>CM068313.1:13595511-13815511 GCA_034766995.1 Acanthacorydalis orientalis | reverse complement strand
ACTCTAGAAGAATTGAAATTATTATATTTGGTATTTGGATGATATACGAGGAACACAGTTTGTTTAAGCAGTATTTCAAATGGAAAAAATGCTTTAAATCTATTTTGGAAAAGTAACAGTTTTGATGTGGATATAATAATTTTATTATACTGAAGAGAATATGGATTGTACTCATTGGTATTTATTTACTATTTAAAAACTTATGAGAAATATATATATATATATATATATATATATATATATATATATATAGAATTATATATATATATGTTTTCAAACTTTGTCTAAATCATTTTTTTAATCTGTATACGTGATTTGTATGTCCATGTATTTAATCAAATATTTCTTTCAGGTATTAAAATTTGGATTTTTTATGTAAGTTAATTAATGTGTGTGAATGTACTATGTACTAATATATATATATATGTGTGTATATATATATATTTATATATATATATATATATACAGTTCATTTCAGATCAGTATGGCAATTTAAACTGTAAACCTGTTCCAGTATAATTATTTTTTATTTTCAGTTAATATAATATTTAAACTTGTATGTTCACAGATTTACTCTAGAAGAATTGAAATTATTACATTTGGTATTTGGATGAAATGAGGAACACAGTTTAAGCATTATTTCAAATGGAAAAAATGGTCTAAATCTGATTGTGAAAAAGTAACAGATGTTATGGATATAATTAGAATTTTGGCATTTTAAAGACAAAATGGATTGTACTCATTGGTATTTATTTAATATTTATAATGTCTGTATTCACAATTTCTTACGCTAAAAGTTATTTTCTTATTATATATGTATATACAAACTTGTTGCACAGTTTTTTCACACATTAACTCAGCGAATTTATTTTAAAATCGCTTCACACTTTTTGTGAACATTTGTATTTTCTAAAAGATATTTTAGAAAGTACTAGTTGATTATAGTGATACTTTTAATATTCTTGATAATTCATAATTTTATGATCATGGTAATCTTTTTATTAATTTACACAATATTTATTGCCTTATCTTGTCCAAATATCGAGCTCGATAGTATACCCCGACCTTGTTCGAATAAATAAATCGTTGTATATTTTGAAAAAGTCTAATATGAGTGATAACAAGTTTTAGATTTTGAAATGTATGCAATTTTTTATTTATTCTCTAAAAGTTAAATTCCAATAATATGATAATCAGTTGTATTGAGATCTTTTGAATTGAAGAATAATTTTGTAAATTGTTTTTGAATTCAATCTCGTACAATTGTATATTTATGAAATTTATTAATTACGCTTTAATTAATCAAAGTTTTAATTGATGGTGGTTTGTGACAAGAATCTGTGTTAGTGTTGTGTGTGCAGTTTTCAACGCAGTTGATAAGGAAGTGGAAAACTTGCTTAAAAAAAATTGAATTTTGAAGATCGCATTTTATTCATATACGCAGTTAGTAACTCATTTTCGCAATTAGTCAGTTAAATTTATTTTTTTATTTCAATTTAGCTAGTTTAACTAATTTAGTTTCAATTATGCTAGGTTTAGGGTTGTATAAATGAGTGTAATGTTTTATAAACGAGTGTAATGTGTTGTTTGTGTGCGATACATGTATTAAAATTATTTGTTGAAAATTGTATTTAAAATTCAACTATTTTTTTCATTTTTTTAAATATTTTTATTATAGATTTTTGTAAAAAATACATGCTATTAAATATTGTATCCTAATAGTATGTATTTTTTTTACTGATAAAACTTTTTGTACTTCTGTAATTAAATGTTTGAACTGATTTATGTTCATATAGAATACATGTATAATTTGTAATGTGCGTCTCTGTATGTATATTATATGTATATGTATGTTAGTGCATGGGTATTGTGTTGTGTGATGTAAATATGTGTACTTATACATAAATGTTTATTTAAAATGCAAGGTAGTTAATGCAAGATATGCAGTTAGAGTAGGGTTGATTCAGAATCAACATAGGTCTTCTACATGTCTGCGACCTCAACGTGGTGTAGAAGTGGCAACGTACACAAAAGATTCATAAAATAATTACAGGTAATCTAATGGTATCGTTTTAGATTAATGATTCTATATATATATATATATATATAGAAAATAATATAATATTTTAAACACAATTTGAATTGAATCTTTGGTGAACGGCGAATGCAGACTTTCATTGAATTTATTTTTAGATACTTTATTTTGAAATTCGGTGATTCTAGAAAACTGAAGTAATTTTCATACAACTTACTATATTAAGTGACAAAAATGAATCTGCAAGTTGGTATGTATATAGTGTTATAATTATTTGTTTATTATTTTATGTTGTTAATATGTGTATAAAATATATTTATTTTTCTACCAATCATATGCAAAATATTTTAATGTTTTTCTACATTTGATATATTTTTAAGAATAAATTTGAAAGATTAATTTAATTACATTTGAAGAAAAAATACATACATAGCGTGTAATTACTTGAATCATATTTGAAATTTATAAAATAAAATTCTTAGTTTATCAAAGCATTATTAACTGACTAAATTTAAGTGTTCAATAAAATTGTCTTAATATTTTTTTTAAAATGCAATTATAAAATATGAGAAAATAGAATACTTTGGCCTGAGTAACCGAATGGTGTGGGCTAGAACTCGACATCTAAGATTCTTTTTCTTTATAACGTAAATGTTTCAACATGTAATTTTCTCTATTTCATGTTAAAAGGGTTAATATCAATAATTAATACATTTTTCTATATGCATTTTTTTATGCAAAATGCATCTCTTTTAGCAGAAATACTGTAGCTTTAAATATAAACTATTTAATTTATGAAAACTTGTAAAAATGTTATATATATATATATATATATATATATATATATATATATACCATCAGCCTCTGTCAATCCACTTCTGGATAAAGGATTCTTCTGACTTTCCGTTTTGTACGATTGAATGCCTTTTTTATGATTTTTAATAAATTTTAATTCCCTCATCCCACCTGTTTATTGGTCTGTTTTTTTTTATATTCCTTAGTTCCCAGTTAATAATTTCATATATACGTGTGTGTATATATTTGTGTGTGTATACATACGCATAAATCGTTACATACCTAAAGTTTTTTTTCGTGGAAAATATCTACTTAAGAAATGTCATTTTCTAATAATCAACATAATTAGAAATGCTGTTTGATAGGATAGAAGAAATAGGTAAATGTAATTATTTTCTTTACAATCAGATTATCGGTGTTAGAAAGTTGTTCAATTTAATTGAACAAAACTGAATGTAAAGCAAATATGAACGAACTGTTAAGTAACAACGATTATAATGAATTTTATTCGTGTCATTCCATATATCCTTGAATACAATCCATTTCTGAGAATTGGATTTCATTAACTTGGTACATTTAGTACATATGGGTTGAGACGAATGTGCGCCACTTCACGTAACAATTGAAATTTCAAGATATGATTTTATAATGTGGTTATTGTCAATAAAATTAACTGTTAATCTGGTATTTATAACTACATAAATGAATTATAATTATATATATATATATATATATATATATATATATATATTTGTGAGAGTCAAAAATAGAATGTATTTAATATAATTTGTATGATGGGGCGAATTATTAATTTAAATGCAAAGAGAAGAGTTAAATAAATTTTATTGAGAAAATATTTCAAAAAAAATTGAAAGATTAATTTCGATGATCGTATAATAAATTAGACCTACATAAAATATAGTTATTATGTAATGAAAAAATACTTCATTCAGGTAAAATGTAATTTTGACATTGTGGCTAAATTCGCTTTCACAAATAAATTTTTTCTCGCCCCATAACACACATTTTTTTTTCTAATTATGTGTTCAATAAATAATTGATAGGCAAAATAAAAACTATGTATATTTCGGTGGCAATGCAAACTTTCTCATAGCACAAAGATATAGAACAATTTTTTTATATAGCCAGCATTTTATATAGCTACATCGAAATACACACAAGCGAGAATAATCACTTATTGAGTATTTTCGACCAAAAAAAACCTAACAGTTCTCAGAATATTAACGTTCAGAAAAATCTGATAAAAAAATTGTACGTTGTCTGAAGTGAGAATAAAATCATTACAGAAATTTTTTTTAATCAAAATATTTGCTTTTTAAACTGTTTTTAATTTGATTAAAAACTTTGAACGTATTTTCCACAAATGTTTTAAAAATGAGTGAAATATCTTCGAAAAAATAACAATAATAGATTAATAATCACTCTAAGAAAATTACTCTTAAATAGATAATTTTTATTTTCTACTTTTACTCGCTATTACTTAATACATAACATTCCAACCGAATGATATTTAAGTTTTTATTATGAAGTGTGATAATTTTATTAAAATCTTTACAGGTATGCTCACGTTTCATTTTCTTATTCCTTTGGGTTACAGATTTAAATTAGAATTCATGGAATTCTTGTCATATAGCTCTTTGAAGTTTGTGTTATCATACCACACAATTAGGAATATTATTTTAATATTATCCTCGAATAGTGCCAAATGAAACTAATTATCTCGTTTCACGCAAAATTTTTTGTTGCTTTGGGAACAGTTCTTATATATTCATCATTACTTTAAAAAAAGTGTACAAAATTTGAAAAATGTAGATCCTGTGCTTCAAAGTTAGGTAGAAAAGTCTGATTATAAAACAGACAATAATTTGTCAGTAAAGAGACTTAAATCATTACATAAATTTAAATAAATTACTTTATTTGAATATATGAATTTTTACTACAAACATATTAAACTTAAACAAGCAATAATTTTAGGAAATATATTACAGAAAGACAACAATAAAATATCTTTATTGCTGTAATCTACTTTTATTACTTCTAGTTTCAGTTTGTATGCCATTTAAGCAACATTTTATATAATTCTTGATTATCAATACTTCAAGTATTTAAAATGCACCTCCAGATTTTACATGTGCCAATAACTAGTCACGTTAGAGAAACTCGTGATATAAAAGCATGAATACCACTGTGATAACGCTTGAAAAGAATTATAGATATAAAGAAATACACTTATAATTTTAATAAAATAGTATTTGAGCAAAAAAATATTTCTTTTTGTTGAATAATTGCATTTGATTGAAAATTATTTGCCTGGTTCTCAAAATCCTCAATCCGTCACTGCATGCGTTAACGTTTACATAAAACAACAGTTATTAGACTTCAATTAAAAATATATTTAGAAAACTTACAAATTCAACAATCCTTTCTAAAATATACACGTTATGTCGAACACGTCTTCGGATTCTATTTAAAACACACCTCCTTTGAACGTGTTCCCCATCAATAGGTTATTGTGCTCGCAGTTTGTGTGTATATATGACTTGTTACACGTACACCCCGTTCGTTTCTGCAAAACTACCGCACACAAACTTTGAACACTATATAAATTCAACAAATGATAACACATAGATAAAAAGATATCATACGTATGAAAATATATATATATATGTGTGTGTACAGTGTGTATGTATGTCGTTTAGGTTCAATGTATTATTGTTATAATTGATTTCTCGACTGCATAAAGCATATCGAACGCATATAAGTGATTTGGGGTTAATTAGTTTGTTGAACGCAAGAAGCCAGAGTACGTTCGAAGATTTTCCAACTATAACGTGTCTTTTGATGTTGTGTTACACTTGGCTCATGTGTCTTACAACGTGATACATTCTAGATGATGGAAAATCACTAGTTTTTTTTTAGAACACTATATATTAATATACTTTGGTAATAATGCAGATATTTCTTTTTAATTTATAGATACGGTTCAAAATATAAGAACTTGACATTTTCAATCGTTATACAGATCTTTAATCGATTCGCCTAATTAGATTCAATTCAAAGTTAAATATTTGAATTCATTATTCAAACAAATCTAAGATACATTACTTAAAAACATCTCAAAAATGACATTCCGAAAACTAAATAATTTTTAATTTTACTGTACTTGTTCAGTTGTATTAACCAAGTCATTTTTAAAAATACTGTTTTAACACTGAATAAATTCATTTTCATAAATGAATTCTTTACCTCATAAATAACACATTTTCTAATCAAAAATGTTGAATAAATGATTGATGAATTGAAATATATAAAAAGGAAGAGTCAAAATTGATCAGTAGTGTCAGTATAGAGAAATCATTCAATCTCAGAATAGAGATTGATACATATCTTGGCTCTCTGAGGATAATTGAATTATCAATAAGAAACAATTAAAAATGAAGATGATTTAACAGAAAAAAATACTTAAATAGTATTTTATGATCTATGAAAAAATAATTTTTAAAAATAAATTCAGACATAGTCAGAACTGTATTTTGATTAATCTGTTTGTAAATCATTTTTTAATATTTTCAACTATAAATAATTTTGTATGAAATGAGTATCATTTCATTGTATTCATGTTATCATTTTAAAGTACAATTTTTGTATTTTGGTGCCATATACTTTAATTTTCCTATTAATTTTGCTTTAAATTGGGCTATTGAATTAAAGGTGGTAAAGAAGCAAATAAGAGAAATTTTTTGTAAGAGTTCAAGACGGTGGTAAACAGATAGTCTAAAACGAAACGATGCTTTTAGTATGAGTATTGTTAAAAAGCACTGGTGCAATAGTGGTTCCAAAAACTTCGTGCTAGGGATAAGAGCCTTGAAAATGAAGGTCGTGGGCGGTTTTTTTCAGTTCATAACGACCGACTGAAAGAGTTAGTTTAATCAGAACCAAACTCAAAAATTCAAGAGCTTGCACAAAATTTAAACGTTGGTCATCCAACAGTTCTGGACCATAAATGGAAAAATGTATATGCACTTGAAAGTCATAAACCGCAATTATTTTTCTACCAACCTAATATAATTTGTATATAACTAATTTATGTTACATCAGTTTTTCAATGTGTTTGAATCAGATTAAAGGAATCAGATATCTTTCTCGATGAAAATGAAGTCTGTTTTTGTAACATTACATTCACATACAATACTAGTAAAAGGGTCGCTTCGCTCGAACTCTAAAGCTGCGCTGATTGAATTAAAAGATGCAACACAAAGAGGATACGAAAAATGATACGCCACATAAAGAAACACCTCTATCCATGAAATCTTAAAAGTAGTCGAGGTGTGAGAGTCCCAGTATTTAAAACTTGTTACCTGGAAAAGTTCAAGGTCCTCTAGTTGTTACACATGCAGAATTATGTTCACATTAGAGTTAAATATACATTTAAACGTTGAATTCTTATTTTGTTAGACTGATTTCAATATGATAGTAAATTCCTCAATCACCCCACAGACCACGATTTTTTTCGGATCAAAAATATTTCATAATTCTCGACTGATCATTTTTAGTTGTTTCTTACAAACATTTTAATGGCAATGCCTTTAGTATCTGAGAGTCGAGGTGCAGAAAAATATGATTATTGAATATTTTTGCTCATTATTAACATTATTTTGAATTATAATCGATTGATTTTTTTTTGAGGCAAGTGAAAAATGAATTTTTAAAAGTAAATTTAGTCAGCACCAAATCTATATAATGGTAGTAGATAATTTTAACTGTTGAAATTATCTACTTGCTAGTTAGTAGAAAACGTAGAATAAACACTTAAGTTGAATCATCGGAACTAAAGTCAGCAAAACTAATCTATCTGATATTAACGTACGTGAAAATTATTCCAGGTTATTCTATTAAAATTGTTCTATTAGCTGGGTAGAAAAATTATTACGGTTTTATGACCTTCAATTTTATATAAATTTCTGCAATTATTTTCCTATCGACTTAAAAAATAGTAGGCATACAGAAGAACAAAACAGAAAGTAATATACTAGTAATTCATTCCTGGTTCGTAATGAAAAATGGATAAAAAGGAGATTAATTTAAAAATATTAATTTTTCACTCACCGCAAACAATAAAAATATTTTCTAATCAAAAATGTTTAATAAATGATTATTAATCATTTTTGATTTTCTTGTACGAATATTAATGGCGATTCCATAATTCTGAGTGCTAAGATAGTTAAATACTGCATTTTTAATATGGATTGTAAACTAATTTACTAAATTTTTTTTGTGCCTTAGTGTTCTTAAAATTATGGAATCGACATCAAGAGATAGGCATATTATTGAACATTTTTGATCAAAAAAATTATTTGTGGGTTAAGTAAACTTTTTTTAAAGTGAGTTTTGCTAGTATCAAAATTATATTCTAAAATAATTGTTTAAATACTGTTACTAACTTTTTATTTCAATCATTTTATAGATATTTAACAGAGAAAAGAATTTATCAAAATTATTATCTCGAGCCTGTATAAAACATAACCACAATTAGAAAATTGAAACCACATATTTAAAAAAATGAAAATAACTTCTATTTTCAATAGAAGGATATGACCCTGAAATAAACTGAAATATTTGTATACTAATAATTATTTCATAGTACATACATGTTCTATTTTATAGTTTATCGGCGAGGCAATTTATTATTTGGATTTTCCTGGATAGATTTCTTTAATAATAAAATTTTTCTATTAAAATGTTTATCCGCGCATCATTTCATTACTAAATATTTTTTATTATATATTTTTTAAACTGATTATAAAAAAATAATCGTTTTCTATGGTTACAGAACTCAATACAAAATAGTTTTTTTATAATGTTTGAATATATAATTGTGAGTTAAAAACATCTTTTGCGGTTTCCTATTTCTCAGGGCTTTTTTTATTTCTGTTTGTTGATAAATGTGTACAAAATTTGTATTTTACTAGATAGGTTTTTGATCGCTTTTTCCTGTTATAAAAAAAATCTTATCACAAATGCAATTATAATAGTTGTCAATTTAAAAACTATACATTTTTATCGAAAGATAATTTGTTTTTAATCTTAGTTTATCCTTATCTCGCTGAAATGAATTTTCAAGTAGACACAACACTTATTTTAAATAAATCAGTCATTTTTCAGTCTGAGAATTTAATACTTATTTCCCTTCATTTTTTAACTTTTTTTAAAGTGAACAAATTTTACTTAATCACTTTCTATATATAGGTCATAAACATAACGAACACTGCACAACAGTTAACATTAACGAGTCGAATGAACTTTACTAAAAAAAATATTTCCATCAATTTTCATTTACATACTGTTAAACCCACCTTTTAATTTTTTTAACCTCGTTACACTTTTTTACACGAGACTGAATTCCAAATTGTTATTTTTTAACCGATTCATACCTTTAAAAAGTAATCAATTCATGTCAAGTGTTTTTTTCAGACACTTTTTATAAACTACTAATTATCATAAACGCGATGGTCTCATTAACAGCATATCCGAAATAGCAAAGTTGTTCAATACACAATAATCGTAAAAGAGAAAGATAGTCTTCAGCGTACACACACATACACACAATTAATCATATGTTGGTATCTTGCAAACTGTTTAATTCTTACATCATGTTTTCGTTGCTGCTTCACACGTTCTTGTTTGATTGATAGTCGATCAATCTCCAATGCAAGCGTACTGACCCCTGTTAATTTTTATAATACATCTAGTTGTTTTTATTACAGAAATTGAACAATAAATTATGTGCATTATTTATTTTTTAATTTATAATATTGTAAATGATAAATAAAACAGATTCTTTTAATTTACTGTTTAATTATTTAATTTATAAATGGAAGCTTTAAATTTATTAGTTTAAAATAAATCTGACTTAAATATTACAAAAATAAATTCATCTAATTATAAAACAGAATGTCGTTTGATATTATTTTTATATAATTTTTTCTGTTTAAAATTGATTTTATTTTTATTACTCTACTCAATTTATTATTTTTGCCAAAAGTTATTTCGTCTTGATAATAAAAAAATTGTATAATAAGTAGTTCGGAATTGATTTTTTTTTTCAATTAAATATTTAGTTCTAAAAATAATATAAATTCGCACAATATAATTCCTTCGCTGTAGCTAAATTCACATTTATAAACCCCACAATTTTTTTTAAAAAAAATAATTTATTTTTAATTAGAGTTAAATTTTATTTGTATAAAATGAATTTTCGAGTAGATACCATATTTATTTTAAATTAATTAGTTATTATTAACTTAATAGTTAGTAATCTTTTTATTTTTATTTCTTTTAAGATGAACAAATTTTACTGAAAATTTTTCACTCACCCATAAATCATATTTTTTTTATTATCAATAAGATTCAATAATTGATTATTGATCACTTTTGACTGTTTCTTATTGTATTTTTTATAACTTAAGATTTTTTTACTTTAGTACCCTGATAATGAAGAAATATTCTTAAGAATTCGCATAATCAATAATAAAGAATGATTCATAATCAATTATTGAACATTTTAGAACAGAAAAATTTTTTTGTTTGAGAGGTGAGTAAAAAATAAATTTGAAAAGTGAAATATGAAAATTTGGTGAGTGAAAATAAATTTGAAGCATATATTTGTCTTTATATGTTCTTCTCCAATTTAAAAAAAATAGTGTTTAAAAAAGTTGTGGATTATTTAAGAAAATAAACAAACATGAAGCACGTTTTATTTATTTTCTTTCTTTAAAAAAAGATTTTTAACATTTATTAAAAAAGTGAATTGAAATTAAAGTTTTAAATGAAAACTGAATGAATTTTAAAACGATTTTATATGAAAAATAATATAACAAATAGTATTTTCAAGAATATGAATTTTGCAAATATCTCATTATCTACCCACTGATCTTTTTCTCTTGAAATACAATAAATTCAATTAATTTTAATTTGAAACTAAAAAGAGTCAAAAGTACTGAAAAATTTGAACATATTTTAATAAAATCATCTGAAATATTCTTTAAATACTAATTACTCTGCTGGAGTCCTTAATATCCCTCTTCAGTTTTTTATTTTCTACGTATATTGTAAAAAACCAGAACTTAAGTGATCTCAAGGATTCTGTTGGAATAAGTATGAATAACGAACACACAGGAAGACAAAAATAACAATGGTTAGGTCCTAGAGGTCAATGTTATTCTTTTTAAAATGTAAAATGAAATCATTTCTTAATAATTTTCCTTATTTTGATTAGAACAATCAATAATACTTCATAGATATTTAAAGGTCATCAATGATTAATTAACTTATTTTTCTTTAATATTAACAATTTAAAAATTTTACTTGCGGACAATGTTCTTTCTTGACCTAAAAACTATGTTTATTAAAAGAAGTATTCCTTGTTTATATAAAAACTTTATAGCTTTCAGCCTTGTGTGTGTGTATGTATGTATATATATATATATATAAAGTGAATCGGTTATTATTATAATAAATTCAATCATAATCATAAGACAAAATAAACAATAAAATTCGATAATAAAACTAAGAATAGACAATCAACGAACGATTACTTGCAAGTTTATAAGAATTGTCATGTGATTTTTGTGGTCAGTTTGTAATTAAATAAGCACACATGTAAAAATTCCCAGCGCAGGAAGTTATTTTTTTTTTAAAAGTAAATATCCATTTTAGTCAAACTATATTCTTTATAAAACAGACGTCAGAGGTTTTGTTGAAATCCCGTCATTGAATTTGGCAAACGTGCTAAAATCATGTGATGCAATAAATTAAATCTTGCACGAATATTTTAATGTCTCGTCGAATGCATTTATGTTACATAGAATTTCTAATAGTCTTTCGGTGAAATGATCAACAAAAAATGACCTGCAACAGAATTAACTAAAAAGTATATTGTAATGTTTTGATTTTATTTACACATTCACTTTTCGTATATTGTTTTGATTCTTTTTATCAGAAAATGTTTTCAAATAGATAATATTTGAATTAGAAATTATTTATAAAATAATTTAGTGAAATTATTATAATTATATTACCAGTCTAATGCTATGCAAACATCTTCTACAATTTGATTGATTATTAAATCAATTAAATCATCTCTTCCATTTCTTCTATGATATTTTTCTATATATTTTATATTCCATGGTTCACCGATCATTACTTTTTAATTATTCCTGTTTTAAATTCTATACTGTTTCCCAAATAAATGTTTTTCTCCCCCAATACCATAAATATTCAATAAATGATAATTGATCACATTTGATATCAGCTTAAGAATATTTTGATAAAGATACTTTTATTCTGAGAGAGAGACAAAGTGCAGAAAAATCTTTTTACAAGACTAGTACATAAAGAGTTTTTGGTTTCTTATCTCTTCGAAAATGATAGAAATGTCCATAAACAGAAATCAAAAATGATCTATAATCATTTATTGAACATCTTCAAACATCCATTTTTATAATTTGAAAAGCGTGAACATTTCATTTGTAAAAGTAAATTTAGCATCTGTGTCAGTACTATATACTCTGATGAAATCTTTAGAAAAAAAAATATTATTTATAAAAAAATAAAAAGAATATATTATTGATACGTGCAGTTCTCCGCGATTTCAAAAGTGATTTAACTTTTTATTAGAAATTTATATTGAAATTTTAAGTTGTGAACCTCTAATAGAATTTCTGAGAATAATCACAGTGAAATTATTCGTGTTTGATAACAGATACCTTACTATCCACTCTATGATGCATTGTGTCAATAATTATTTTCAATTCAAATATTGAAAGATTTATCAGTAAGAATACTTTTTTCAGTAAACGAGAGGTGGGTTATTTTTATATTACATATTTCAGTAGAAATGCCGTACAATATTGTCCAAATTTATGAATTTTTACCAAATATGTTTACACATCTGTGTAAATTTTTGTAAATGTTTTAATTATAAGGTACTATCAATGTATGATGTTTATTTTAGTATGCGCATTTAAATTAAATGATTTGATTTAATAGATTATATATATATATATATATGCGTATATTGTTTGTGGGATGAATGTAAAAAATTGCAAAACTAAAAAAATTAATAAATCATTTTTCTTAATCTGTATTAATTCTATACGTCAACATCTATGTAATTTTTTGTACATGTTTTAGTTGCAAGGTACTTTCAATATGCACATTTAAATTAAATGCTTTGATTTAATTGATATATATATATATATATATATATATATATATATATATATATATATATATCTTTGTGTACAGTTTGTGAGATGAATGAAAAAATCACAAAATTAAAGAATTCAATAAATAATTTTATTTAATCTGTATAAATTCTATGTGCCACGTATGAACTTTATTTTTTTACTTTCAGTTTTGATTTCAATCATCTATAGGTAAATAATGAACAATTTAGATAAATTTTAAAGATGAAATTAAAACTGATCGTAAGAGAAACATACATTTTCGTGTCTTACAAGAAAAAAAGACAATCTAAACAACACAAAGTTTTTTTTTATAAAAGCTTCAATACAGATATTTTTGACTTTGAAACATTTAAATACATGAAGCTCAACTACTCGTACAATACTCTTCACATTGCCTCAATTAATTCTCACAAATGAATTATTTTCCCATTCTACAGACCGCAATTTTTCTCTGATCAAAAATGTTCAATAAATGATTATTTGCCATTGTTTATTTTTATTTGTATGCATTTCGATAGCGATGCCATTATCCCCTAGTTCAATTAAAGTACTGAAAAGTTTAAATAACCTTAGAGATCTGAAAATAATCGAATTGCATATAATTCAAAATAAACAATGGTAAGGAGTGGAGCCTCTAATTTTATTGAAAATACTTTCATGAATTTGTATTCGTGCATGCGAACTCGAATAAGATTGTTTAAAGTTCAATGAAAACTTTACTCCAAAAAGGTCGAATATTTTATTAATTATTATTTTCTTTGATTAAATTTGCAACAAAAAAAATAATATTTCCATGTTATAAAAGTATTTTTTATTTTAATATGATAACCATTGTAGTTATGACCGTATATGTGAAATATATAAATATCTTTCTATATATGACATAGTAAAATTTCCATAAAACAAACATTTTTTTTTATTTTTCGTGTGGACCACCTCCTCGCAATTTCGCTCCCCCTGCTATACTCTACAAGTATCACGTTAACCATTTCCATTCCTGAACATCAATGATTAATGGATATCGCGTGGTCTCTGTTCTGATTGGTTGATATCAGTCACATGTATGTGGCCCTCTCACGGTGTACAACGAAAGACGTGTATACGATTTCAATGTAAAACTAGTGACATTTATTTAAATTATTATATTCACTGAATCTTTAAAATAAAAAAAATTGTTACACATTTTAACATTGTATTTTGTTGTTAATTTTTATAAACTTTTAAACTTCTCGAATAAAAATTTTACTACTTACTTTTCACGCAGATTATTTGTGCGCATAATTTGTTAATTTCTGTTAATTGTTAGGGGATAGCAAGCGTCAGAGAGTGAGGACCAAAGCTCCTCCTTGAGTCTACGAGCGTAGTAACTAGAGAGCAAATCCCACTGGTATTTTAAAAAAAAACTACTAGAGATTTTTTTAAAATTTCTTATATAAAAGTATTTCCATGTTTTTAAATTAAATGTCAATATTTCAAAATATACTCTCGTCTAGTTATTTTTCGATTATAAAGTAGGAAATTGATTTGAATAAATATTTGGAGAATTTTTTAAAATATTAATCAATATAATTAAACGTTCGTTATTTAAATATATATTTCTAACAACATATTTTATTTTTTTAAGTGACTACATTTGCATAAATAAAATTATTTTTAAAAGTTTTTATTTACTATTAAAATTTAATATTTTGTGTTCGATATATTTACAATGTATCGATACTATAATATTTTATTCTAAGAGATTTTGTCCTTTTAAATCACCTAAATATTTGTTTTTCACTACTAATTTCGGCACGTGTGATATTCTCGGATATTAAAGGTATAAAAATTTTCAACATCTACTTAAAAATAATACAAGTGCCGAAACTAGTAGTAGAGAACAGAGACTCGATAATCCAGACAAAAGAAAGGACTATCAGGTTAAAATAACGAGATCACAGTCACAAAAACACAGTTATAATTTTACTATTTCTATTGAATAAAGACATATATAATTACATAAATATTTTTTTAAGTAGAAAAATTATAAGTGAAAAAAAATATTCTGAATTCTAATAACACACATATAATTCGAATAATTAAATCTGGTAATATTTATTAAAAATTCAATTAGATTTGTAACATTAAAGTGTACATTTTTTACTTTTTTTATTCTAAATAAATCAACTTCTATATTAATGAAATTTAAATATGAAAATATTTTATTCAAAATTATAACAATTTTCATGTCAATAGAAATTAAAATAAATATTCTATGACATACTATAATTATTTTAATAATGAAAATTAATGTATGAAAATTCAGATTTACTAAAACAATATATGATCTATAGTCTTAAAATTTATCGATTTGAAACCAATGAGATCTGTATTCCACTCTTAATCGATTTTCAAAAAGATTGATTGTTCAAACACTGGCCATTGAGGAATGATTTTACACAACACTTATTGATTAAAAGAAGCATATACATATCTTAGAATGAAATACATGTGAGTGAAAACGTTGATAATAGAGTCGGGTGGGGAAAGATTTTGCACCTGTCGGATGTGTACGCTGTATATAAATAAGGCGATGAAATTTTCATAATAATATTATTAATTGTTTCGATCCGTGTGCACGTACTCTGAAACCGTGCGCTCCTCGACTTGAAAGGCGCGAACGCCAACGAATAAATCGCGAACAAAAAGTTTTAAATATACTTTTCGATTAAATAGGAAAATTTTCTTTCGAATAAAATAAAAGAAACGTTTTTTTTTAAATCTAAAAATTAGAAGCTAGTGTCACGTTAGAAACGAATTCGTCCGATTGTGTTATTTGTTTAGAAAGGAAAAATTTCGGGAAAATTTCTGAAATTTAAGAAAACAAAAAAAAACAGTTTGGTAAACAAGTGATTATATTTTCTACAAGGAGAAACATCTATACATGTCCGTAGAAATTTTAAAAGTAAGTGTTGTAGTTTTGTAATAAAGTAACAGTGTTTCATCATTTTAGCATATGTGAGTAGAATTTTTTGGTTCACGAATTAAACAAAAAGCGCTTCACTTCTATAATTAAATTATTTTATTAAAAGTTTCTTTGACTTTTTTAAACAAACGTATCATTTATTTTCTTCACAAGTATCTCTATTTTAATTTAGTACTCATGTAAATAATTGTTTATATCAACAATTAAAAATTATTTAATTCTACAATGCTCTAATTAAGATTTAAAATCTAATTGATTATAAAATATTATAATATCATATAATATATTATGATTATAAATCTATCCACAATGCATGATTTATTGATTTAAAGTGAAAATATTCCATTGTTTTTTTTAAAAAAATCTGTTAATACGTTTTACATTTTGAAAATTTGTTTTTTGAAGTAAATAAAAAATATTTAAAAACTAAACGATTTTCCTCATTTGAATCTCGAATGAAGAGTTTATGAAAAAATCTGTGGAAACAGCTTTATATTTATTATGGAAAATAACTTTCACATCAAATTATATAATTAACATTACTTTTAATTTCTTATCAAATTATTTAGATACTTCATATAAATATAAACCATTCATTTGTTAAATAAGAACTGGGTAATTCTTGTAGTAAAATTTTGAAAATTTCAGTCTGTGTTGTGTATATATATATATATATACATATCTCACAAGTGTTTTATAAATTTATACTTAATTCTGAGATTCAAAATAAACAAAAATATTTATAAAGACAAAATAGTTTTTGATTTTTCATTAAACAAATACAGAATATTTGATTTTTTCCTCATCTATCTATATATAAAAAATATTCCGTAAATTTCAAAAAATGGACAATATTTTTTTTAAAAAAACTAAGATTTTGTATTAAATTGCTATTAACGATGATACCCCAAGTTACATGAAATTTTCACGAAAAATTTTGATATGAAATGTGCGACTTTATAAAACAACTGCGCTGCAATCTATTTTCGAAAATTATTATATAGACATACTAACATATGTATATATGTGTATATATGTATATATATATATATATATATATATATATACATATGTTGAGTGAATATACGTGATACAAGCGTGGGCGAAGCCCTCTGGTATTAAAAATATATTGTTTTAATACAATTCTAATACTGTGGCTAAATTCACTTTCTCAAATGAATAGTTCACTCAGATCGAAAACTATAAAAAATTTATGATTAAAAATGTTCAGTAATTGCTTTTATTTTTTTCTGATTGTTGCTCAAATGCATTTTTTGCATATTTATTGCAAATTTCGATAGCGATAGTATCATCTTATGTACCTTACTGCTCTAAATATGAAGGCATCGCCATTCAAATAAATCGAATATTTCTAATCAGGAACTTTTTATGGTTTGTGAAGTGAATGAAAAATAATTTGTGTACTTCGTATTAAGTTTAAGGTTAACTAATCTAATATTTTACTTAAGAATCATAAGGTTTTAAAAATACGACACCATTTTAACATTTCCAATAAATGTACTGGATAAAATAACATTTAATATTCAAAATTGTCTCATTCTTCTATAATAAAATAGACTGTAATGAAAATGAACAAAGTATGACATTTGTTATTTTATTTCTGAATACTTATAAAAATGTACAGAACACGCCTCTATCTCTTTCTACTTCAGAAAAGTGTTTAATTTACATTTAAATCCATCCAAGAAACGATTTACAAAAATGTTAGATGAGCTATGCCTCATAGTTATGTACTCTGTTTGTTTATAATTTATTATTGTTTTTGTTCGAATTATATTCTGTTATGAACAATTTTATGGAAAGAATTTATATTATTCTCATTTCTTATTTTTCTACTTATTGTCTAGTGAAATCTTTCACAGAAAAGCTAATATTTGTTCTATTGGAATGCTAGATATAAGAATTACAAATGAAATCAAGACCTAATTACTGATTTTTCTGTACATTGACGTTTTTATGATGATAGAGTGACCATCGAAATACGTACAAACAATCAAAAAAGAACTACACGTATAAGAAGTTATTGAACATTTTTATAAGCAAAATCATTTTTATTTTCAACAAATAACGGAGACGTGGAAAAAGGATTTATTTATGCAAGACCTAATTATTTTTTAATTTCAATTCTTTTGTTCTATTAATTAGGTATTTTTTCAGTTTATTTTTTTTAAACTCAAAAGTGTTAAGTATCTATTATTGTATTGTTGTATTTAAATATTGACAGTTATTCCACTGTGTTCGATTTAGTCATTTTTACCATATTTTTATTGATTTTTGTTTCATTTTTAATTTTTTTAACTTAATCGCATCCTGAATAAAAAATGACATCCAAAACTATTCAAATCATATAGCATAATTTCAACGGAAGTATAGTTTTTGGCACTGTGGTTAAAATCAATTTTAAAATTGAAATTCTCACTCATAATCCGTATATTTTCTTGATCAAACATTTTCAATAATTAATTATTAATCATTTCTAATTTTTGACCATGCATACTTAAATGAAAATACAATCGAAAGACATTCAAAAATTCGTCTGAAATTTTCTGTACTTTATCACTGTGAGGATAATACATCCCGATCGCAACGGGAATAACAAATAATCAAAAATGATTAATAATAAACTATTGAACATTTCTGATAAGGAAATCATTCTTATGGTTTTCTTGAAATTCAGTTGTAAAAAGTAATAACTCTCAATAGCTTCTTATATAAACTATTTCTCTCAAAGATGAAATATTTTATGATAAAATATGAAAATATAAAAATATAAGTAAAATTATAAATATTATAACAAACTACTATCGACTTTAGTTTTAGTATTAATTTTACTTCAAATTGGGCTATTGAATTAAAGATGGAAAAAGCAAATATGAACAATTTTTTGTATAAGTTGAAATCGAGTGGTTAAACAGCAGAAACTGCTCGTAAACTAAACGATGCTTTTGTGTGGGTACTGTTAAGGAACGGAAGGTACTGTACGGTGCAATGGTGGTTCTAAAAATTTCATACTGGGGACAAGAGTCTTGAAGATGAAGAAGGTTGCGGACGTCCTTCTTCATTTCATAATGACTAACTGAAGGCGTTAGTTGAATCAGAACCACGCACAACATTCTAGACCTTGCACAAAAATTAAGCATTAGTCATCCAGCAGCTCTGAGCCACTTAAAACAGCTAGGAAAATCAAAAAAGATAAAAATGTGAGTTTGAAGATCATATACCGCAATTATTTTTCTACCAGCCTAATATTTTAATTTAAAACAGAAATATGACTGATTCAATTTAAAAGCACAGATTTAATTTTTACACGTAATATTATATTTTATATATGGAAACGAATTTTACGGTAGTGCAAAAATATATTGAGACAATAATTAACACTAAATTATTACATATATTTATTCAGGAAAAAAATACGGTATGAAAAATTGAGTGAAAATTTGATTCGATACTTGTATTTTTTAATTGTTAATGCTGGGAAACAAATGTTCAGTACGCTGTCTGTTCTATTATCATGCACTTAACAATTGTTATTTAATAATAAAAATACAGAAGTGAAGAATTTTTGGAGTCTATTTCTTATTTAATTATTCGATATATTTGGGAATTGTTCGATTTTTGTGCCTTTTTTTGTTTTCTTGATAGGATTATTTACATGGATGTATATGTATATACACATATATATTTACTAACCATATTTTAAAATTGAAAATATCCTGTTTATTCTAATATTTTGAAAACAACCCACATACATATTATTTTACACATATATTCATGAACAGTTTTCCATTTATTCTGGCTTTTGTGTTTCATTTTTTTTAATAATTTTCTTTTCACAATATTATAATCTGACAAAACTTTTCTATTTTATCCTCCTACGTGATCAATATTTCTGTTGATAACATATGATTATATATATATATATATATATATATATATATATATATATTACATGTGTGTATGTATATATAATGAATTCACCCCTTATTAAAACGCCCACAAATGAAATATGTTATCACCTACACTTCTTGATTATGTTTCAAGTTAAAGAGACTCATGTTGTTTACTTTCCACATCGTAGAGTCATTAATTATACAAATTAAAATAAAATTGAAAGTTATTTTAATGTTTGTTTTATATTATTATCATTATTTTAATTTACTGTTGTAAATAATGTAAATGATTATTGAAAGATTTCTAAAATATACGAATTATAGTAATGCATATAAATATGAATGACATTTATTTTTGAATAAGATTTTATAGAAAATATTAGAGATACGACATCGAATAAAAGTATCCTAAATTTGATATTCATGATTATATGCCATTTATAAACAGTAAAAGAAGTTTTTTAAGCACATATATTATATTCCGGTAAATGTAAATACGATTTCTTTGTTTCTAATGATTTTTTTTAACTAAATTTATTAATATTATTACTTATCAACAAAGTACGTTCGAATAAGAAATATCTTTGGTTTCAATTTAACTAAATATTTTTTTTATATTTACATGGTTATTAATTGTGAGAAATTAATTAATTTTATTTAAAGCTTTGCGTATTGAATTAAGTAAAACGCAAAAAGAGAAAAATGTAATTTTTATTATGAAAAATAATAACATTTGAAAATATAAGCGCAACAAAATGTAAAATATTTTTTTAAAAAAATGTCAATTGTAAAAGTAGCAAAAATGTAAAATTAAAACGATTTTTTTTATTTCTGACATTGAAGTACCGAGAAAGTGAATGATGAATTATTGATTGTAAGACTTGAAAGTCCTGGCAATAAATAAAAGGTTAAAAGTGAATAAAACACGTAAAAAATTATTATATTTATGAAAATTATGTTAGTTTAGTCTTATTAGTTTCAATTTTCAATGATTTCTCTAAATGTGAGAAAGTTCAGACATAACTGTCAACTTATGATTATTCATAAGTTGACAGTTTTACTCACTATAAAAGAAGCAAGTTAAAAATTATATAAATCAAGTGTGGGTGACAAAGTGTGATTTACATGTTATAGTACTCTGTAATATTTTTGTTCGCAACTATGTTTGATGTTGCCACATTTTTACAACTTCATAATAAGACATATTTCTCAGAATTATAATTAATTCCTCTAAAACGATACAGGGAATATTAATAAAAATTACACAAACTTCTATCTGTTCACAATCTACACATGCAAAAAATTTGAACAATTTTTAGGTTTTAATTATTTTTTGCTATTATATTCAATAATGTGATATTTTTTCAATAGAACATGTGTAAGAAACTATTGAGAATTCTATTTTTTTTTAAATGATATGGATAATCTCTTAAATTTTATATATATAGCTTCAGAATAAAATGTACTACAGTCATAAAGATTTATCAACTTTTAATATTTTTATAAATGTTTCATACATTATTAAGTACAAATAGTTGTCATTTATAGTAAATATTTCAATTTTCGCAATCGAATCTTGAATGTAACGTAGTAGTCATTAATTAATAAATGCTGATTGTGAAAGAAAAAAACTGTTTAAGTATAAAAAATAAATTCATCAAGCCCAATCTCATAACAACAATAATTTAAAAAAGTATCAAAACTACTTCTACTACAATAAAAATCAAATTATAAGAGAACATTGTATAAACGTGATTAAAAATCTTCAATGAATATTTTTTAGAACAAGTATATATTACATAAACTATTGAGTCGTAGATAATGATATTTATGATCCATGTTGATATTTACCTGTCAGATTATTCAATTGTCGCCTTTTGAGTACATAAAAAAAATCAGTAATCCAAATACAGTATCCTTGAATGCGCCAGTAGTCCCAATAGTGGAAACTGCCGTTTGATTTTAAGATAACGATACGCAAAACACACACAAAGATCAAATATGCAAACATTACAAACCGGTGCGAAATAATTACAGGTACAATCACCGTCGCCGCGACAACGGCTTAATCTTTTGTACGCGATATAAATCGACACCAATGCTCGATTCGGAATCGAAATGTCAGACTGGTATATTCGAACGATTGATATCAGTGTTATTTAATTCCTTGTTCTGTTTCTTTCTTACGACAATTTATAAAAAATAACTTGATAATGAAGAGATAAATTAATATTAATGACATTTTTTTAATTAAACAGAATTTTTAAATTACACCCAGCGGTGGATTTAGATTAAAAACTTGTATAAATAAAATTATCAAAAGGACAAGTGTATAAAAAAATGTGTTCACTTGAGATTCCGTTCTCCATTACTAGTTTTGGCACGTGTGCCACCTTCATTTTGATACTAGAAACTGTCTTTAATATTCTCTCTGAGTCTTTAATATCTACTTGAAAATGCCATACAATCGGAACTATTAGTGGAGAACAGAAACCCAAGTGATATAAAAGAGCGAAGATCATCATGACAACGCATCAATAATCACACTGATCTAAAACATATAATTATAATATGATTTTTATATAAAAAAATTAAAAATATTACGTATACGAGGGGGTTTAAAATATAAATGGGAAATTGACAAGTATATTTTTTACTGAACATATCGATATCAAACATTAATACATAGAATTACAGAATATTTTAATAGTTAATATCGCTTGAAGGGCAGATAATACTTGCAATAAATAATGAAATACTTAAAGTATAATCGAGAAAGTGTTGTGGGGCTTCTATGCTGTATTAGTTCCTTCAGTTTAGTCGAAACTAGGGACTTACTTTTTGTCATACTACAGTTCTGACACTGTGGCTGAATTTACTTTCAAAATTGAATTCTTTTTTCACACTACAAACCACATAAAAAATAAAAACTTTCAATAAATCGTTATTTAATCATTTTTGACCGTTGCTTATGTGCATTTCGAAAGCCATGCTATCATATTCAAATCACCAAGGTACAGAAAATCTGTCTAAATTTTTAAATACTTTCGTACTTTGAACATGATGGCATCGCTTTCAAAATATACACATAAAAAATAATCAATAATTATTTATTGAATATATTTGATCAAAAAAAAATGTTGAGCTAAAGCATTTTTTCCAATAAATCCTTTGACAATGATTTATTTGAAAGAGATATCGCTCTTTTTTGAAGAAACTCTCGACAAAAATTGAAGAATTTCACTTGTGGCATTTATATATTCTGATAAATGTTCAGGTATACATAAAAAATATTTTCACTCTCAAAGTAAATGGCAATTAATTTGTATAAATGAAATCTTCTTTCGTCCTGCAAATCACAAAAATGTTCAAGAAATCATTATTGATTATCTTTGATTGTTACTTATATGAATTTCGATAATGATTCCATCATCTTCTGAATGAAAAAATACAGACTATTATCAATAATGATTTATTGAACATTTTTTGATTTGATAAAATTACAAATCACTTTTCAGTAATTGCGTTGAAATCTAGATAAATAATCAAAATTTTTTGTATATATATAAATATATATATATATATTAAACAAAAATGAGTAAGGAATAAAATTAGATTGAAAAACCAAATACCTTTTCTAAAAGTGTAAACTGAAGTTATTTTACGTTGTTATAAATAACAAGGGTTATGCACAAGTATGCATCCTTTTAATATATATATATATACATATATATATATATATATATATATATATATATATATATATATATTTCAAATTCACAGTATGTAAAATCATCCGACGAATATAAAAAAAGTCTATAAAACTATATAACTGGATTCTGAGAACGTTATGAAAGAGCTGCTAAAAACTTTATTTCTCACAGGACACAATCTTTGCAGCTCGAGGCAATCGTCTAGTCACACGAATCTGTTTGTAAATACGAGTTTACTTGTCAACTTTATATAATTTAAATATTAATACGTATTTGAAAATTTCCTGTCTGCGTATAACGAGCCCATCGTACGATCGAATCGACAACATTGTGACGTGCATTGATCTAGTAACAGTCTGCTAAATCTGGTAGTGGTAGATCGGCTGATCTATGCTTTGACGTATCAGACACACCCATCGCTGGTCGCGACGTGCCCCCTTACAATAATTAATTCAATATTTTTCGGGTCAACGACTGGTTTCAGGCGCCATCGATTAAAAAAATAAACAATTTGTGTGTGTGTGTGTGTTTATAAATATATATATATATATATATATATATATATATATATATATATATATATATATATATATATATATATATATATATGTTAGTGAATTAATTTTATTTAATTATTTTACCGTATATTTTAATTATATAAAAAAATCAAGAAATAAAATCAATAATCAAATTCATTTTTATGAAAGTCGATGGTTGATTTATTCTAAACCGACACTCAGTTTTGTTTATTTATTTTGATTTTGATTGTTATTTCTCTGACTTGGTTTAAAATTCAATTTACTAACACATCATTGATTGATAATTCGTGATGTGTTAATGATCGATGTATTTTCAGTGGCGCATTATCTTATGGGCAAAAATGGGTCATCTACAGGGAGGGCCCAAACCGATCTTTTATAACTCATTACTGTAGTACAAGACTGCACATGGGGCCGCCTAATTCAAATTTACCTGGGCCATGAAGCTATAACGCAGTACTGTGTATCTTTTTTATTAAATTCATAATTTTGATTTCAAAATCTAATTGGGAATTGATATATGATCTATCTGTATAATCGCGTGATCATTTAGTATTCTCCATTTCGTTAAACAGCAAATATGGTGACCATAACCTCACAAAATTATTCAATAATTGATTAATGATCATTTTTTTTGGATAATATACTTAAAGATTCAGAAAAATCTAATTAGTTTATTAAACACTTTTGACCAGAAAATGATCTGTAGTTTATACAATAAGTAAAATTTCGCGTGTGAAACGCTTTTTTTTCTATTGTAAATATTTTATTAATAAATAAAAAATGAATGAGTTTTCCCAAATCGTATGTTAACATTTGTTTCCTAATCTGTATTAAAAATTTTGTAAACAATTAAATGTAGAGATAATAAGTTATAAAAGGAAAATCTATTAAAATAGAATATTTTTTATAAATATATAGTGAACATTTATTACTAGGTTAAATGTCGATTATATTATACTTTTTTTTAGAATCTTTTATGGCTAAAATTATAATAGTCTAATTCAACATTAAGTATAGTTTGTTACATGTTTAGGTAGATTTGCTTTAAAAATAATATCTGTTTTTGAGTAAAGAAAAAACAAGAAATTGAAAGAAGAAAACAAGATAATTTAGAATCTTACAACTGTATGTATATATATATATATATATATATATATATATATATATAAGGCTTTCAAGACGTCCCATATTGTATTTGAAGGGACAGCCTATATACCATATTTTAATGAAAAGAGAAAATTATAAAACTCGCTGACTCTCATTACGAATTGCAAAAGAAGAATTATACATTTAGTTGAGGCACATAATACTTTTTTAATTCGGATAAAAAACCACCAAAATTTTTGATGGACTTCTGTAACACCTCATTGAGTAACTTATTATAAAGTATGCAATGTATTTTTAATAAAAAAAATTGAAGGAAGAAAAATAAATATTATAGAAGTACTGAGTATCTTACAAAAAACTATAGAATTAATAAAAGCAAGAGCTGTTGACATTTGAAGACAGTTCTTGATGAAATTTAAATTTCAGAAACAATGAAAGATGATTTTTTAAATGAAAAATAAATAGAAAATTTTTAAGACACATGTTACAATTATTTGCAGAAATGGATAACTCCGCTTGAGTTATGTGGACAGCTTTAAAAGAAATTCCATATTGGGAACAAATTAAGAGTACCTGTACTTATTGAAAAACAAAAAAAAACATCAACGGCAAAGAATTATTTGATCAGATAATATTTCTCAGAAAATTTTTTGAAGAAGAAAACAAGAATGAGAAGTCGCACGAAAAATTTTTCCATAAAAAATGGACAACTATGTTAAAACAAATTAAATGTAAAGAACAATATTCTGGTTCCTCAAATTTTGTGAATACTTGTTCAGCATTCCTGCTCACAATGCTCACATGTTGAATAAATTTTTTCGCTAATGTTAATTCGATGGAGAGATGAGAGAAGTAAAATGGACGTGACAATAGTGGAAGCAACTTTACAGTGTTTAGTTAACATCAATATCTCTTGTGAAGATCTCTGTAAACTTGTAACAGACGATCCAGTTTTGTTAGAAAATGATAAAAGTAGTGCTAAATATAAAGCCTGAACTGCACCTAATTATTATAATGTTCCTACATTATGTCATTTAGTAAAATTGTTTGAAGGTTTGGAATTGGATTTTTTTAACACCTATGTCCCATATTTTGTTTTCTGAAATCTGGCAACTCTAATATATATATATATATATATATATATATATATATATATATGAAGTTCTTACAACTAACATCAAGTGTTTAAAGGTGTTCATTCAGACAGTTATTCGTGAACAAACGATTTAGTCATTTGAATTGAATTCGCACACACGCACGTTATCTAATTCTGTTCTTGCATTTATTTCTGGCACGCAATCTAAAACTAAATGCTAGTTTATTCATGTAAACAATGCCATTTTACATAACATGACAATATGATAGATATTTATCTACAAATCAACAATGATGATTCATTAACAAATAGTTCTAATTCCATATTTATTACAAAAGTCTATTCTAAATTCATGTTTGACGAGAAAGAACGGAATTTACAAATATTGATTTGGTATTTGGATTCACTTTTTTGTCAACGTTTCTAGTTTTTCAGATTAGTTATTCATTTAAAAATTAAGTTGTGAGCATAATCGTTTCAGTTTACTATTAGTGTTGATTTTTTTATACAAATTTAGAAATATAAATTTTAAGAAATAGACAGTCAAGAAGCAAGAGTTTGTGTTGTAATTTCGCATGGAATTTTTAATTTCTGACTAAATTCACTATCAAAAGATTTTTCTTTATTTTAGTGCCATAAAGATGATGAAATCGTTGTCGAAATGCATCTAAACAGCAATCAAATATGATTATTATTCACTTATTAGAATGTTTGATCAGATAAAGATTTTGTGGTCTGTAAGAACAGAGAAAAAGTCATTTTTGAAACACTTTTCGACTTTAAGCCAACAATGAACATTTTCAATTATAAAAAATGTTTGTGGTTTGTGGAGCGAAATAACAATTATTTGTGAAACAGTTTCCAACTTGCCACTAAACCCTATTAAATCATTTTTTTCAAAAACAATAAGTATTCATTTTTTTTAAATGGGACAATTTTTTTATTAAACATTTCAACTCTCCTTTTCCGGTCTAGTAAGTTCAGCTGACCGTATGCTTTTGTTTGTAAATATCCTTCTTTCTGTTATTCACAGGACACTAATAAAAAAATCCTTGTTATTATCATCTATTATCCGGTACTGTCAACAATGAATTTTTAAAAATACTGATAGAAACCGCAAATATTGTTTTAATTCTTTCTTTTATTTCAAAATCAACCTCAACCCTGGATACACATGCGTTGTTCGATAAATATCAGTTTACTGATCATCAGACATTTGTCGTTAGGAAATAGAGTCCTGTTTTTAATTATATTTCTTTATTTTCTTAAATACATGTTCTATTGGTACTAATCACTGGTGTAAGGATTGGCTTCTCTGTCCAACTGATTAAAAATCCGTCTATTCCTTCATAAATAGTAATTTTCATGAAAAACATTAGCGGTAAACTGTGTTCACTGCACCGGCACAGAGAGTTTTAAAACGGCACCGGACTGGAAGTGTTAGTCAGAAAAAAATGAATTTGAGGCTTGTAGAATGCGAAAAAAATTCATCTGTGAAAGTAAATCATTTTCATTATCTGAACATTATTTAAGCAGTAATAAATATGGCACTCAGTTAATAATATTAGATGTCTTACTAATATCTAAACAATAAAACAGCCTTTATTGCTAAAACAATATGCCGTTCGTAAATTTCCCATTAAATAAATATAAATACAACGTACCTACATCTACGTTTGTTTTCCAACGTGAGAATTCGTTAATTACTAGTTATATATTTATTTGTGGATAAATTTTGTGTACTGCATATCGGTTTATTTGCGTCCACAAACAATAACCGTGTGTGTAGCCAGCGTGGTATTACTGCAATGTCGTCATCGGTTCTGTTTTGAGATTAGGTTGGACGCATTCGTATCGCAGTAGACAAAACGGCAACAGAAAACTCTATGTACACGCGAATTCATCTAATGTAAACTACATAAATGATGTTGACAGAAGATAATGTCGAAAATGTAATCTTGAATACCTCTTGCAGGCCTCCGTAAACAAAGTGTCAGATACCTTCTGTGTTTGTTAATTGGACGATGCCGCACAACCCGCGTACTCGGTCTAATGCCAAATAGTCATACGATTAACGCAAATCTAATTGCAAGTTGTTTAAAAAATACACTTCGGCAACAAATATTTACATCAATAACACTTATATGCAAAATATTTACAGTCAACAAAATCGAAGTACCAAAAGGGACGATTGGTTTCTTTTTTCTTCTTCGATGCAAATTAAAATTTAAACACTTGTTCAGAATAATAAAAAGTTTCGTAACAATAGAATATCGTGCGAAATAAAAAAAAAAACGTAAATAAATACATGACGTATTTTCGAATTAATAAACCCCCTGTGCTATTTTTAATTTTGATAATGTTGTGACATGTGTTTTATCAAAAATATTTTCATGTTGTTTAAAAATAAGTTGTTGATTTTAAAGTGATGCAATATTAATTTAATAAATTATCTTAATTCTTCACTAAACTAGTTAATGTAAATTATTTGGTTAAATTCCACAAACTAAATTTGAGGTTTCAGGTAAATAAGTAAATAATTGCTCCAACAAAGAATAATTAGTTTTTTTTTATTATTTACTTAGATGATTTTTAGATATGCGAATTGTACGACACAAGAGAAACTATTTGTATTTGCAATACTGTTAGAAAAGATTAAGAGTAGATTTTTTATTATCCACACAAGTCCTTTACTGTATTATTTACTCATTGAAATGTTTATCTGTTAAAAATATTCGGCCCGTTTTTAAAATTTTAGAAATGAATAATATAGCTTCTTAGAGCTGTTCTTACTTGACAAAAATGTATATCACTTGTATATTTTTTAAACATAGCTGTTTGTTATTAGGTTGGTAGGAAAATAATTGCGTTTTTTTTCCTGAATTCTAACCTTACCTTTTTTTAATTGTGTTAATGTTAATATCATTTTAACGTGCATTTTTCAGTCTGTATTTTGATAACATCGACAACAAATTCGAGAGCTTGTACAAAAGTTAGGCGTTAATCGTTGGTCGTCCAACAGTTCTGAACCACTAGAATTAAAAAAATGTGTATGAATTTGAAGGTCATATGCCGTAATTATTTTTCTACCAACCTAATATTTATTGGATTTATAAATTTCTGAATCAGTAATTATAATCAAAATCTAGAATTAAATAAAAATTTTATAAGATTTATAATTATACGTTTTTATGTCTGTGATCTTGTTGATGCGTTATCCTGGTTGATCATCCGTTCAACAAATGATTATCTGTTCTCTATCACTAGTTCGTGTGCATGTGCCATCATCGGGTAGGATTAAGAAAATAAATTTCATATTTTTTTTATTTTATAAATCTGTTTCTGAAATTAACTGAATTTTCAAATTGAAATATTTGATATTTATGACAAATAAATTCAGTTGAATTTCAATTCATTCTTAAAACGTAATATTGTTGTACCTTTATTCTATAGTTTTGACATTGTGACTGAATTCATTATCACAAATGATTCTTTTCATTGGAAAAACCGAAAAAAATCATTTTTCCTTGTCAACAGCGCTCAATACATCATAATTGATCACTTTTGATTTTTGGTTATGAGCATTTCGATGATGTGTTACTCTTACTTTCGCCAAATTCGTTTTTAACATGGCGTCGATATGTACCATCATCAGATTTTTCAGTTCCTTGGTGCGCCATGATGTGTATGAGCAAGAATCAAATTGATCAATATGGAGTGAAAAATGAACTCATTTGTGAAAGTTTTTAAAACTTTCTATTATGTTTATATATATATTCTCGTCATTAACTGTTTCATTTGCTTGTATTAGGTTCGTAGGAAAATAAGTGGTTTATCTCCTTCAAATTCATATACATTTTTCTCTTCTTGAATTTTCATACCTGTTTTAAATAGTCCAGAACTGTTGGATGACTAACACCTAACTTTTATGCAAGTTCTCGAATTATTGTGCCTGGTTCTGATTCAACTAACGTCTTCAGTGAGTCGTTATGAACTGAAGAAGGACGCCCGTGACTTTCTTCGTCGTCAAGGCTCTCGTCCGCAGCACGAAAATTTTGGAGCCACCATTGCACCGTACCTTCCTTAACTGTTCCTACACCAAAAGCATTGTTTAGTTTATGAGCAGTTTCTGCTGGTTAATGACCCATTTTGAACTCATACAAAAAAATGTTCTTATTTGCTTCTTTTCCATCTTTAATTCAATAGTCTAATTTGAAGAAAAATTAATAATAAAACCAAAATCGATGATACCACAATACAGACCAAAAAATGCACTTCAAAATGATATTTACATGAACACGATGAAATGTCTCTCATTGAAAACAGTTAAGGTCCGAATTCAGATTAGGAAACAAAAACCGGAATTATTTTCCTACCACCTTATGCTATTATAGATTTATGATTTAAAAAATCAAATCATTTAAAGTAATTGAAAATTTCCCTTATTTAATTTTAAAACATGTGTGAGACAAATTGAACAGATATTTTCTTTTCTGGAAGTGTCCTTTCATAATAGAAGAAGGAGTCAAAAGTTATGAACGAATTCAATTTCAATATCACTTACGAAAATTTGAATAAATATACAAAGATAAAATAGAAGAATTGCTGCTTGAGTACCTTCTTCAAAGCGATATTTATACATTTTTTTTATTATTATTAAAATGTTAACTGTATATCCAAAAATGAAAATATGAATTAATCGGTTTTTAAATACCGTTGTGAGTTTTAAGCTGCGTGTACATATGACTAACACAATTATCTTTTTTTATATTTTAATTACCGTAACAGAGGAAAGATTAAGATTAAAATATTTCGAAATGTTCATAAATAATCATCAAATATTTTTTTTCATTACATTCACCACATATTCATTAAACAAGTCAAACAATTCTTCTATGAATGAACGAACGCCTCATCGATGTTACAACCAGCTGTGTCGCATAAAAGAATTTCATCAATGGTGCCTACACCGATTGCTCATCGTATTGTTCATCCCTAGCATTAGCCAAAAATGGTATTCGGCCTTGGACCTCCCAATGTCTAAATCATGACCTAACATACAACGTGACGAATTGAAATTAAACAATACAACAACTAGAGATCGATATCATGTATCGAGGCTATTACGTCTAAAAAAATCTCCGGAGTCAATGCATGAACACTGTATGTAGCGAGCAAAGATTGAGACTCGAGCAAAAAGTGTATGGCGCCTAGTATCGGCGCCACACAGTTAACCATAGCGCGAGAATCAATCAGAATGTGTCCTGCGGCCATAGTAGGTCGATTGTTGGTCGCGCCGACGTGTCGCCATCATTGCTCAAATAAAAAAAAATATATAAAAAATATAATAATATACAAATAAATAATAAATCGCGATACGAGATGCAGACGATGCTAACAATTAAAAGAAAAAACAGTAGCCGAGATTCGAGTCACGTGACGTCGACGTGCGATGTAACGAAGTCGCTGTCATAACATTATCGATCCATCGATTGATATAATCGTTCGTTTGTTCTCTCATGTCTATCGATTTGTCTAGTACGCAATTATTTTCTAATTGTTATAGGACCGTGACATATATCACTGGTTTTCCAAAGACGTCGAGTGCACGAAACATGTCTGTACGATATTGCATTACTTCATTAATTATTGTACTATGTGTTTGGATTCAGGACACAGACGTCTGTTTCGTAAATTGTCAATGAAAAATGTTATCGAATGTATTAGAAATATATCTTGTAATGATACAAGCAGCCGTTAAATATTGAAATGGTATTTCAAGTCCGTGCAGTATTGAAAAACAAACAAGATAATCAATCAAAATTATGCAAAATGTTATGTTTAAATTTTTGGTGATATAAAATGAATGATATTTGAATTTTACAATACAAATATAAAAAGTTTATACAATTTTCCGGATTGATTTCATTACCCATTCAAGACAGGCTTCATTCAAATTATTTATTCCTAAGAACATAACTGTCAATGGAAATTAATACTTGGAAGTTTTGAAACAGTTAATGGGTAGAAATCGAAGAGTTTGTTTTTTCTTCATTTTTAATTTTTTTAAACTCTTGTCATTCAGGCAAGAAATCGAATAGTTCATTTTCAGTATTAACAATAAGGCAGTCGTTAGTTACAGTACAACTATGATTCAGCTCACAAAACCATCAACGTCTAGCTTTTGCTATCCAAAGATATCCTAGTTTTTAATTTTCCATTTTAATGATTTCTTTATTCGTCTTATTTGTCAGTTTGCTCATTTTTCTATTTGTTTAGTCTCTGAATTGAAATGAAAAATAATATGCATGCATTTTAATGACATCGGAGATATTTGAAAACCTACAACCGACTTTCTAGAAGCTGTTAATAAGAATGACTTTCAACAATGCGTTGAAAAGAGTTTTGATACTTGTACTAGGTGAATTGTTACAGAGAGAATTTACAAATACCAACTGAAAATATTTATAATTGAGAAGAAACAAAAAGAAAGAAATCTTAAAGTATAACATTTCATAACTTTAAATTAATAAATTTAATTTATTAACATAATTTAATTTTGTTATTGTTAATACATTTCTTCTCTTTATTAGTGAATAAATCTGATGTTTGTGACAACAGATATTTTTTTATGATAATTTTAAATTGGTCGTTACTGAACTGTGTTTCATCACAATAATGCTAAACTAGCCACTTCAAAATTCAGTCAGAAAACCTTCAGTAAGGATATTTAATGTTCTTCTACAGTCCAGACATATATATCTACCTTACAGAGCAGATCTATCACCATTTCACTTTCACTTATTCCCAGCAATAAAGTGTAAGAAAGATATTTAAATGACAACAGACTAAATTAATGCTGCTGTTAAGAATGGGCTAGAAGAACAAGCACTAGATTTTTTCATTGGTTGAATAAAACAAAAACTATTAAATGCTAGTGAAAATTTCTTGGAAATGGTGATTACATTAAAATATAAATACACTATTTGAAAAATTATATAACAAGCTAGTTTTATTTTGTTCTTTCATCTTAACATCTCAAAAAATTCAAAAATTACAAGTTCTTGTCCAAAACTTGTAGCCTCTACTTATATTTCTAGTAAGACTCGGATATTTTTACACCATCATGGAAAATTTTGCGATGATTAAATATTATTTCTAATACCGATTAATTACCGATAAATCTATTCTCATTCTTCTAGCTTGTAATACATTTCTTGTATTAAAAAAAATATTAGTTCTACTATAAAGTATTTTTGTATTTTTTTAAAAAAACAAGTTTAGATATTTTCAATAACACAATTTTTTAAATTTCAGAATTACAGAATGCATACTTTATTGCTTACAACGACTGTTGCATTTCTGGCAGTACTACATCCTAAACCAGTTCTAGCTTATCCAGGTTATATGGTACGTTATGATGACAGTTTGGAAGAAGTTGATAATTCATATGCTCTAACAGTAAGTAAGATTTTTTTAAAACGTATGTAAAAAAATATTTATCGATCCTTAAATATTTTAAACCCATAGTTTTAAAATTAAAAATGTTTATACCAACGATCCCATTGATGTATCGTCCTAGTCTTAAGGAATCACTTATCGACCATGTCTAGTTTCGTGTCTTGAATTATCCTCAAGTAGCTTATTGATATTTTCCTACTAGAACATATCGATAAGCTATCAAAAAAAGCTAAGAGCTAAAAGTAGACATGTAAGATAATTCTAATCAAGTGATGAATGAATAAATGAGTTCTAAGGATTAAGATCATCAAGACAAAAAATTGATTGAAACATTAGTTTTTACACAATTATACTCTAATAATAATTATAATATATATATATATATATATATATATATATATATATATATATATATATATATAATGTATTATTTTTTTTAAAAAAAAAAGAAAACATTTTATTTTTCATTCAATTATCGTAACATAAAAGTAATTTTACAGGAAAGTAAAGAAGACTTGGGCGACTTTGAAGCACCTTCGACGCTAGATTTGGAAGATAACGGTTTAGATGGTCCAGCTCGTTTCATTCGTCATAGTAGTCGATCTGTGCCGGATAGAAGACCTCCAGAATTAGCGCCGAACAAAGTATTGAATAATAAAGAAAATTTAAAGTACAAAATGAAAGGAAATAACGAAAAACGATATAGTGTTAGCTGTAAGTATATTTATTTTTTAAATGTTTTTACTTTGTGTTTTTTTTTAAATCGTGCCATAACTATTATCATGAATACAACCCGTTAAAAGAATAAAATTTTCTTTGTTTATAGCTGTTTACTATTTTTAATTGTATATAGATTCAAAAATAGTAATTAACCCCTTTCACGCCTAGCACCAGCTATATCCGACATCTACGAAATGATGCACAGTGGCTAACGTCGGCTATATCCTCCACATGGGCCTGATCCGGCATTAGTGAACTCTAGCACCACGCACTAAACACATTATTTCATTTTAACCCTATGCAGACGAAATGGCTCGAAGCCAAGTCGCTGTAACGATAGTCATTTGAAATTGCAGTTCACGTTTAAGTCACTGCAGTATCTTAACGGCTTTTGTACTGTCTTCATTACGCATTTCTTCTTCACCGGACACAGTGTCTACTTCACTACCGCTTTCTTCAGTTACATTGAACTTTTTCCCCATTTTGACGGTTACAAAAATCTTCAAACAATAGTCTTTTCGATTGACAAGCTGGACCATGACTGAACAAACGTCCCAATGCTTCCTTATTAACGACAGTCATTTATCCAACGCATATATATGCGCTTCGGCTCTATCAGTTGTTTCGCTGAACCCATATATGCGTCAATCGTTCGCAAAGGGTTAAGTGAGGGTTAGTGATGATCTCCGGATCCCTACACTCCACGAGTTTGTGCGTTGTCAAGCTCGTGCTTTGTACGGCCGGTCTGTATCCATCCAGAACGCCCTTATTAATACCCTTCGACGCTTACGACCCGTCTAACCGGTGATACCGCTATAAGCGGCCGAAACTACTGGCGTTGTGATGGGTAGACTTCCCCCTGATTATACGATCTCTGGACACAACAATAAGCAGTGGGTCGTGGGCATCTCTCTCGCTCCGAGCTCCCCCCCATCCCCGTTACACTATCAATTACATCAACAACTACTCAAACTATGCCTTTCGCTTTCCTCAGTACTTGGGGATGAGCAAGTCCATAAGCTCAAGTTATAGGTCCCGTATCTCTCGCTTGAACCCGTAGCGCGCTTCGCGCTGGCACAACTGTTCTATGAAAGGGTATATTAAGTATATCATGGACTCTTTTCATCAAACATAATTAGTACACGAGCACAGGGGAGCTCCGAAAATGCGAGACCCTTTTTGCGTGAGCACTAATGGCACGATGACCCATTCATCGGTAGCGTAGTGACGATCAGTTCCATCATCGCAAAAGGGTTAAAGAGATCATATATTGCTTTCTCAAATACTTTAAAACGATTACATCACTCATCTGTAGCAACACGCATACCATAAATTGTGAAATTGGGCATTGATTCAATAATAGATAAGTTTAGTCATAATAACTGAGTACTTTTTGGTACAAGCCATAATTTTTAATCCATCAGATTGAAATCCGCACTGGAGAAAAGCGAATTTAATATAAGAACAGATTAAAAAAAATTAAATACGAGAAAAAAAGTCTCGAAAACCGTACACATCTCGACCAACCGTCAGTATTTAAAAACGTGTTCAGACAAGACAACATTTTTGTTCCAGATCTGTCACTGTGTCACTTCAAGATATGCAACATGGGTCGTAAAAGGACGGCGCGTTACCTGGAAGTGTTACGGACACTCGATAACGATTCATAGTGGCGAGAATCGAAACGCGCGCTTATCGTAAACACAGATCTGCATCGTTATACGATAATTTTGTCGAAGAATCTCGCGCTCGTGTCGCACACGTCAAACTGTCACCGCAGGTGTAAACACAACAATACAAAAATACAAAACTCGGTTTACGATGTCTTGAAATGATTTCTCCACGCCAATACAAAATGCATTGTGATTATTTAACAAATCAATTGTTGTGAATAATTAATTAATTTATTATTAAATTTTACTGTTCGTTATAAATGTGTATACGTTAATTTATACGTCGATGTTGAATAATGATTTGTATAGATTAATTGAAAATATAAATTATACATGTATATATTATTAAATTATATCGTGCTGTATTCTTACAAAAATCCAGGTTCTCTCTCTCTCTCTACATATATATATATACATATACACACACACACACACACCATACGTCAATGAATAATTTTTTACTTTAGCTACAATAAATCTAATAGTTTGGCTTAGAAGCATTCAAATTTACAACTTTTTAATCCAACTTAATAAAATCATAATCTAAAACAATTAATAACTATAAAAATAAATATAGTTCCTTTAAATGTAACCATCTCGAATTTTAAATTGAGGAAAAAATAAGTTTAATAAAAAAATATGAAAAATTTAGCAAAAAAGGGAAACTTGAAGTGGAAAATCTTAATATTTCGTTATATCTCTATGACTATGAGCATTAATTTGTAATCTTTTTGTTATTCTTAGAGTTTTCTAATAAAATCCGGTTTTGTAATCTGTTCTAGAAGATTTATTTCTTCAGAAAATAAATTATTCTCGTCCAGTGTGTAGTGTATCAATTACCTATAAGGTTGAGGTTCAAGAATTTTACAGGACATTCAGACTTTTTCATAATATTAGCTGGAGAAAAACTGTAGTTATTCAAAAAGCATGTATTAGGTAGTTAACTTAATGGAAAGTAAAATCTACATAATAGGTTTCCGAGAGGAACTTTCCGATTTTCTCCATGTTGATAAATTTTTTTAAACAAATCAACTCCAATACTTCCTGAAATCCCTAACGTGTTTAATTACAAACTAAATCCCTTCAAACTTCAACCATTTTTTAACTTTGTTCTAAACTAGTTTTGGTAGATTTGAAAGAACATTTAGATATAGCTAAAGAAATAATGAAAGAGCATGTGGAACATTGATACAAACGGAGATTAGGGATGAAAAGGCGTCCAAAAATGCTATAAATACTTATAGCAAATATATATATATATATATATATATATATATATATATATATATATATAAATATATATATATATATATATATATATATATATATATTTATGTCAAAAACTAGTATAAGCATATATTCAATTTACAAGGGTGGAATAAAGTTGCCGGGTTAGCCAATAGATGGTACAAGTTTTCATGAATAGTCTATGATTTTGTGTAGTGTCATATTTCATTTGACATTGAAGTTTCATAAAATTAAGTAGTTTGCATTTGACAACCTGTCAAAGTGAAGAAGTTTTGTGTTCTGTAAACAATGGAGAAACCTGAAGTACCCGCAGTGACAAAATACTTCTATATTGAGGGATTATTCCCAAAGAAATTAAAATTAAGCTGAATTTTACTTTAGGTGATTCTACTCCATCGTTTTCATCTACTAACATTATGTCCCGGACTTTAATCGTGGCGGTACGAGCACTGAAGATACACAATGTTCAAGCATATCAAAAACAGCTATTTACAAGGAAATGATTCAAAAAATATACAAAATTGTATCGAACAACAGTCACCTGAAGTTGGTTGCGATAGATGAAGTTATGTGCACATCGAAAGAGCAAACACATCACATATTATGCAGTCTTGGGTATAAGAAGCTATTTAAGCGAAGGAGTACGGTTATTCAATCGTATAACCATCTCTGAACAATGATTAGCGTTATTCAAGTGCAATCCAACAGAATTTTTGTGTCGATACATTACCATGGACGAGCTTTGGATTCACTATTACGCTCCGAAGACTAAGCAACATTTAAAACAGTCGACAACGAGAAGTAAACTAGCTTCGAAGAAGGCGAAGGAAGTTTCATCGACCGGAGAGATTATGGCGGCAATATTTTGGGATACGAAAGGTATTCTTTCGGTCGATGAAAAAGATAAAATAATAAATCGAGAGAACGACGATGACTTACTTGACTATCAGCACCACAAACGGTCCGGATTAGTGAAGAAAAAGTTCTGTAACATTAGGATAGGCCGCCTTGTCACAAGTCTGTGCGATAGCTAAATTGGGCTCAAATTTCTGCCTCACACAGCCATACTTAATCCCGCTTGACTTTAGTCTGTTTTCGAACCGAATCATTTGGTTCCATAAATTCCGATTTTGAAGAGTTGGACGAATCGGCCTATAAAGATTCTATAAAGGCTCTTGAATCACGTTGGAATGAATGTATTGAGTTAAAAGGAGTCTATGTCAAAAAATAAAATCATTTTTCACCCAATGTTATGTTTTCGTTCCTAGATCGGAAACTATTCATCCCGCCCTCGTATTATAAGAAATAACCTGAAATTGAATCAAACAATTAATTCATTTCCCAAGGAATTTTGAGGAATCGTAAAATAAGAATACAATAAATAGTTATAATTTTATTTCCATTACAAGAATGTACGTACATGAAGTACTATTTAGATGAATTTCTGTAAACATTTCAGAGCACCAACTTACATTAGCTATAATACTAACAATCATATTCGAACTAAAATAACACGTTTTGTGCACACATCTACAATTCCTAAACGTATGCAAACTGTGCCTCAATCGATGAATCTAAAATGGTGTACATTTTACAAAAAATATATAGATATATGTATATAATATAATGCTAATACTAAACTTCTAACAATACCATATATATATAATTTCTCAAACCAGTGAGCACACATACATATCTCACCGACAGAAACCATTACATTTCAACAAAGCCAAATATATAATTCTTTTATCTAATATATAATTCAATAAATTGACAAATACGACACGAAAATTACATTTTTTTCTATATTTATAATTCTTTTCAATAAGGCCACATAAAAAGCATTTCTAATCTGGAGAATTTATATTCATTAGCGAGAAAATAATTTAACACCAATAATACATATAAGGAATTTGACTAATATATAATACAATTTTATTTTTTAGTTTTCGTAAATTTAATAAAATTTTGGAAAGATTATTTAATATATTTCTTTATATACTAGTTAAAATACTTGGATGAAATGCAATATTTATATAATTAGGAACCTGAAAATAGAGTGCTATTCACAATTTAATTCATAAGAAGTTTAATATTTTTGAAAGTAATACAATTACATATATATATATATATATATATATATATATATATATATATATATATATATATATATATATATATATATAATTTATATTGGTTCTTTTTAAATATGCAGAAAATATTCATATATTTTATCAACTCTTTCAGCAGTTTATTGCATAAAAAAAGATTGAATTGTTGAATCCTCTGATCAGAATTAATTACTTTGAAATTCAGTGTCTAAAAAATGACATTAGAGTTTATATTAAACATACAAGAACGCATATTTTAATACAAGAAATAAATTTTAAAAAAATGTTGTGAAAATATGAATTTTTTTTTTAATTCTTTTTATTACTATCGACTTTTAGCCGTTTTCTAGCAGTCTAAATCCCTTAAGTTCATATGAGTGTCAGTTCCCAATTACTTGCTTCAGCACGTGTGGCATCTTCAAGTAATTATTAGATTCAAAGAAAGCGAGAGATGTTACAGCCAGTTTCAAGTATCAACCTGAAGGTGGAATGTGTCTAAACAAGTAATGGAGAACAGAGACTCACATGATCGAAAAGAAATGACTACCACTACAACGCATCAACGAGATCACAGGTACAATTATTTATTTTTTAATTTTAAGAAAAATACTTCAATCAAAAATCATTTAAAACCGAATGTATTATGCGATTTTTCTGTCTTTAATGTAACTGGCCTTTATTTCATTGTTTTTTCAATAAAATTCTCATTAAAAAAAATACAGAAAAATTGCTATATCTATCAATTTATACACAACTAAACACACATGTAATATCACATCGGTAAGCTCTATATCTACAATTTAGAGCATAATTGAACAATATGTAAACTAAACGTAAATTTTGCTAGACAACCAAATTTTTAAGAAAATTTAAGAGGGGCATTTGTAATTCAGAACTTAATCATTTTGTAGTCTTTTTTTATAAACAAGAATCTGTTTTAATAAATAAATGCTTTTAAACTTACATACAAACAGATTAATCATTTTAGTAGGAAATTACTGTAGTTTTTATACTCACAATTTCAAGCTACATCTCAGTCAAATCCATTCATTAAAAAAAGCAAATCGAATAACAGAACCATATATAGGTTTGGAAAGAAAAAAAATTACTTGAAGATTTTAATATATAAAATATACTATCATTCTTATAATAATTTTAATAATAGCAATGAAAAAGCCTGTCTTCATATTTTGTTTACAAAAAAATCTTAATACGATATTACACAGCTTTAAAGAGTTGATAAAATATTAGAAATCTCTAAAATTTGTTTTTAAAAAAAAATATTTTTTATAAATAAAATCAAGTGATTATTTTTTTCATAGCTTCAAGCAGTTAAACACCTTTTCACCACCATTCTTGGAACGTTTTGGTACAATAAATTCCATTTTCAGAATATTAAATTATAAAATGTTATCACTGAGAAAAAGCTTCGAGATGGACTTTGTATCAAAGTATATTTTCAAACGAACTTTTTATTCGTCTTAACATAACGCGACTACTGCGTACGAAATGTCTTATTACATTCAAAAAATATTTCTTTATCACTGTCAATACACATTACATTTAATTATTGTAATACAAGAAGGCATTTTATACTCATGTTTGTGCTACAACCCTGACTCGCATTTCACCTACTAGAAAAGTTTTCAATAACCTTCCATCAAACAGGATTTTTAATTTTTAACGATTTACATGTATACTTTTGCAATCTTCATAAAAAAAATAACTTCAGACTGTTCACTCCTGAGAAAAAACCTTTGTTCAAATTATAAAATCATACCTTTTCATAGTGTTTATTATATATAGAATTTCGTTCAAATTTTGATATAGGCGCATCTCAACTATATTGTAATATGGAGCTTATTTTAACTCTAAATATATACTTTTCTCATACAGGACAAAATTACTGTATAGCTAATCTGCAACACTGTAGTTAAGGCTTTTATGAAAATTGCGGCAATGGAGTTTCAATAGTCTAACATGGCTTTAGGATATAATATATTAACAAACAGTAATTACTCCTTATAATTGTATGATCTCTTAACTGTAATCCAATTAATATGCTGCCCTGGTGGTTTTCGTCCTTTTGAATTAATTAACTTCCTGTTTTCTATTACTAATCTCAGTGTGCGTGGCATCTTCAAGTAGATTTTCGATAACTTATTTTATTTCTGCTTTTGGTTCGTTTATTTACGATTTAGTTAAAATGTTTATGCAATATTTGTATCTTAAAATTATAAACTATACCTCACAGATTTAAAATCAGTTACCTAAAATCAACCTGAAGAAGATTATCTACTATCTGCAACTAGCAGTGAAAAACAGGAATTGAAATAACCCAAAATAACGAAACCGACAATATAATAATTTTTTTTAAATAAATATTTCTGTACTGTATTTATTGAATTGGAGAATGATTAATAAAAATAATTTCATATGACTTTTTGGTTCATTTTATGTAATCTATACACTCCTAAATACCGTTTATATCAGATTATTGACACTCTACTGTACTTACTTCTGAATAAAGTTTCTAATTTGTGTTAAAATGTCCAAAAAACAAAAAGTGCATATGGAACACTTAGAGCATATACTCAAGTTTCAATTTCCCATGCAACTATTGGAAGGTTAAAATTCTTACCTGAATGTTACATACTTAAACTGTATCTATATATTGGTTTTTATTTTACTTCATAGTTAATTTTAAACAATTTATAATAATTATTATAAACATCTGCATTAATTCGAGAAATAAAAAAAATGCTTACCTAGTTCAACAAAAAAATGTACAATAATCTTCCTGAAAACATTTGAATTACATGTGAAAAAATACAATTTATTTTATACCTTTTTATTATTTGGTAAAAAGTATATTCCTTCAATTCGAATCGTGAATTTTCTTTACATTCTCAGTATCACACAGCAAAAAGTATAAAAATCTTTATTGAATAATTATTCGAGTATTTTTTTCAATATAACATTATAAAAATTCGAAAATAATGAATATACAACATACATTTATAAATACTATAATAGGCACCATAAACTGATTCAAATATCAACAATACCATCTCGTATATATATTTTTTTTAAAACAATACTTTGTATGCATGTATAAAAATATATTCTTGTAAGTATCTTAAATTCGTTCAACATTATTATTTTCTTTTTTACAATCCTGCTGTTTTTTTCTTACAGTAGTTTTATATTTCGTAGATTTAACAATAGGAATAGAATATAACAAACTGTATAAATATATTTGTATATGAATTAGCAACATTGCTGAAATGCATTTCTATTATAAATAAAACTTGCTTGTTTTCGCTTGAAAACAACTTACATTCTAAATTTTCTTAAATATAATGAAATAAGCATTTAAAGGTGTTTGAATTCGTATACGATATAAATAAAAAATTATTAGGTTGTTTTTTTCAATATGCACCGCATAAAGTGACAAAGAAGTGTGCAAGATCACCGCCAAGGTCGTCCTGAAAAAAAGACAAACAAAATGATGATTTTTATTAGTTTTTTCTTTCCTGTATTTACTGTAAAAAATTGATATGAAATCAATTTATATACTAAAATAGCCGACAAATATTTCTAGTAATTTTTAATAAAGACGAAATAAGAGACGAAATTTAGTTTTGAAAAAAAATCATTAGTTATGTGTTCTCTACTTGATTGGAAAGAAATTTATACACAAAAATAAGTGTTCGTAGAAGAATTCTTATTATTAAAAAGAGTATTTTTTTTTTAGAAAAATTAATTTCAATATATTGACATTTATATAAATAAATCGTTGAAAATTTCACTTAATGATTATTGAATTCTTTTCAATAATATTAAAAAAAAGTTCTGAAATTTAACTTTTTTCCAATTTTATTTCTTAAATCCCTTTTTTAGTTTAAGCAAATATTATTTTATATTCGATTTCTACATAAAAACTGTGCAATTAGTGTAAGATGGAATGATAAAAAAAATAAAATTTTTTGCTCTCTGTTTTTCGTTAATGCATTGTTTCATTGAATCACCTGTGTGATTATCTGTTACAACTAGTTTTAGCTTTTGATTTATCTCAAGATAGTTTGCTGATTCACTAGCAAGTTACCTGAAGATAACTCGAAAGTCAAAATTACTTACAGTAGATTATTACACAAATGTCTCAACGGAAGCAAGATTAGAAACTAGATAACTTATAATGAATGAAAATATAATAACTTAGTCCGTGTGAACAAATGAAACGAATTTTTGAGTTTCAAAATCTCTGTACAGTTCAGTCAGACTTTTTAATACTTTTGTCGATCATAGACACAAATGTATTCATGATTTCAATTTTTTTTAAAAAAAATCTGGAGGTGCGACATGACTAACTTAAATTAAACAAAATTAGTAAAACGTGAAATAAAAAAATACCTTTCAGCAAGTTGCTAATTTTTAGCTAGAGGCACATGCATACAAGAGGTAATAAAATAATTATTACAGTGATTTTTAGCCGACTAAAGAAACAAGAAGGTAGCGCATGTCTCCAGAGTAGTCGTCCTGAAAATGAAAAAAAAAAATTGCACCACTTTAGGGTAAAGTCGGCTTGTTCAATTCGGTGGTAATTATCCATGACCCGAGAGATATGATGATGTGTGTTCGTGCAAAACAGAATTCCAAAAGAAAACTTTCTACATAAGATTTATTTTATTATAGAAAATACATATCCTCGTCAGACCAGTGAGTCTTGTATTGTTTAAGTGAGATATAAGTACAAATTTTGTGATATTCGAATCAAGTACAATTTTATCAAACGTAATGTCTTTGTGCAAAAAGTCCGACGAGAATAAATCCTTTTTAAGATTGTGTTCAAATCGCCTATATACATATATTAAATCAAATCTGCTGGCAAAATATAATTCTCGATCAAATATATAAAAGGATTTTCAGGTTATAAAAATAAGTGTATAGTTTGTACATTTTGTTTTTTTTTTTTTTTTTTGTTAAAAAAAAAACAAAAACAGATATTACGTTTTGCATGAATGTTGAAAATCTTTCAAAACAAATTAAAAATCTGACAAAACATACTTAAATTTCAATAAATAAACTACAATAAATCCCATTAAAAAATGAGTTATTAAAAAATAATACCTTTATTACCTTAAAGATTCTTTCAAAAACATCGAATTCGAAACCCTAACGAAAATTATATTTTGTCAAGATATGCTACTTTAAAAAAATATTCAAATAAAATATTAAATTAATAACTTGAAATTAATCATGTTAAACTTCATGCATAAACGTAACTGATCGATTACTCATTCAACTACAAATCTAGTGCGAATGTGGCTACTGAAAAAATGATGCTGCAGTATAAAATCTATTGAAATATATATTTTTTTGTTTTATTTTTGTGAGGATTGGAATCGGTTTTTCATTTAATCGATTAGAGCCAGCAAAACCTTCCTGTAGTCACCGGACGTATCGCCCTGAAAAAGACCACATCAAAAAGAACATTCAATACCGTCCGCACTACGGTGGTGACCATGCATTTACTTAACGCAAATTTATGTAAATCTCAGTTTACTTACATAAAAAATGTCGCGATAAATATCTATTTTTAGCTGATTCGGCGAATATGATTTTTTATGTGTGTTATGTAATAAATTATGCATTTCGTTTCAGTGTATAAATTTTATAATTAAAAATTCCCAGTAAAAGAGCATTGATCATCTTTGATTGATGCTTATGCATATTTCGATGATAATCTGTCCATCTTCAAATCAATAAAGTACAAGAAAATCTAAGATATAAACTTTTCTTTACCTAAAATGCTCTGAAGATGACGGAATCGCCATCGAAATGTGTATTGATAACAATCAAAAATGACCGATAATTAACATTCTTAATTAAAAAGGAAATTTGGTGATTCGTAATGTTGAAAAGTTCATTGCTGAAAGTGGATTTAGCCCTAGAGCCAGAAGAATTAAGTTATTTATTTAATTAATTTTTTGTTGTCTTATTGTAAGAAAAATATTTATAAAAGTAAAATTTAATTACAGCTTACAAATTTTGAATCTGTGAACATCAAATGAAAATCGTAATGTGAAGAAAAGAGGGAAACATTTCTTTCAACGTTAAAGACTGGAGTTTGTACTGAGAAAATAATATACATTTTATGAAATCCAATTGAAACTGTCATAATAACAATAAGTAAATATTGAAATATTCAATAATTGGTGTTAAAATCAAAAATAAACCTCTATGCAAGAATATAACTTCTAAAAAATTAACAAATTTTCTTTAAACCCGAGGTCACTACATTTCAATTCTATAGCCCTTTGCTTCTCTGATGATTTTTCATCACCATTTTGTCAATTTTTGATCGCAACTATTTGTTTATAATTTGAAATTTAAAAAAGTTGTCTTCACAAAAAAACTCATTTTCTAAATGACCAATAATTTCAAATTGTTTACTTTAACTTTGGCTTAAGCATAATTCAATAGTGATCAATAATCAATTATTGAACAAATCTGATCAGTAATCATTTGATTTTGGTCGGGGAGAGGGGGAGGGGGTACAGATAAAAAATAATTAAAGACGTTAATTAAACCCACAATACTAAATCTTTAGTAGAGTAATACTGATAGACTTTCAGGTCGGAAAAATGTTTTTCTGATATACACTCCTGTTATTCGACCGATTTTTCAAGCAACAAAGTTCAAAAAAAAAAACGATTTAAAATCATCTAACGGAAAAAATTAAAATATAACGCGTTAAAACAATTTATGTTAACATATATTTTTTACATATTGATAAATGTGGATGTAAAATTTGAGCTTTGAAAAAATATCAATGCACTAACTGAGATTTACATATTCTGCGTACACGGTGTCTAAATAAGCAAAGCGATTTTAAATTTACGTACGTTTTGTTCTATCTGTGATTGAAATTATTTTATTATTTAAAAATCGATTTTGTAACATTTTTTCTCTTTTTAGAATTTTCAACAAATAGTAAATTTAAAATATTTCAGTAATATCGAAAAAATACAAAACACTAATAAAATAATAACAAATATAATAATAAATTCAATACCATCAAATATGAACTGATTTAAGACATTTTTATAAATAAATCATATTTGAAGCAAAAATATCTTTCCCAATATTTATTATTTTCTTAGCCACTTATTTTAAATCTATTAATAGTCGAACGTTTACACATTAACGACACGAAATAAGGCTTACTACACATATTTATATTCTAAACTTGATTCATTTTCGGATTATTACATGAAAAATGATATTGATTCACGTTATTTTGTGTGTTTCATCAAAACAGTTTTACATGTTTCATTGAAAAATACTATAAATGAGAGTTTGTAGTTTTTTATAACTACAATTACACGCTTTTTAATATTCATACAAAATGCTATAAAAGAACAAATATAAAAATAAACAAGTCAAAGATTACACGCGCGACCTATTTAGGTCACATAAACAATTCTAACATCTGGAATGATTGATATACAATTTCGTCGTGCATGTTCTAAAATAAAAATATTAGAAATGTTATGACTGCAATGTTAGTTTCTAGATTAATAGGAAAAAAACGTGTGCGATAAATAATTATTAATTTGGTGCGGAAATAATTGAAATGTATTATGAACATTTATTTTTTAAAAATCAAATAGTATTGTTTTAATTAAAACCCGAATACCCGCAACCGTAAAACATACAAACATGTTAATATAAAATGTAATTATATGATGATTTATGTTAGAAAAACGTTCACAATGCACAAATGATATCTGTATGGATTAATAACGGAGTACTTACAGTTATCCAGCTCTCGAGTGATTTCTCATACTTCTCCTCGAAGGCTTGCTTAATGTCGGCCAAATCGATCTCCGAACGTGACACAATGATACGAATCAAAGTTTTATCATTTGTGCCGAGACCGGCCATACTGGCATGAAGACGTTCGGCGAAGAAACCAACTTTGCTCTTCACACATTTGACTAGAATAAAAAATTAATTGGATAAATTTGATAAAACGATCTGTTTTAAAATATGTTCATACTAAAATCTACTGACAGAATAAATTTCATCACTACTGATCATTGTTTATGCACATTTCGATAGCGATGCAATCATCTTCAAAGCAATAAGATACACAACAATCTTTTTACAGGATATGTATAGAACAAAGAATTGTCTGTATCTTAACGCTTTGGGATGATGGTGTCCCCTATAATAATAATATGCCTTTCTAAAATAAATTAATCTAGGGACAGGTATTTATTTTAGAACAAAACTATATCACCTCATGTATATTCATCACTTGAATCTCTTGTTAAGGTAAATTACAGTACATTTGTTTAATTCTTAATTATTGGGCTTTTCAAATAATTTTTGTACTAAATGCGGTTCTTAAAATGTTAAAAATTTATTTACATGGATGGATTTTTTTCAAATTTTGTTTTTAAAATTAACTTAAGAAAAATCAAAATGAAAGTTTTAAAAAAGATTTTCCAGTTTTTAATAGTCTTTAGGCTTGTACTATCAAGGAGACATTTTTATTTAGAAAAAATAATGTATATTTGTTAATATAGAATGAAACTATTTTTTTCATACTAAAGACAAAATGTTTGTTTTTTCAATCACAATATAAAGTACTCGACTAAAACGAACTATAAAGTACTCTTCAATGACTTTTTGAATGAGTAATTATTAATTATAAATTCTATTTCAAAAACAACAAATGATGTCATTAATTCTTAAATATTTTTCCTGGTCACGTATCATAATTTAAATTCAGAAACTATAAATAAAACTACTGCTACAATTAATATATTTTATAAAAATAACGTACTTAAAAACTGCTGAGTAACTTTCAATAAAATGTTGTTAAACAATTCACGGTCAACTTAAAAATGTGTCAATCAGTTATTTGCCAATTCTTTGAAAATTTTAAAAAAAATATGCGTATACATAGATAATAAATTTAATGTACAATACATTATTTTGCTATTATGCTTACTTAATATTATTTATTTAAGTATTATGACTATTACTGATGTCATTGTCATCAAGAACGGTCATACGAATAAAAACGTCAGACAGACTTACATTAAGCAACAAATTATTTCTTAGAATTGTTGCCGTAGGATTTATACAGTAAGAAGGTATCATTAAGCACGTACAAAAGGTGAGATCATATTGGCAAAAAAATTAATAAAACCTAAGTCACCAAGTGAACACTCATTTCATAGTCAATTTATTAATTCATATTGACTAAGCAGATTATCAATTTTTCATACAATCATCAATTCAAGAAAAACGATTTTCTGTGCTTATGTGCTCTGAAAATGACTGGCATTGCCGTCAATATATGCATAAGTCGATCAAAATGAACAATGAATAATTATTCAACAATTTGATAATGAACCACTTTATACAGTAATGATGCGATTTTAAAAATGAATTCAGCTACACTGCCAAAACTATAAAACTGTTATTCGGACAATTCGAAAATAAACTACTCTAATTAAAACTTTTAACTTTATTGAATAAACTTTTCATTTTTTCTCAATTATAGACTTAAATATCACATTAATTTCTTATATTAATAAGAAAACTACTCATTTCATCTATTCATAGAATCGGTGTTTTTTAAAAAAATTAACTCACTTTTAAAATAGAATCGTCAATTACAATAAAATGCAAACAGTAACAATTTCTTTATTTTATTGTTTTCTTGTGTACCATTATTCATCAATGTTCTGTGTAGATTCAGGAGGTTACAAATGTTCATTTCTTTTATGACCAGTTTTGACTTTTAACTCAATCTATTTGAAGATTTATATTATAAAAAATGTTTGATCGAAAATTTTTGGCTTGTGGATTGAAGAATAATTCATCTGTGAAAGTGAATTTAGGCCACAGTATCAGAACTGTCTTTGTGAAAATTAAAGTTTAAAATCTACATGATGACACAAGTAGAAACTGATTGTAGAAGAAACTAACTTTTATCTGACCTTTTGAATTCACACAAAATAATCTTGATGTGTTTTTTAGTCACACACTTGGTTCTCATATAATCAATAAACGTTTTAATAACATGCTGTTCTAGATGAAAAATAAAATGCACATTTTATATAGTGTAATTTTCATTACGAAAAAGTCAATTTTATATAACTGAACTAATATTAAAAATAAACGTTTCAGCCAGCAAAGTAATGCCAACGTAATTACATGAATAATTGAAATCCAAATACTATTTCCGTGATGTTGTTTGCTACTTTATGAATAATATGGTATTTATATCGATATATACACCCTAAAAACTTACCGATTGCGAGGAATCCTTTTTCGACGCTTCCAGAGAATTCACGTTTAATAGCATCTTCGATATCGTGTCCACCCAATTTTTCATATTCAATGAAAGTTTGTCTTAATTGTTGGTAGCTTCGGGTAATAAGTATAGAGTTGAATTGAGATTCATCAGTTCCCCATTGACCCTCTCCTGCGGCGATCAGTGCTTCAGCATCTACTACAGCTTGATCCTGGTCGATGCCTTGATTTTCATCACGGTTTGCCATACACAGTGATACGCACAAACGTTTGAAGTGGCCGGACGTGTCACCTTTCAAGTCGGATTCGAGCGATTTTCCATACACTATGAAAAATATTAAGTGTTAAAAAAACTGACACTGAATTTAATCCAATATACAAGCAAAAACACACTTACATTGTTCGTAAAATGCAGAAATGGTACGGATTCCATAGTTGGACAAGGTGCAAAGGATTTCAACAATGGCTTCTTCGTCCGTGCCCAATCCAGAGACAGCATCGTGCAATTCTTTGGCGTAAAAATGTGGAAGAGGTGTCATAAGCGCAATAATCACGTCCTCGAATTTACCGCCGAGTTCGCTTTTTAGCTCTGAGATAAGGTCCTTGCCGTATGATGTTTTGAATATTTCGGCGATTTCGAGACGTTGGACAATACCGCGACGTGCAAGGACATCGATGATTGCACGTTCATCGGTACCGAAACCTTTCATTGCCTTGCGGAGTGTAGCCGCATCAGCTACTGCGTCGAAAGGATCAGCTGGGTACACAGTTGGTGTACACTGAAATTATTAAAAGTGTATATGCAGTTATTTTGTTATAAACCATTTTCAGTCCTTTTGACAATTATTTCATATTTGGTCTTTATACACGAATATAGGAATCGTATTAATAATTAAGCCGATTATAGGTATCTGTAACATATAGTTCACACAATACTAAACATAGTATGTTGAAATCCATATCGATATTATACAGTTACACATTAAAACCCACATATAATTTCTGTATGTGGGCTTGTTACTTTTTTTTGCGATAACAACTAATTTCAATAGGAAATAATAAATTTCAATCAATTGAATGTTGTGTATATAAATACATTCATACATATATATATATATATATATATATATATATATATATATATATATATATATATACATAGCATTCTTTTCTTTTTAAATTATTTGATAACGTTTTTGTTAACTTAAACAAAACGTTGCAATTGTTCGTCTTAAATATATAATAAAATGTTCGACTCTTGTTCAGAAATGATCATAAAAAACTAATTAAACAACTGATAAATTGTTTGTGGACACTTCTTTTCTCAAATAGCTAAAAATAAACACATATGATGTAAATATAGTCCTAATTAAAATTTATATAACCTCGGTTCCATCAATTAACATAAAGCAGGTCAATTGCAGTTATTAAAGTTGTTGCAATTACTAATTCTCAAGAGAGAAGAATCAAAAGTACGACTTAGCCCATTTTTATACAATTTTTCAGAAAATTTCCTGTCTTGGCGCTCTGAGAATGATATGGCATCGCCGTCGAAATGCGCATAAAAATCGTCAGAAAGTCAACAGAAAAACTATTTGCTACACATTTTTGATCAGAAAGAAATTTATAATTTAAGAGGGATTGAACAATTTATTTTTAAAAATAAATTTAGCACAGTGCCAAGAAATGTGATGTAACAAAGTAACTATATTTTTTTAAACATTTTTTTATTAGATTTCAATTTTTGAAAACAAGAATGACTGTAATTACGAGAATTACTTATAATTGTTGACATCTTACGGATAAAAAAAGACATCGAAATATGATATACATAATTTGATACACGCAAAGTCATTGTCAACAGTGAGGTATATTTTATGGTTCTCTGAGCAATAAAATTTGCTGTAGGATTTTCTGATATCATTATTTATACGAAGTACTTTTGGTGTTCCGGTAAATAACCGTAGTGTAAATAATTATGCAAACAAACACTCTTTGCAACGCAATACAAATTGACAGAGTAAAATTTTCAATTGTAATAAAATTTTAAGAATTTTATCACGCTTAAAACAAAATATTTCAAATGTAGATACAAAACGAATATTTAATATTCTACAGTATTATAAAAAATATTATCTTTTAGAAATGTTGAAAGTTTATTCTCACTTTTAGACTAACTGACGTTGACTGATGATATGTTATCAAAACAAAAACCAACCGCATGTATGTGATTAACCACATTGGAAAAATTTTATTTTGTAATAAACTAATAATGAACAGTAAAAAGATAATGAAACAGAAATTTAAGTTCATGTCGACAGTAAATTAATGCTAATAATTTAAATCTTACGAAATTCTACATGTTAATTAATAATAATTAGAAGTTCAAATCAAGTACACGACACCGGATGAGTCACTTCCATTGAAATTGATAATAAAAGGCTGCAAGAAACCATTTACAAATACAATTTAATAGTACTCACAATGAGTAAACAAGTAACGAAAAATTACTTAGTAAATGAAATAGCAAATTATTAATTAAATTTTTTATCTACTATGATTATATATTATCTGAAATACGATCGAAATTATATATATATATATATATATATATATATATATATATATATATATATATATATATATATATAATATATTTGCATGTTTTCCTTTCACTGCTGTAAGGTAATTGAATAAGATCCGGGATTCATAAACTAATAGAAGTAGCTATTTATAAAATTAAAGTAGTCTGTAATGGAAACAAACTTCCCAGTTATTATGAAATAATTTGTCTTGTGTGCAAAACTGACTCGTTATTAATGCCTTTTTTAAAGACTAACTGATATAAATTAATTTTAATTGTTTATTAAAAAATAAAATATTTTATTTTTTTAATATTTTATTTATTTGTACTCCTATATTATTAAAAAAAATATACTATACATCCAGAATACATGAACATTTTCAGAAATGAATTTTTCGCACACTACAAAAATGCTCAATAATAAATCATTAAACATTTTTGAGTAGAAACTTGCTTTGTGGAAGGAATAAAAACACTCATTCGTGAAAGTGAATGTATCCCCAGTGCCAGACCTACATTGTGATGTATGAACATATTACAGAAAAGAAAGTTTTCTACTTCAAGAACGATAAAAATGTTGATGGATGCTATTTGTCACTGACTAAAGATATTTTTGACAGACATTCACCACGGAGTACAAACGTTAAATAAGATACTTTATAGCTATTTTATTTAATAATAAAAAAAAAAAACATTACTGTTAGGTTATACAATCGATTTCACTCAAGGAAAATGTAGATCGATTTTTAATATAACATATCAAAGAATTAAATTTTCATATAAAAAATTTGCTGTCCAACTGGATAGAATCAACAGTCAATTTAAAAAATGAAAATTATCTAAATTTTCGTTACAATAAGATTTAAATCTTTCCAATCTAGTGATTAACAACTACTGTTCCACCAAAAAATTTACAAATCAAGACTGTAGTATGGTTCATAAACGTTTAATATTTATTCGTTAAAAAAATTTCGAAGTTTTAAATTATAGGGAAAAACGAGTACAGTTTCTATAATCGCATTACGATGACTCATGAAACACAATGTTGATATATACGAAAAATATGGTAAAATTAAATACATTCCTCTCCCTGTGGTTTTGCTGGACTACAATCAGAATATATTTATAAATGCTATATTATAAACATATCTTATTATTTAATTTGAAGTAAAATTGTTCTCTTTAAAGATTTTTTTTTATATTCATCATTGTGAATTGGACAGTTAGCATACGCATAACTTGAAAAATATTAACAAGAAAAACGATTTAACTACCATAATACATTAATAGAGCCTCAAATAAAATGTATTCATAACTTGTGTAGAAAATTACATTTAAGCACAGGAAATTCATTTATTAAGTACAAAGTACACTTCTGAATAACTGAATGATACATAGAGATTAGTCATAACAATTTATATTTATATACAAACTATGTGTATATACATATATATATATATATGTGTGTGTATGTATGTATGTATATATATATATAAATTTTTCATGTTTTAAGACGGAACATATAATTAAACCAGAACAATTACAGAATCATCTAAACCTGACACACTACTTAAGAATTAAACAGTGAATACTAAATGTAATATATTCTGCACTATACGAAACATCAAAAACGATGAGAACAATAGGGAATAGTTTCAATTTGTGTCAGGTGATACGCGTCTGCTTTGACCCTGAAATCCACAAACTATCACACGCTACAAAAAAAACAGAATACAATGAGATTTTTCATGTTTGATCCGAGGCCATATCTTTGTACCATTTAAATAGAAGTTAGTGAAACTAAATTTCATTTAAATGATTTATGAATACAATTCAAATGAACAATTTATTTTTATTCATTATTCTTACCTTAAATGGGTAGTATTCTGCAGAAGACATCTTGGTTTATGGAAATGTAACTGAAAATAACAAAAACCGATTAGAAATCTACATAAATTATTTTAGACAGATATTTAATTTCACATAAAAATTGGTTTATCGTTATATCTGTTTCACAAATGAACCATTTCTCGTCTCAAAAATAAATAATGTTGATAAACGATTATTGATCCTTTTTGATTAAAAAACTTATTTCGGTTTCCCTAAAACTTTGAAACTATACTTCTATTCATCATTAAAAATGCAAGTAAGAGTGAAAATTATTTTTTTAAAAAAGAAGGGCATTTATTTCATCCTGCATAGATTTTTTTACATTTTTCAGCCCTAAGTGTATTAAAAATTTAAGAATTATATCAAATGACAAAATCTATACAAATTAAAATAAATATTTGTTTTTTTTCAAGATTTTTTTACTTTTGACTTCTTATATATAAATATTTTGCGTGATTTTGAAATATCAAGATATTTTTTAAAAAAATTGTGTTTAATTTAAAAATACATTACTTTTTTAATTAAAAAGTAATTTGTAAAACAAGTAACACGCGGACTTCAGCATCCATTAATAAACGTTTCTCAATCCCCATGGTAAACATCGGAATCCAAACGAACATAATTTTAATTAAAAAAAAAAAGAACATCGCTATCGTTTCGTTCTTTTTACGATTGGGAAACAGAATCTTATCTACACTATTTTCATTTAGAAAAACATAAAAAAATAATTAACTTTGGTATCAATAAAACATTTCCTATTCTATAATTAAAACATGTTTTATCAAAACTACGAAATTGCAACAGCTATAAATTAGTTTCTGAAAATATATAGATGGAACAATTCTGGAAAATGAATTATTCCTTCGTCTCACTAACCACAAAAAAAATACTATTCAAAAATGTTCAATAATTGATCATTTCATTTTTGATTTTTGCTTATGCACATTTCGACGGAGATGTAATCATCTTTTCAGGCCAAATCGATGATATTATCTCAAAATCAAAAAATAAATCTTCAAATTTTTTCTGCATTTAAAAATTACAGTATTTTTAATTTTCAATCATTATTCTTTCAGTGCTAAATATTTGTAACTTCATAATTAAACATTAAAACATTAAAAGAAGAATATTTGTTTCTATGAAACTGTAGTATATTGAAAAAAAAATTTGAACTATCTTTTTTAACCAAACGTTTCGATCAATTTAACAATATTATATTTTATAAAGATTAAACCTGCGAGAATTTAATATATGAAAATTTTATTTTCAATTGTAAATTATAATTAACAAGTCAATTAGAAAATACCGATAAAAACAAAATTATGAATAATTTAAAAAGGGTACTCAAATCCATAATACAAAATTATCAAAATATATATAGAACATAACAATTAAGCACGCTATACGAAATAATTTGACACGAACTTTTCAATTAATTACACGCACTGGCACGCACAGTCATTGTACAATAGTCCCAGTGGTTCAGATATCCAAATAATAACGTCATGTTAATAAGAATTCAACGCACCTTTTTAAATATATATATATATATATTATACGGTGGAAATAAAATACAACACGAGCTGCTCACTCGTCGATGTAACACAAACAACTGACTAGACTATTATCAATGGAGGGATTTTCAGTCTTACATTTATATAGGATGAGAAAAGTAGTAGTAATGAGTCTAAATGAGATTAACAGAAAATATTGCTCTCTCTATCTCATGAAATCATTTACAATATATATATATATATATATATATATATATATATATATATCGTGTTCGTACTTTCATCTTTTTCTAATGCAGTATCTATCTTTAAGAACAAATAAGTGAATGAACGAAAGTGCAACGTTGCAGATTATTTTATTAAGACAGAAAACGACACACTTTCGAAAATGCATTTTCCATTCCTTAACAAATCATATTTTTCTGAACAAAAATGTTCAATGATTAATTATTAATCATTATAACTATTATTTAGGTGTACATGACGAATTTATCATTGCCAGAGCAATAAGGTACAAAAAACTCTATATTACCACCTGTATTTCACTGTTTTTTTTACAATAAATTCAATAATTTGAATAACAAAAAAACATTTATTTTTCTCTTAATCTCACGGATAAAAAAATTGAGAGTGAAATGATCAATATATTTGTTATTGTCTATGCATTCATACAATAAACATAAATAGATCTTGTTCAATTTTGCTTGAAGGTAACTATGAACAAGTTTTATAAGTATTACATGTACACTATGAACAAGTTTTGTTAAAAAGAGAATAACGATACACGTTTCATTGACTTCGCCATTTTTATCTTGTTCGCTAATAAAATTCTTTTTAAGAGGATGAGATCATACACATAAAAGAATGACGTCAGTGCATACTTTTTTTAACAACCATATTCTAGAACACCGCCAATGGTGAAAGATTACAACTGGATATATATGCACTTGTATTTATAGAATCTGTGTAATCCTCAGTTGATAACTGAAATGGTTTTTTTTTGTACGAATTTTTTTAAAACCTTGTACACGAACGAACGCGCCTGTTTATTCTAATATACATCATTGATATACATTTCCAGACGATTACACTTATAGCATATATAAATTGATAGCACTTTTCGAACGAAAATCAACGCCTGGTACCACCACTAGCTATTATCTTGTCACGAAACATTTTTGGGGCATTAAATAATCGAGATGACTAACTTGCAACACTCGTTTATACATTCGTTATCTAACAAAGTTTATATTGAAATAATTCTGAAAAATGAATAAAATAAATTTATTTCAATAATAAATAAAAATAATGGTGTTTCACAATTTAAATTCGATGTACATGGCATCTCTAAATTATATACTTTTTATGTAAATGGCAGTATATTAACTTTTAACTTCTAAATAAATAGAAAAGAATGACCAAACACCATAAAATGTTTACAATTAGTTTTAAAACTGTGGCTAAATTCGCACATGAATTTTTAGTATACAAGTAAAACAAGACCCAGAAAAAAACAAATTTCAGATGATTTACATTTAACCGAAAATAAACACACACGTGTCCGTCCAACTAATGATTTAATTAAAACAAAAATTAAAATTTCCGTCTATGTTCTGAAGATGAAAACATTTCCATCGAAATGGACGCAATCTGTTCAGAATGATCAATAAGCGATGACCAAATTAAAAGAAAATGGTTTGGAAAGTGACCATTTCTGAAATCGTACAATCATGTTGTATATTTCATTAAAATAAATAAATCTTTAAAAAATGCGCAAGATATTTCAAGTTTTAATCACGATACAGAGTTTTGACACTGACTAAATTCACTTTCACAAATTAATTTTTCATTCACCTCGCGCTTGCGCATAATAAATGATAAAAAGATTAATAATAAATTACTGAACATGTCTGATCAGAAAAAGGTGTGTTTTAGGGGGTTGAAGTAAAAATTTGTGAAAGTTTTAATTTTAAAATTTACAGATTAATAAACTTCAAGATAAATAAAACAGGAAACGTTGTTATTTAACGCAGAATAAAACAATTCACTTAAAATAAAAAGATGAAGAAGTTCTCTCGTCATTCAGACAAAAAAAATAATCTTTTCTCTTACTCAATGACGTAAATACAATCCTATGACGTTACAACTGTAAACACATATTTTTATAATTGACATACCGCAAAAAGAATGCGTGAATCACACGTATCTGAATACTAAACATAATTGAAAATTAATATGAATGTTCGATTACTCATAGCACGTAAAGACGGCCCTGATAAGTTACGAAGAAAGACTCACCTTTTCGTGCTAATTAAAGGAAACGGCGCCCTACCAGTGCCTCCAGCTACGTGTATGAATCATAAATAGCCTTGTACAATATTTTTACATTAAGAGATTGATATTCAATAGATAATAGGAAGTTGCAGTATATCCTCTAAGCACGTAAAAATATTACAAGATATTTGTCCTTATAAAAACATACACAATAGGTCTATTTATAAACGGCTATACATGTACACACCGTTAAAAATTACATAATAAATTTACATTCATATATAATACTCTCGTATGTGAATGAATGCACGTCTTATACACACACATATATATGCATACAGGCAGTATATATGATGTATGTTTTACAAATAAAACATTTTATTACGAATATGTGAAAAAAAGTTGAACACAGCCAGTCAAACCAAAAAATATCAGAATGTCTCAGTAATGAATCATTTGAAACTGAAGAGAATGATGTTAATATACATATAGTCACTAAACTCTACATACAGATGAATAAAGTATAAAATAAAGTCCGAAAAATAAAAAAGAAGTCTACAAAGTGTTAAACCATTATTTGGTAACTAAAAAGGTAATACAAATTAAAACTTTATTGTAAAAACTAAACACTAATAATAATCCATTTACTCCAAAAAAAATAATAAGATAGATAGACATGGGGGGGGGGGGTGAGGGAAGCGTCGACAGTTAAGATCATTAGTAGAGACCAAATAAAAATAATAAAATGGCGAAAAATATTTAATTTAATCCATGATGATATCGTTCATTCAAAACAATAATAACCAAAACCAAAATTACTCTGTGTTCATGTCTTAAAATATTACAAGTAAAAAAATACGAAATTTTTTTTCCAAAAAAGATGAAACTTTTACCAATAAATTATATTTATATTTGTTTTTAAACACTATCATGCTTTAAAAAAAATTTATCTTGCATGTGCTCCAACGTGAATCTGAATAATTTTGATTTGGCATTATAGTTCTGAACAAGCGTTACCCATTGAGCGTTTTGGAAATTATTCTGACGAGTTATTCATTTTCACAGATGAATTATTCCCTCGCACCATAAGCCAGAAAAGTGTTCTAATAAAAAATAATTATTGACCACTTCTATAGTCATCAAAATTCACACAAGCACCAATTAAGAATAATCAATATTTTCAATCAAAAAAAATATTGTGATTTATGGGATTTGAGGTTGTACTTTCACAATAATTCATTTGTGAAAGTGCATTTAGCCACAGTGTTAAAAATGTATTGTGATAGTTATTTATATACAACAAATTTAAAGTAGAGCACTGTTATATATAATTATAAAAAGAAGAATGTTTCTATAAACGTTCAAAAAATTACAATTAAACTGAAAAACGAATACTCCATGTCAGAAATATCTAATTCGTTTGGATTATCGAAAGCCATAGGTGTTCAAGCGATTAATCAATCAATCAATTTAATGAAACTGCGATTTATGAATCATCGCAATCAGGAAGATCATCAAACGTTTCCTTTTATCGATGATCATTAAATAATCAGCAGCAAAGAGAAATGTTTGATGAAAATTTTCCTAAAATATTAATAACGACTGTGGACTATTTAGAATAGTATTAGCGCCGAAATTCTTTAAGAATACACGACATGAATAATTTAACATAAATTCTAGTATATGGTATTGTGATATGAGTCCAGCAACTACATAAAATACCACATTTTTTGCGTAGGATTACGAAAATTAAATATGTATTCTTTAAATAAACAACAATTTTGTTTTCTTATATAGAATATATGAATAATACATTCTTAATCATTTATAACTTTTATTACATTAATAATTACAAACACTACTAATGAAAATTAATTTTTTAAATATAATATGGTTTACTTGTATAGCAAATTTATATTAATTGGACAGTAAATTTAAAGTAGTAAATCTTAAAAAGTCTTTCGAAACAATAAATAATTTCGATTGTTTCAACTGCAATAATTAGGAGTTCATTAGCTGCAGTCATTGTTAATCAGCACTGCATATATAATATACAGTACTGTTCTGTATATATATATATATATATATATATATATATATACATATATACTATATTGCATACTATGTAAATTGTCAATTAAACTTACTAAAGATACATTTTAATTTCATCAATGGACTCGCAGCACTACATTTTGAAAAACAACTATATCTGGATTATTCTTAAAGATATATTACTCAAGCCATTCAAAAAACATTTCATAAAATAAAATTTAAAAATATTAAATTCTAAATATGATCACAATTAAATTCGAATTACATAAAGATATGTCCTGCTTTTTTGTGGTAGCCTCTAAGAATAGATAGAAATGAATAATCAATATTAATAAAACCTTTTGTTTTTTACTGGAACCCCTGCCATAGAATTTGCTATTCTAGCCATGTTTACAATTATTATGTATGGATACTTTTTTTTAATAATGAATATAAAAGTTTTGCGTTAAAACCTTAAACAAAAAGTATTACTACTACTGTAAAACACAGCTTTATTTGTTTAACCTTTTGGCTACTATGCGCTAGTATAGTGGCTTTCGTCTGTCATCTTTTTAAACGATACGCCACTATAGTGGTTTCTGTCTGGGTCCTCTCTTTGATTAGTACGCCACTATAATAGCTCACTTGTTATGTCGTACGTGCAAAAAATTATGTGAGGCGAAGATCGCGTTATAAATGTCAGGAATGTGACGTAGGCCTGCGCGTAGTTCTCTGTTTTAAGATAGATCACACAAGATTATAATATGAATTATTAAAAAAATTGTATTCATATTATGTTACGGTTTTTTCAAATGTTTGACCCACCACAGTTAAAAAGTTAAGGAAACATTCATAACATTACAGAATAAAAAAAAAATGTATTGATAAATATAAAATATCAATGAGGCATTTTGTAGAATTTGCAGTCTTTTAGAAAACTCTTTCAAGGAAGTTTTGACATATAATGAGTTCAAGATCATTTAACACGGATAATTAAAATATAGGACAAGGTAACATTTTCCAGTGACTACTAAACAGAGTTTTATATCAGTGATGGTTGAGTAATCATGTGAAAATAAATAAGAGAAAGGCACTGAACGATTACAAATGATACAAATACAGAAAATCTGGCATTAATTCCCACATATAATAACAAATCCTAATTTATTTCAACTTTATTCAATTAAAAAAGTATGTGTGTGTGTATGTATGTGTGTATGTGTATATATATATATATGTATGTGTGTGTATTATATACATATATAAAGGTTCAGTATTTAAATTTTCAAATCATATTACAAAATTTTAAATAAACAAAACTTATTACATACTACATTATGTAATAAATTTCGATTTAACATGTAAGAAATATTTAAAATACGGACGTAATTTTGTATTTAAAATAAAATCGAAATATTCAATTTTAAACTTTTGATTTTTACATAATAAAAAAATGCTATACTTCTATTTGTTACAAACAAATTACTTGCACCTGGATAAAAATGTATAGATTATACTTTTTTGAAAAATACAAACCTATTATCAATACTGGCTACATTCACTTTCATATATAGATCGACACTCTTATCACAACAAAATTTTCTTTAAATTTTGCCATCTAAATACATATTCACGAAGAAGAGTTACCAAAATCTCCAATCAATTACTGGACATTTTGTGGTATTTGAGACATTAATATCTCGTTTATCTGAACACGTGAAACAATTTTTAAATATATAATTACATTTTAGACAAATAAAACATTAAACCTATTTAGTCAAATTGATCCTGCGAATTCTTCACAGAATTCTACAAACTATAACTGGATATAAACCACTTCTTAAATTTATGTAGAAAAAGCGGTTTCACTCAAATCTAATAAAACAGAGATCCGTACAAAATAGCTCATTTTAAATTTTAATAATATGTGTATGTGTGTGTGTGTGTACATATATATATATATATATATATATATATATATATATATATATATATATATATATATATATATATATATATAATAATAAAGATTAACAGATGGATCAGTCAATAATGTGATAGAAAAATCAAACGTGTTTTCATGCAATTTTTCAAAAACGGTGTTATAAAACTCTGACCTTGAAGTTAACCGATGAATTCAAAATTTATTACAAATAATTATAATGAATTTTAAGGAGGTGAGCCTTGACCTGAGATGCAGCGTCATCAAACAAATAAATAATTATTAACAGAGATGGATCAATTTTCAGATCTGAACAAATTATAGACATGAACATATACTCGCTTATCTATAAAACTCATAGCAAAAAATAATTCAAAAAAAAACAATCATTAAATAAATCATGAATGCATTCATGCGAAAGCGTTTGTACTGCACTCTGCATAGCTGTATCAATCAATGGCTACACGTATCTATATATATATTCATACATATTACTATCATGAAATGTTTCGACAAATGCATTCAAAAACTGATAGCATATTTCTTTCTGTATCGATTTTCTTAATATACAGTGTATTTAAATATTTACTTACATTATAATATAGAATTTTAATCACAAAATGCGGCACACCCACTTTCAGGAACTGTGATAATTTGTCGTCAAGTGACAGCGTAGTGCCGGCTAGTCTTTCGATTCTTTTCGGCAAAGATCGACTCGAGGTTTACGACGACACGTCGGTCAAAATAACAGGAATGTATGAGCAACTACTTAGTTTACTGTGACAACAACGGATGACGCTAGTTGTTCGATTTTTAAGTTTTTTATATATCGTTTTACTATTGGAAGAGAACATGAACGTATAAATGCTCCCTTATTGGTCAAAAAAAAATACATTCTTAGATAAACACTGTTCAAAAATTTTATCTGTTTAACATGTGTTTATGACCGTAATTAGTGTTTATAAAATAATTTGTGATTGAAGCAGGTGATTTATATATTTATTTTATAAACTTTAATTGTTAATAGTTATTTATATGTAATAGTATTTGTATTGTAGAGCACGTTTTTTGCTTCAAGCAATGGCAATTGTGAATACATGTTGATTCGCAAGTAGAGTCATTAAATTGAGATTCTATATCTATGATTGTATATATGTGTGTCTGCATATACAGTCGATAATTAGATTTTATTAAAGCAAATTAGAGCAATAATTTTCGAATAGGAAGGAAATCCTAAAACTAAAAATCCAATTAATGATCAAATATGTCATGCAAATGTAATGTGAAGTAAAAACTTAATGCATTCAAAATAAGGCAGGTCATGTATTAAAAAAATATGAAATCATTGAACTTTTTATTGCCTTTCCTTATGTTTATTTTCTTTTGTGGTACAAATTAACAATCATTTTAATGAAAGAAATATGATAATTTAAATAATTTTATATTTCTATGAGAATGTAAAAAAGACAGTAGATATTTTTATATCGAAAAAATTATTTTTATATATTTTTAATAAATTATTTGAGATTATTCTTCGTCTGAGCCAGTTAAGTTTGTGGCATAGAGTATCATACATATATATATTTATATATATCGTCTGCATTAGCCATATGTAAAATATTTCAGTGAAACTTCATTTCAGATATTTAAAGCTATTCAATTTTATCATTTATATATTACTATAAATAAATAAAGGCAACATTCCATTCTTACTTTTTTTGTGATAAAATTTCACCGAATATTTTGCGTACGTTGCCACTTCTACACCACGTTGAGGTTGCAGATATGTAGAAGACCTACCGTGTTGATCGGAAGACCAACCCTAATCTAATCCTAACTTGAATTAAGAAATTATTTAGAAAAGAATACTAACAAAATAATAAAAAAAAATAATTTGAAATAATTAATTGATTCTATTGAAAATGAAATAGAAGTTAATGTATTATAAAAACGAATTTATACAAAAAAGATTAAAAATAAAAGTGAACTTAAAAACAAAAAGCTAAACCTATTCTAGCTAAATTTGAAACTACTCATTATATTTTTAAACCAGTTTACCAAATTACCCTATTTCATAATACTGATGAATAATTGAAATTTGGAATTCCTCGTCATTTCGAAATATCAGTAATTCCTTATTAAATAAAAATCTTTTAGTACTCTTCAGAAATTAAAACGTCTCGTTTTGAATAGAAAGAGAGTGAATCCCAGTTTCCGTCCATCTTTCCATTTATAAACTTTATATCCATTTCTTGCTGAGCTTTCATTCATTCAAGATCCATTAATTTATTATCGTATTTATTTTCTTCTGGATTTTTAATATCATTATTATTTAAACAATTTCTTCATCAGAAAGAAACGAGCGAGAATTTTAAAATGCGTTGATTCTATTCCACAAATTATATAAAACACCATATTTTCGAAAGTGAGCCTTAAGCGTATTTTATTATATACTTTATTGATTGAAACATTTTAGTTATAAATAAACCTAAAATGGAAAATATGACCATTACGCTGAAAATCATGAAATTTATATTAGTCGTTTGATATATAGAGAGAGAGAGAGAGGGAGAGGGAGAGAGAGAGTTCACATTCACACACACACACACACATTTATGTATTGTTAATCCTAAAATAAAAAGGTATATTATTGCTGAAAGAAAAAAAATATTAAATACATACAAAAATAAATAAATTATCAGAATCTGAAAGAAAATATATCATTAAAATCCTGAAAATAAAAATTATTAATTAAGCATCATATATATATATATATATATATATAAACACACACACACAACCATTCATACACATCTGAAAGAAAAGCGATTAGAAATTAAAAAAGAAAAAACCTTTAAATATAACCTGAAAAGAAGACTATTAGCTTATATTTAGAACTAAACTATAACTTAATTAAAAATCTCATATACATATATATATATATATATATATATATATATATATATATATATATATAATTAAACATATTAAAAATAAAAGAATCTGAAATAAAAAAATATTAAACAATTTAAATAAAACATAAAATTATCTCTCAGTTTAAACCTCTATTACCTTTCATATATTTTTTTCTTTTTTTATTTTCTATACTCATATTTCTAGTTTGATATTAATTGCTTCTATTTTTCGAATAATATTTTATTACTATTTTACTTTTTTTTACTGAAATATGTGAATGAATAGTTGTTTTTTTTTCTCTTTGGAAAGATTAATTATTTTTATCCACCTGTAAAAAATGTTTATTAGCATACACATAAAAAATAAACAGTCCACATCCCAATGTTGACAACTGAAACTGGGATTTTTTCCAAAAGACTAACATCATTTTTATACAATTTTAAAACAAATTTATTTGGTTTAATAAGAAATAACTTTTAACAAATTCTGGATATTTTCTAGTGAATATTTTGACTGATTTTTAATTCTTTGTTTACAAAAATCATTATTAATTTGAATCTAAAAAACGAAATAAATTTACTTAGTATATTTTGAAAAAGTTTTAAAAAAAATTATTATTTTCAATGCAAGGATTTCGCAGCAATTTCTTCAAAGACTTCTTTTTTTCATCATGATCTTCATTTATTTTCTTATCAAATTTATCTTGAAGGCGACACAAATATCTTGATATTTGGTTGAATCAATTAATAAAAATATAAATAAAATTATTTAAATAAGTAAAAATACAATTAAAATACTGATATTTAAACAAGAGATTTCTAGAAATACTGTAATTTATATTTAGTAATATTTTCCAAAATTCTAATATCATTTTTATACAATTTCTGAAACATATTTATTTGGTTTAATAATAAATAATTTTTAAAAAATTCTGAACATTTTCTAGTGAATCTTTTTGACTGATTTTTAATTCTTTGTTTTCAAAAATTATTATCAATTTGAATTTTAAAAAAAATACTTCTTAGTATATTTTGAAAAACATTTAAAAAAAATTATTATTATCTTCGATGCAAGATTTTCACAGCAATTTCTTCAAAGACTTCTTTTTTTCATCATGATCTTCATTTATGTTCTTATCGGATTTATATTGAAGGCGACACAGATATCTTGGTATTTGGTTGAGTCAATTAATAAAAATATAAATAAAATTATTTAAATAAGTAAAAATACAATTAAAATACTGATATTTAAACAAGAGATTTCTAGAAATACTGTAATTTATATTTTAGTAATATTTTCCAAAATTCTAATATCATTTTTATACAATTTCTGAAACATATTTATTTGGTTTAATAATAAATAATTTTTAAAAAATTCTGAACTTTTTCTAGCAAATCTTTTTAACTGATTTTTAATTCTTTGTTTTCAAAAATTTTGAATTTTAAAAAAAATACTTCTTAGTATATTTTGAAAAACGTTTAAAAAAATTTATTATTATTTTCGATGCATGAATTTCACAGCAATTTCTTCAAAGGCTTCTTTTTTTCATCATGATCTTCATTTATTTTCTTATTGGATTTATCTTGGAGGCGACACAGATATCTTGATATTTCATTAAGTCAATTAATAAAAATATTATTAAATTATTTAAATAAATAAAAATGTAATTAAAATACTTATATTTAAACAAGAGATTTTTAGAAATACTGTAATGTATATTTTAGTAATATTTTCCAAAAGTCTAACAACATTTGTATACAATTTCTAAAACAAATTTATTTGGTTTAATAAGTAATTCTGAACATTTAATAAATTAAAAATTCTGAACATTTAAAAAATTCTGAACATTTTCTAGGGAATCTTTTCGACTGATTTTTAAATCTTTGTTTTCAAAAATTATTATCAATTTGAATTTAAAAAAAATACATCTTAGTATATTTTGAAAAACGTTTTAAATCCTAAATAAATTTCAAATATTATTATTTCAATTAAAAAATTAAATTGAGTTTTTTTTTGAAAAAAACCTCATGATTGACATTGCAACATTGAAATATTAACAAAGGTTTTCTGGCCTAATCATAGATATATTTCAAAAGATACAAGTATTCATATTTAATTTTTGAAGCTTCAATTTTACTGATCGACTTAAAAAATATCTAGATGAGAGAACTGGTAAATTTGTTACTTAAAACAAAACTTTTAAATTATATAGGGAAGGCTCGGAGGTTAATAAGTATAACTGGTAAAAAAATTGAAATAAAATATTGAAAGGTTTAATAAAAATCATAAATACGAATTTTATCTATTGAAGTTTTTTTTGTCATTCATTGGAGAATTAATTAAAAAGATGACTGGTTCGGACAAATTATTTCAAGTTCAATTTTATTAAAGGAAGAAAGAGGAATTCCTCTGAACCATTTATGTGTATAAAAAGGAAGGACTGAAGTGACAAATTAGAAAATTTATTAATAAATATGTCTTTTAAAAAAGTATGATATGAAGAAAGAAGAGAAATCTGTTGAAAAATGATCTCGTTGAATGCTCTCTGATAAAACAAATCGAGTTAATTGTATGCACTAACTGAACTTGAATAACTAATATATATATATATATATATATATATATATATATATATATATATGTACTGTACAAAACAAACGCAATTTCGGGAATCACACATTAATCAAATAAATTATGTATCAAAGGCGAGTAATACATACAATATTCCAAAACGCGATATCACTTTTATTAGAATCTTAATATGTACATTCTGTTATGAAGCATAATTGATCAGATTACCAAACACACACGGTAATGATACGATTTGTACCATTACCCAACAATCCATGGCGAGGGAGTGAAGTTAATAATCAAAACAAAATTAAGCTACTTTAAATCGACTAGAAACAAAACTTAAAAATCAAATAAAAGCTACAATTAAAAAAAATAAAACAAACAAAATAAAAATACTACTAATCTAGTAAAAACAAAGCAATACTAATATTAAAAAAATAAAAAATTAAAGCAAAAAATTAATAATCAAACTAATTAAAATATACAGAAAACTCTAAATTTACTGAATTAACAAATCAAAAAAATCTACTTTAAATTGCAACAAACAAAAAAAGAGATTGAAGTTCTGGGACCTGAAAGAGAAAACAAAGAGAAAAAAAACCATTCATCCAAGGCTCGAAATCCATCGTGGGAGGAATTAAAGTTAATTATGAAAACAAAATTAAGTTACTTTAAATCGACTAAAAAAAAACAAAATACAAAAGTTATAACTTAAAAAATAAAATTGAAACAAAATAAAACTACTATTAATTCATTAAAAACAAATCAATACTAATGTTAAAAAGATTATAAATAAAAGCAAAAAATTAATAATTAAACTAATTGAAATCTATGAAAAACTCTAAATTTACTGAATCGACAAAGTAAAAAATTTGCTTTAAATTACAACAAAGAAAACAAGAGATTGAAGTTCTGGGACCTAAAAGAGAAAACATGAAAAGAAATACAAACCTTTGATCTAAAACTCGAAATCCGTCGAGGGAGGGATTGAAGTTAATTATGAAAACAAAATTAAGCTATTTTAAATCGACTAAAAACAAAACTTAAAAGTCAAATTAAAGCTACAATTAAACAAACAAAATTGAAACAAAATAAAACTACTACTAATTCATTAAAAACAAATCAATACTAATATTAAAAAGAATAAAAGCAAAAAATTAACATAACAATTAAACTAACTGAAAACAACAAAAAACTAAATTTACTGAATCAATAAAGCAAAAAATCTACTTTAAATTGCAACAAACAAAAAAGAGATTGATGTTCTGGGACCTAAAATAGGAAACATGAAGAAAAAAAAACATTCATCTAGGACTCGAAATCCAACGAAGGAGGGATTGAAGTTAATTATAAAAACAAAATTAAGCTACTTTAAATCGACTGAAAACAAAAACTTAAGTCAAATAAAAGTTACAATTAAAAAAATAAAATTGAAACAAAATAAAACTACTACTAATTCAATAAAAACAAATCAATACTAATATTAAAAAGAATAAAAGCAAAAAATTAACAACCAAACTAATTAAAATGTACAAAAAATTAATTTACTGAATCGACAAAGCAAAAAATCTACTTTAAATTACAACAAACAAAAAAGAGATTGAAGTTCTGGGACCTGAAAGAGAAAACAAAGACAAAAAAACCATTGATCTAGGAATCGAAATCCATCGAGGGAGGGATTGAAGTTAATTATGAAAACAAAATTAAGCTACTTTAAATTGATTAAAACGAAAACTTAAGTCAAATAAAAGTTACAATTAAAAAAATAAAACTGCAACAAAATAAAACTACTACTAATTCATTAAAAACAAATCAATACTAATATTAAAAAGAATAAAAGCAAAAAATTAACAACCAAACTAATTTGAATCTACAGAAAACTAAATGTTCTGAATCGACAAAGTAAAAACTACTTTAAATTACAATAAACTAAAAAAGAGATTGAAGTTCTGGAACCTGAAAGAGAAAACATGAAAAGAAATACAAACCATTGATCTAGAACTTGAAATCCATCGAGGGAGGGATTGACGTTAATTATGAAAACAAAAGTAAGCTACTTTAAATCGACTAAAAACAAAACTTAAAAATCAAATTAAAGCTACAATTAAACAAACAAAATTGAAAAAAAATAAAACTACTACTAATTCATTAAAAATGAATCAATACTAATATTAAAAAGAATAAAAGCAAAAAATTAACAACCAAACTAATTAAAATGTACAAAAAATTAATTTACTGAATCGACAAAACAAAAAATCTACTTTAAATTACAAAAAAAAACAAAAAAAGAGATTGAAGTTCTGGGACCTGAAAAAGAAACCCTGAAAACAAAAAAAAAACAATCCATTCGATGGTAGACACTTCCACTGAGTACACTCTGCGAATTTAATCAAAAATAAATTAACCATTTAACCAGAATCCAGAAATACTCGTATATACAATTTGTATGAATATGTTTATAAGCAGCAATTACGATTTTCATAACACTTTAGATCATTACTCAAATCGATAAAAAGCTGAATATATCTAGTATTCATAAAAATCATACACTTGTCTTCTGTTTCATTAGTTTACCATTTTAATTATCCGGAACTCCATGGCGAGGGAATGAAATTAATTATCAAAACAAAAAGTAAACTACTTTAAATCAACTACATATAAATCAACTACATACATATTAGGGTGCAACATATGAAATTGCTGAATTTGTAGGTGAGGATTAAAACTTAATATTTTTAACATAAAATATATTTAATCAAAATAAGCTCTATCAGCTTCAATGGTCTTTTTCCAGCGAGAAATTAAATTGTTTACCCCATTTTTATACAAATGGGATAAACAATTTAATTTCTCGGTGGAAAAAACGCATTGTCGCCGATGGAGCTTATTTTGATTAAATATACTTTATTCTGTTAAAAATACTGCGTTTTAATTCTCACCTACAAATTCCGCAATTTCATATATTACACTCTAATATTTCAAAAGATACAAGTATTTAGATTTAATTTTTGAAGCTTTGATTTTACTGATTGGCTTGAGAAATACCTGGATGAGAGAACTGGTAAACTTGTTATCTGAAATAAAACTTTTAAATTATGTAGGGGGGGGGGGTTCAGAGGTTAATAAGTATTACTGATAAAAATTGAGAAATATTGAAAGGTTTAATAAAAATCAAATGATTTTTATCTACTGAAGTTTTTTTTTTGTTATTCATTGGAGGATTAATTAAAAAATAACTGGATCAGACAAATTATTTCGAGTTCAATTTTATTATAGGAGGAAAGAAAATGTATTGAAAAGTTTCCAGAGATGAATGACCTCTGAATCATTTATATGTATAAAAAGGAAGCATTGAAGTTACAAATTAGAAAATTTATTAATAAATATGACGTTTGAAAAAGAATTTATGTTGAATGATCTGATATATTTATGTACATAAAAATAAATTATTGAATCAGAAAATTAGAAAAGCTAGAAGTGATTGTTGATATAAGAGTAACTAGAAAATTTATTAACAAATAACTGTCATCTGAGATGTTATTTAAAGTACAATTTCTGTGAAGAAAGATGTTTAATGAAAAATGGTTTCTGTTGAATGATATCTGATCTATTTACGTACAAAAAATAAATTATTGATAGTATTGTAAAAAAACTGATCTCTAAGAAACTGTTTATAGATCAATTTTGTGAAAAAAGAGAAATTGATTGTAAAATTATTTATTATTTATGTTCTGTCAACTATTAATTTTGATAAAAACAAAATATTGAAACAGAAAATCAAAAAACTGATTGTGGATCCGATAGATATTTGAAAATATATATCTTTTCAGTCAGATGTAAATCTTAGATGATTGAATTTACTAGTGAAACACCTGTCAGTTCAATTTAAAGAAGGTATGCTAATTGTATACTATTTAGCTTGGTGATGATGTTGACAGAACTTAATGTCATTGGGAAACAAAAAATTTATATGAGAATCGATCAGTACATTTGTACACAAGATATTCATTGTAGTATGAATATTATTTTTGATTTTAATGGTGGTATTGTTAGATGTTTTAAGAAAGTTATTGAACCCTTATATGTTCAATAATAGAAAGAATGTCACGAAGAAAAATCGATGAATCGTCAAAGAAATGGTAATTGAAATTTTCTGATCGTGGATTAAATGAAAAAAATTAAAAACATTATCGTTTTGAAAAAATGAACTGACAGGAAAAGGAAACAGATTGAACATTATCGAAAAAAAATAATTGATTGAAATCAATGTGGATTTTCTTGACAGCTGAAATAAAAAGTTATTAGAAAATATATCATTTAAAACAATAAGAATTCTACATTTTTTACCTGACGAATCCACTCGATGGCCGACACTTTCACTGAATACACTCCGCGAATTCAATCAAAACTAAATTAACCATTTAACCAGAATCCAGAAATATATATAATTTGTATGAATACATTTATAAGCAGCAATTAAGATTTTCATAACTCTCTTTCGATCATTACTCAAATCGATAAAAAGCTGAATATATTTAGTATTCATTAAAGTCATACACTTTTTGTCTTCTGTTTAATTAGTTTGCCATTTTGATTAAATTAAGTTTTATCAGATGTCAATGAAATTTGATCTACTTTCAGATATAAAATGTTAAGTCTGATAAAACAAATCGAGTTAACTGTATGCACTAACTGAACTTAAATAACTAATTTATATATATATATATATATATATATGTATATATATATATACTGTAATACAAACGCAATTTCGGGAATCACACATTAACCAAATAAATTATGTATCAAAGTAGAACAATACATTCAAGATTCCAAAACGCGTTATCACTTGTATTAGAATCTTAATATGTACATTCTGTTATGAAGCATAATTGATCTGATTGCCAAACACACATGGCAATGGTACGATTTGTACCATTGCCCCACAATCCATGGCGAGGGAATGAAGTTAATTATCAAAACAAAACAAAATTAAACAAAATTAAATTGAACTTAATTATCAATGGAAAATTAACTACCTTAAATCAACTAAAAACAAAACTTAAAAATCAAACAAAAGCTATAATTAAAGAAAATAAAACTGAAACAATATAAAACTACTACTAATTCAATAAAAACAAATCAATACTAATATTAAAAAAAAAATAAAAAATGAAAGCAGAAAATTAAAAATCAAACTAATTAAAATCTACAAAAAACACTAAATTTACTGAATCGACAAAGCAAAAAATCTACTTTAAATTACAACAAACAAAAAAAGAGATTGAAGTTCTGGGACCTGAAAGAGAAAACATGAAAACAAAAAAACACAATAAGCTAGGACTCGAAATCCATTTGATCCGAGCCACTTCTATGCTACACCTGCTACAAGGTGAGACGACATATACAACCCGTGAAGCGGATTAATATATGCGTTCCCTAATCTAAGCTGCACGACGGGCAGCCTTAACCTAACACCTGAAAATCATGTGTGGAAAATCGTGGAGTCGAAGGCTTCAACTTTGCTTTACAGCAATTCATCCACCCCGAAAGCTCCGTGCGTCGATTACAAAAACGATAATCGTTCAATATAACATCTCATATATTGAAGACCACCAATTTTGAAATCAACCTAATGTATGAAAATAAATAATAAATATCCATCCACATGCACACATACAGCTGACATCGTTTCAATAACTTAACATTAAAATGAATGTCGAATTATTTAAACATTTTTTTTAAAACGATATCAGTGAAAACTCACTGAGATAGTAGAGGAAAACACGATGGAAATTGCGTTGCTTTACAGTAAAAAATAATTCTATTTACAGAACCTGGTGTCGATTATTTCCTTTACACTGATGATACTTCACCACAATCCGCTCACCGGTCAGCTCTCCATCCCGGACCATCAGGAACCACAGAACACATAATTGAAACGAATACACTATATACTATTTTTAACGGACGGTCGTACGTCCGATCTGATAATCAAAAAGCAAACACTCCCGGGTACCTCTCCTCCTGCATAGCCTCGGCGGGCGCGCGCCCGTGCGGGCCACCTGGACAGGAGATCGAGGACGCAATCGAAGACCCGAACGACACTCGGTATTACTTTAAGTACTTTTCGCGCACACACAGAATTCGTAAAAAGAACATTTTGTTTTAGACGAATTCGATAACAAATTATTTTTAAGAACGACACGAACGGACGGTTCCGTGTCGTTTTATAAACGCGACCGGCGACGCGACCGGACCGAGTCGGCATGAGAGACGTCCGAACGGTACGAGGAGAGCTTTTTTTCTAATTTAATCAATAGATCCGTGATCGATTGATTGAATTAGAAGTCAGCCTGTGTTGTTATAATGAATGACAATAAATTCTTTAAAAATCGTGAATATAAATTTTATCTATTGAAGTTTTTTTTAGTCATTCATTGGTGAAATAAATTAAAAAATGACTGGATCAGAGGAATAGTTTAAGGTTCAATTGGTTAAAAAGAAGAAAGAGAAATATATTGAAAAAATGAACTGTGTTGAATGATCTCTGAACCATTTATGTGTATATGGAGGAAATATTGAAGTCAGAAATTTAAAAATCGAGATAGTGATTGTCGATGTAATAAAAATTAGAAAATTTATTAACAAATATGTCATTAGAAAAATTATTATATGATGAAAGAAGAGAAATTTATTGAAAAATGATTTGTGTTGAGTGATCTCTGATATATTTATGTACATAAAAATAAATTATTGAAGCAGAAAATTAGAAAATCTAGAAGTGATTGTCGATATAATAGAAGATTGAAAATTTATTAACAAATAACTGTCTACTGAGATATGGTTTAAAGTTCAATTCTTATGAAGAAGGAGGTTTAATGAAGAATAGTTGTATGTTGAATGATATCTGATTCATTTATGTACATAAAAATAAATTATTTAATCAGCAAATCAGAAAATCGTTTAACAGGTCGTCGATGAAGTCGAATCTTAAAATTATTATAAAAAATACTGTTATCTAAGAAATTGTTCATAGATCAATTTCGTGAAAAAAAGAGAAATTTATTGAAAAAAAAATACTTTGGATGTTCTGTCAACTATAGATATTTATAAAAATAAAATATTGAAAGTAAAAATCAGAAAATCAAAAAACTGATTGTGGTTCCAATAGAAAATTGAAAATCTATAACTTTTCAGTCATAATTAAATCTCAGATGAATAAATTTACTGTGAAAAAACCTGTCAGTTCACATAGGGGTAATTATGCTGTTTGTATACTATTTAGCTTGGTGATGATGTTGACAGAACAAAATGTCATTGGGAAGCAAGAAATTTATATGAGAATCGATCAATACATTTCTACAAAAGATATTCATTGTAATATGAATATTATGTATGATTTTAATGGTGGTATTTTTAAATGTTGTAAGAAACTTTTTGAATATTGATATGTGCAATAAAAGAAAAATCAAGAAAAGAAACTTATCTAAGGAATTTTAATTGAAATTTTCTGATAGTTTATTGAATGATAAAAATTAAAAACATTATCGTTTTAAAAAAGAACTGACAGGAAATAGAAACGGATTAAATATTATCAAAGAAATTAATTGACTGAACTCGAAGTGGATTTTTTTGATTGCTGAAATAAAAAGTAATTAGAAAATATATCATTTAAAAAAATAAGAATGTACCTTTTTTACCTAATGAATCCATCGATGGTAGACACTTTACACTGAATACACTCCGCGAATTCAATCAAAACTAAATTAACCATTTAACCAGAATCCAAAAATATATACAATTTTATATGAACATATTTGTAAGCAGCAATTACGATTTTCATAACTCTCCTTCGATCATTAATCAAATCGACAGAAAGCTGAATACATCTAGTATTCATAAAAATCATACATTGTCTTCTGTTTAATTAGTTTGCCATTTTGATTAAATTATTAGGTTTTATCAGATATCAATGAAATTAGATCTAATTTTTTTGATCTACTTTATATTGAATGATATTTGATCTATTTTCAGATAAATAGATACATTTTTTAGATTTAAAATGTTTACCAGTCTGATAAAACACAAATCGAGTTAACTGTATGCACTAACTGAACTTAAACAACTAATTTATATATGTATATATATATATATATATACATATATATATGTACTGTAAAACAAAAACGCAATTTCGGGAATCACACATTAACCAAATAAATTATGTATCAATGGCGAATAATACATACAAGATTCCAAAACGCGTTATCACTTGTATTAGAATCTTAATATGTACATTCTGTTATGAAGCATAATTGATCTGATTACCAAACACACATGGTAGTGATACGATTTGTATCATTACCCCACAATCCATGGCGAGGGAGTGAAGTTAATTATCAAAACAAAATTAAACTACTTTAAATCAACTAGGAACAAAATTTAAAAATTAAAAATAAAAGCTATAATTAAAGAAAATAAAACTGAAACAATATAAAACTACTACTAATTCAATAAAAACAAATCAATACTATTATTAAAAAAAAGTAAAAAATGAAAGCAGAAAATTAAAAATCAAACTAATTAAAATCTACAAAAAACACTAAATTTACTGAATCGACAAAGCAAAAAATCTACTTTAAATTACAACAAACAAAAAAAGAGATTGAAGTTCTGGGACCTGAAAGAGAAAACATGAAAACAAAAAAACACAATAAGCTAGGACTCGAAATCCATTTGATCCGAGCCACTCCTATGCTACACCTGCTACAAGGTGAGACGACATATACAACCCGTGAAGCGGATTAATATATGCGTTCCCTAATCTAAGCTGCACGACGGGCAGCCTTAACCTAACACCTGAAAATCATGTGTGGAAAATCGTGGAGTCGAAGGCTTCAACTTTGCTTTACAGCAATTCATCCACCCCGAAAGCTCCGTGCGTCGATTACAAAAACGACAATCGTTCAATATAACATCTCATATATTGAAGACCACCAATTTTGAAATCAACCTAATGTATGAAAATAAATAATAAATATCCATCCACAAGCACACATACAGCTGACATCGTTTCAATAACTTAACATTAAAATAAATGTCGAATTATTTAAACATTTTTTTTAAAACGATATCAGTGAAAACTCACTGAGATAGTAGAGGAAAACACGATGGAAATTGCGTTGCTTTACAGTAAAAAATAATTCTATTTACAGAACCTGGTGTCGATTATTTCCTTTACACTGATGATACTTCACCACAATCCGCTCACCGGTCAGCTCTCCATCCCGGACCATCAGGAACCACAGAACACTTAATTGAAACGAATACACTATATACTATTTTTAACGGACGGTCGTACGTCCGATCTGATAATCAAAAAGCAAACACTCCCGGGTACCTCTCCTCCTGCATAGCCTCGGCGGGCGCGCGCCCGTGCGGGCCACCTGGACAGGAGATCGAGGACGCAATCGAAGACCCGAACGACACTCGGTATTACTTTAAGTACTTTTCGCGCACACACAGAATTCGTAAAAAGAACATTTTGTTTTAGACGAATTCGATAACAAATTATTTTTAAAAACGACACGAACGGACGGTTCCGAGTCGTTTTATAAACGCGACCGGCGACGCGACCGAACCGAGTCGGCATGAGTGACGACCGGACGGTACGAGGAGAGCTTTTTTTCTAATTTAATCGATCGATCCTCGATCGATTGATTGAATTAGATGTCAGCCTGCGTTGTTCTAATGAATGACAATGAGTTCTTTAAAAATCATGAATATAAATTTTATCTATTGAAGTTTTTTTTAGTCATTCATTGGTGAAATAAATTAAAAAATGACTGGATCAGAGGAATAGTTTAAGGTTCAAATGGTTAAAAAGAAGAAAGAGAAATATATTGAAAAATGACCAGTGTTGAATGACCTCTGAACCATTTATATGTATAAGAAGAAAATATTGAAGTCAGAAATTTAAAAATCGAGAATGTTATTGTCGATGTAATAAAAATTAGAATTTTTTTTAAAAAATATGTCATTCGAAAAATTGTTATATGATGAAAGAAGAGAAATTTATTGAAAAATGATTTTTGTTGAGTGATCTCTGATATATTTATGTACATAAAAATAAATTATTGAATCAGAAAATTAGATAAACTAGAAGTGATTGTCGATATAATAGAAGATTGAAAATTTATTAACAAATAACTCTCTACTGAGATATGGTTTAAAGTTCAATTTTTATGAATGAGGAGGTTTAATGAAGAATAGTTGTATGTTGAATGATATCTGATCCATTTATGTACATAAAAATAAATTATTTAATCAGCAAATAAGAAAATCGTTTAACAGGTTGTCGATGAAGTCGAATCTTAAAATTATAATTAAAAAATACTGTTATCTAAGAAATTGTTCATAGATCAATTTCGTGAAAAAAAGAGAAATTTATTGAAAGAAAATTATTTTGCATGTTCTGTCAACTGTAAATATTTATAAAAATAAAATATTGAAAGTAAAAATCAGAAAATCAAAAAACTGATTGTGGTTCCAATAGAAAATTGAAAATCTATAACTTTTCAGTCATAATTAAATCTCAGATGAATAAATTTACTGTGAAAAAACCTGTCAGTTCACATAGGGGTAATTATGCTGTTTGTATACTATTTAGCTTGGTGATGATGTTGACAGAACAAAATGTCATTGGGAAGCAAGAAATTTATATGAGAATCGATCAATACATTTCTACAAAAGATATTCATTGTAATATGAATATTATGTATGATTTCAATGGTGGTATTTTTAGATGTTGTAAGAAACTTTTTGTATATTGATATGTGCAATAAAAGAAAAATCAAGAAAAGAAACTTATCTAAGGAATTTTAATTGAAATTTTCTGATAGTTTATTGAATGATAAAAATTAAAAACATTATCGTTTTAAAAAAGAACTGACAGGAAATAGAAACGGATTAAATATTATCAAAGAAATTAATTGACTGAACTCGAAGTGGATTTTTTTGATTGCTGAAATAAAAAGTAATTAGAAAATATATCATTTAAAAAAATAAGAATGTACCTTTTTTACCTAATGAATCCATCGATGGTAGACACTTTACACTGAATACACTCCGCGAATTCAATCAAAACTAAATTAACCATTTAACCAGAATCCAAAAATATATACAATTTTATATGAACATATTTGTAAGCAGCAATTACGATTTTCATAACTCTCCTTCGATCATTAATCAAATCGACAGAAAGCTGAATACATCTAGTATTCATAAAAATCATACATTGTCTTCTGTTTAATTAGTTTGCCATTTTGATTAAATTATTAGGTTTTATCAGATATCAATGAAATTAGATCTAATTTTTTTGATCTACTTTATATTGAATGATATTTGATCTATTTTCAGATAAATAGATACATTTTTTAGATTTAAAATGTTTACCAGTCTGATAAAACACAAATCGAGTTAACTGTATGCACTAACTGAACTTAAACAACTAATTTATATATGTATATATATATATATATATATACATATATATATGTACTGTAAAACAAAAACGCAATTTCGGGAATCACACATTAACCAAATAAATTATGTATCAATGGCGAATAATACATACAAGATTCCAAAACGCGTTATCACTTGTATTAGAATCTTAATATGTACATTCTGTTATGAAGCATAATTGATCTGATTACCAAACACACATGGTAGTGATACGATTTGTATCATTACCCCACAATCCATGGCGAGGGAGTGAAGTTAATTATCAAAACAAAATTAAACTACTTTAAATCAACTAGGAACAAAATTTAAAAATTAAAAATAAAAGCTATAATTAAAGAAAATAAAACTGAAACAATATAAAACTACTACTAATTCAATAAAAACAAATCAATACTATTATTAAAAAAAAGTAAAAAATGAAAGCAGAAAATTAAAAATCAAACTAATTAAAATCTACAAAAAACACTAAATTTACTGAATCGACAAAGCAAAAAATCTACTTTAAATTACAACAAACAAAAAAAGAGATTGAAGTTCTGGGACCTGAAAGAGAAAACATGAAAACAAAAAAACACAATAAGCTAGGACTCGAAATCCATTTGATCCGAGCCACTCCTATGCTACACCTGCTACAAGGTGAGACGACATATACAACCCGTGAAGCGGATTAATATATGCGTTCCCTAATCTAAGCTGCACGACGGGCAGCCTTAACCTAACACCTGAAAATCATGTGTGGAAAATCGTGGAGTCGAAGGCTTCAACTTTGCTTTACAGCAATTCATCCACCCCGAAAGCTCCGTGCGTCGATTACAAAAACGACAATCGTTCAATATAACATCTCATATATTGAAGACCACCAATTTTGAAATCAACCTAATGTATGAAAATAAATAATAAATATCCATCCACAAGCACACATACAGCTGACATCGTTTCAATAACTTAACATTAAAATAAATGTCGAATTATTTAAACATTTTTTTTAAAACGATATCAGTGAAAACTCACTGAGATAGTAGAGGAAAACACGATGGAAATTGCGTTGCTTTACAGTAAAAAATAATTCTATTTACAGAACCTGGTGTCGATTATTTCCTTTACACTGATGATACTTCACCACAATCCGCTCACCGGTCAGCTCTCCATCTCGGACAGGAACCACAGAACACTTAATTGAAACGAATACACTATATACTATTTTTAACGGACGGTCGTACGTCCGATCTGATAATCAAAAAGCAAACACTCCCGGGTACCTCTCCTCCTGCATAGCCTCGGCGGGCGCGCGCCCGTGCGGGCCACCTGGACAGGAGATCGAGGACGCAATCGAAGACCCGAACGACACTCGGTATTACTTTAAGTACTTTTCGCGCACACACAGAATTCGTAAAAAGAACATTTTGTTTTAGACGAATTCGATAACAAATTATTTTTAAAAACGACACGAACGGACGGTTCCGAGTCGTTTTATAAACGCGACCGGCGACGCGACCGAACCGAGTCGGCATGAGTGACGACCGGACGGTACGAGGAGAGCTTTTTTTCTAATTTAATCGATCGATCCTCGATCGATTGATTGAATTAGATGTCAGCCTGCGTTGTTCTAATGAATGACAATGAGTTCTTTAAAAATCATGAATATAAATTTTATCTATTGAAGTTTTTTTTAGTCATTCATTGGTGAAATAAATTAAAAAATGACTGGATCAGAGGAATAGTTTAAGGTTCAAATGGTTAAAAAGAAGAAAGAGAAATATATTGAAAAATGACCAGTGTTGAATGACCTCTGAACCATTTATATGTATAAGAAGAAAATATTGAAGTCAGAAATTTAAAAATCGAGAATGTTATTGTCGATGTAATAAAAATTAGAATTTTTTTTAAAAAATATGTCATTCGAAAAATTATTATATGATGAAAGAAGAGAAATTTACTGAAAAATGATTTGTGTTGAGTGATCTCTGATATATTTATGTACATAAAAATAAATTATTGAATTAGAAAATTAGAAAAACTAGAAATGATTGTCGACATAACAGAAACTTGAAAATTTATTAACAAATAACTGTCTACTGAGATATGGTTTAAAGTTCAATTCTTATGAAGAAGGAGGTTTAATGAAGAATAGTTGTATGTTGAATGATATCTGATCCATTTATGTACATAAAAATAAATTATTTAATCAGCGAATAAGAAAATCGTTTAACAGGTTGTCGATAAAGTGGAATCTTAAAATTATAATTAAAAAATACTATTATCTAAGAAATTGTTCATAGAACAATTTCGCGAAAAAAAGAGAAATTTATTGAAAGAAAATTATTTTGCATGTTCTGTCAACTGTAAATATTTATAAAAATAAAATATTGAAAGTAAAAATCAGAAAATCAAAAAACTGATTGTAGATCCAATAGATATTTGAAAAGCTATATCTTTTCAGTCATCTGTAAATCTCAGATGAATAAATTTACTGTGAGAAAACCTGTCAGTTCATACAGGGGTAATTATGCTGTTTGTATACTATTTAGCTTGGTGATGATGTTGACAGAACATAATGTTATTGGGAAGCAAGAAATTTATATGAGAATCGATCAATATATTTGTACAGAAGATATTAATTTTAATATGAATATTATATTTGATTTGAATTTGTTGTTGTTGAATGTGAAATTGTTAAATTTGTAATTGTTAGATATTTTGCTAAATATTTTGAATCTTTATATGTTCAATGAAAGAAAAATCAAGAAAAGAAAATTGATGAATTATCTAAGGAATTGTAATTGGTATTTTCTGATAGTTTATTGAATGATAAAAATTAAAAACATTATCGTTTTAAAAAAGAACTGACAGGAAATAGAAACGGATTAAATATTATCAAAGAAATTAATTAACTGAACTCGAAGTGGATTTTTTTGATAGCTGAAATAAAAAGTGTTTAGAAAATATATCATTTAAGAAAATATGAATGTACCTTTTTTACCTAATGAATGCATCGGTTAAATAAATTTTACCTATTGAAGTTTTTTTTAGTCATTCATTGGAGAATTCATTGAAAAATGACTGGATCAGAGAAATAGTTTAAGGTTCAAATGGTTAAAAAGAAGAAAGAGAAATATATTGAAAAATGACCAGTGTTGAATGACCTCTGAACCATTTATATGTATAAGAAGAAAATATTGAAGTCAGAAATTTAAAAATCGAGAATGTTATTGTCGATGTAATAAAAATTAGAAATTTTTTTAAAAAATATGTCATTCGAAAAATTATTATATGATGAAAGAAGAGAAATTTATTGAAAAATGATTTTTGTTGAGTGATCTCTGATATATTTATGTACATAAAAATAAATTATTGAATCAGAAAATTAGATAAACTAGAAGTGATTGTCGATATAAAAGAAGATTGAAAATTTATTAACAAATAACTCTCTACTGAGATATGGTTTAAAGTTCAATTTTTATGAATGAGGAGGTTTAATGAAGAATAGTTGTATGTTGAATGATATCTGATCCATTTATGTACATAAAAATAAATTATTTAATCAGCAAATAAGAAAATCGTTTAACAGGTTGTCGATGAAGTCGAATCTTAAAATTATAATTAAAAAATACTGTTATCTAAGAAATTGTTCATAGATCAATTTCGTGAAAAAAAGAGAAATTTATTGAAAGAAAATTATTTTGCATGTTCTGTCAACTGTAAATATTTATAAAAATAAAATATTGAAAGTAAAAATCAGAAAATCAAAAAACTGATTGTGGTTCCAATAGAAAATTGAAAATCTATAACTTTTCAGTCATAATTAAATCTCAGATGAATAAATTTACTGTGAAAAAACCTGTCAGTTCATACAGGGGTAATTATGCTGTTTGTATACTATTTAGCTTGGTGATGATGTTGACAGAACATAATGTTATTGAGAAGCAAGAAATTTATATGAGAATCGATCAATATATTTGTACAGAAGATATTAATTTTAATATGAATATTATGTATGATTTTAATGGTGGTATTTTTAGATGTTGTAAGAAACTTTTTGAATATTGATATGTGCAATAAACGAAAAATCAAGAAAAGAAACTTATCTAAGGAATTTTAATTGAAATTTTCTGATAGTTTATTGAATGATAAAAATTAAAAACATTATCGTTTTAAAAAAGAACTGACAGGAAATAGAAACGAATTAAATGTTATCAAAGAAATTAATTGACTGAACTCGAAGTGGATTTTTTTGATTGCTGAAATAAAAAGTAATTAGAAAATATATCATTTAAAAAAATGAGAATATACCTTTTTTACCTAATGATTCCATCGATGGTAGACACTTTACACTGAATACACTCCGCGAATTCAATCAAAACTAAATTAACCATTTAACCAGAATCCAAAAATATATACAATTTTGTATGAACATATTTGTAAGCAGCAATTACGATTTTCATAACTCTCTTTCGATCATTAATCAAATCGACAGAAAGCTGGGTACATCTAGTATTCATAAAAATCATACATTGTTTGTCTTCTGTTTAATTAGTTTGCCATTTTGATTAAATTATTAGGTTTTATCAGATATCAATGAAATTAGATCTAATTTTTTTGATCTACTTTATATTGAATGATATTTGATCTACTTTCAGATAAATAGATACATTTTTTAGATTTAAAATGTTTACCAGTCTGATAAAACAAATCGAGTTAAAGGTATGCACTAACTGAACTTAAATAACTAATATGTATATATATATATATATATATATATATATATGTACTGTAAAACACAAACGCAATTTCGGGAATCACACATTAACCAAATAAATTATGTATCAATGGCGAATAATACATACAAAATTCTAAAACGCGTTAACACTTGTATTAGAATCTTAATATGTACATTCTGTTATGAAGCATAATTGATCTGATTACCAAACACACATGGTAGTGATACGATTTGTATCATTACCCCACAATCCATGGTGAGGAAGTGAAGTTAATTATCAAAACAAAATTAAACTACTTTAAATCAACTAGGAACAAAACTTACAAATCAATTAAAAGCTACAATTAAAGAAAATAAAAATGAAAAAAATAAAACTACTATTAATTTAATAAAAACAAAGTAATACTAATATTAAAAAAAAATAAAAAATGAAAGCAGAAAATTAACAATCAAACTAATTAAATCTACATAAAACTTTAAATTTACTGAATCGACAAAGCAAAAAATCTACTTTAAATTACAACAAACAAAAAAAGAGATTGAAGTTCTGGGACCTGAAAGAGAAAACATGAAAACAAAAAAACACAATAAGCTAGGACTCGAAATCCATTTGATCCGAGCCACTCCTATGCTACACCTGCTACAAGGTGAGACGACATATACAACCCGTGAAGCGGATTAATATATGCGTTCCTATTCTAAGCTGCACGACGGGCAGCCTTAACCTAACACCTGAAAATCATGTGTAGAAAAATCGTGGAGTCGAAGGCTTCAACTTCGCTTTACAGCAATTCATCCACCCCGAAAGCTCCGTATGTCGATTACAAAAACGATAATCGTTCAATATAACATCTCATATATTGAAGACCACCAATTTTGAAATCAGCCTAACGTGTGAAAATAAATAATAAGTATCCATCTACATGCATACATACGGCTGACATCGTTTCAATAACTTAACATTAAAATGAATGTCGAATTGTTCTAAACATTTTTTTTTAAAACGATATCAGTGAAAACTCACTGAGATAGTAGAGGAAAACACGATGGAAATTGCGTTGCTTTACAGTAAAAAACAATTCTATTTAAAAAACCTGGTGTCGATTATTTCCTTTACACTGATGATACTTCACCACAATCCGCTCACCGGTCAGCTCTCCATCCCGGACCATCAGGAACCACAGAACACATAATTGAAACGAATACACTATATACTATTCCCACTGACGATTCTTCACAACAAACACACTAACGATTCTTCACACTAAACACACACTGTCGATTCTTCACTCTTAACTCACTGACGATCCTTCATACAAACTGTAAAAATAAACACCTCTCTGTTAGGAATATATCAAAAAATAATATTTTGAGACGGTCAATTGCTCTCTCTCTCTCTCTCTCTCTATATATATATATATATATATATATATATATATATATATATATATATATATATATATATATATATATATATATATATATAATTCTAATTAAATGAATAAGTTCTAAACATCAACTAACAACATTGAGCTTTTAATTTCGAAAAATCTAATATTATGGGAAACATAAAAAAATAATTCAAAAATAACGTTTCACAACTGCTAATTAAATGATTTTTAAAGAACTAAATTTAAATTTAAAAAGTTCAATAAATAAATGTCGAATAATGAACTTATACAAAAATTATGTGTAATTCAGACATTTAACGTTTTATTATAAAAAGAGAACACACCCACACACACAACAAACATCCATGTATCGACGCCAAAATGGCGGATTATAATTTTAAAATATTTCATTTAATGTTTGGAATTCAAAACAGTGAAAAAGTATTATACCTTCATAACACCTCGGCATAACAAACTCCTGACGATTTTAATTGAACGCACAAAAAAAGATTACTTAAATCTAATTAAAACTGGAGTAAGTTACTTAAACTCAAAAACAACCTGTCATCAACGAAAATCAACTGCAATTGAACATCCAGAAACAACGGAGAGTCGAGTAAACTTCAATATACCAGCCGATTAAGGAATTAAAAATGCTTTTTTTTAATTTACTTTGACTCAAATTAGACTTTTTAAACATAATGTATAATAAATTTTATGCAGATACCAAAGAAATGATTATGAACTTTAAATTGACTCTATTTAATAAATAACCAATGATTAATAAAACAATAAAATACATTTTTAATAAATAATAGAATATACAACGGAGAATTCTGGAACTAATATTGACAAGTTGGTCATTCAAGATGTCCGACAGAAAACCGATTATTTTAAACAATGTACAAAAATTCAATATAGGAGAATTCTGATAAGAATTACATATATATATATATATATATATATATATATACATATATATATATATATATATATATATATATATATATATATATATATATATATATATATATATATATATGTATATGTATATATATATATATATATATATATATATATATATATATACATATACATATATATATATATATATATATATATTTATATATATATATATATATCCTCAAATCTTAGATTTCAACTCAGCTAAATGAATCGATTGTAAACTATTTTAATGAAACTCTCGTTAACTTACATTAATGAAACTATGAATGTATCTGCCCGATTGATTATTCAAATCGTAAAAATATACATCATACCATAAGGAGTATATAAAATAATTAAGATTTATTGAAACTCGTTTACATGTCATCAGTTTAATTTATAATAAAAAATTAAGCCGTAACATTTTAAAAACATTTTGATAGATTCATCCTCCTTTTTGGATTGAAAACAGAACATTTAAGCAAAATAATTATTCAAAGAATCAATTGTACAGAAATGAAAATATGTACTTACAAATAATATTCAACTGCATAACCAAAAATCCACTTGCTTCGATGCACACACGATAAGAGAATGAAATAGTTTTTCAAAAATGACAACAGAAAACTAGTAATTTTAAGTGTAGTACCAACACCATTTCAATAACTTATCAATTGAGGTTCTTTCGAGAGTAAATACCAACTGCAAAGTTATGTGAACTGAATTCAATGAAGTTAGTTATTTGGGTTTCAGGACGCTTCGACAGCTAAGGTCATTGACATCCGAAGTTTAATTAACTATTTCATGCATATTAAATTATATGTGTTAATAAAAACATTTTAATTTTTTTTTCATAAATATATAATTAATAAAACAAATTAAATAGATTATTTTTTTATTTTATTTTTGTATACATAAAAAAAATCGGATTTTTAATATTAAATTTGACATAAATGCAGATCTTGTTGTAAATCAGTATATATATATATATATATATATATATATATATATATATATATATATATATATATATATATGTCGGCACACTCAGGTAAATAATAATATAATACAATAAAAATTGATTAAAAAGAATAAATAAATTGTGATTTAACATACAAACAAAAAATACAGTGCAATACAAATTTTCTAAAAAAAAAAACAATACTTAATTTATGTGTTTGAAAGGAATGTAAACATTAACAAGATTTGCTTTTATTCTTTCTTTACAATCTCAGTTCTTAAATAAACCACCAATTTTAATTGACACTTTTTAATACTAATAAATTTACATTTATTTTTACATATGAATAATATTTTCTATGAAAATAGAACTAAATTATTCAAATTGAACATATCATGTGATATTTTAATTTAACTAGTTATAAAATTTTACAAGAGATTTGTGATAAATAACTTTACTGGATGTTATTTGTACCTGAATGTACAATTGAAACATTAATAAAAAATATGTGTTGGTATAAATGTATTTATTAAATAAAGTATTCAGTGTTCCTGCTTTTTGTATTGTCTGTCTTGTTATTTTAATTAATAATTATTTATATTTCATTACTGAAAATAAAACGTTTCAGCAGGGAAATTATATTTATCATAAATTTCTTCATGAAATCTTCTTAATTTATAAAATATCCGGAGGTTGTTGTTTTTTCTAAATTGATTTAAAATTCCTGTTCTATTTAATTCTTCTAAATAAAAAAGACAATACACTGAATAAAATACTTTTTTAAACAAAGTGATAACAAAAACTGGGATAATTTCATTTTCAAATGTATTTTTTTATAAAATATATATATATATATATATATATATATATATTTCGACAAAAATAGTAAGCAATTGGCTGCTTCCAGCTACATCTCACACCTTGCTACATGACAACCATAATACTATTTGCATATTCCTTCCCTTTGAATCCGGGGTCCACGTAAACATGCCCAGCAATTCTATCAGCATGCTGGTCATACGATAACCCCTCGCGAATTGAATTTCATCGAACATTAATGAACAGAAATTGTCGTTGTGCTCCAAATTACTGACCATGCTTGTTAGGTACGACATGATGTAGTTGTTTACACCTGGTTTCAAAGTGATCAATCTCAAAAGAGTCCTTAAAGTATTGATCGATGGAAAGCAATTGATTTTTGTAATAAACGATAACCTGTTGGGCTTCTTTCCAGCGAGATAAACACAGCAACTTCTCTTCTTATGTTTACCATCTGCCACACCACTGACACGAAGCTATGAGGAATATATTTATGTTTGTTAATTTATATACGACAATGTAGACATTTATTAATTTGAAAAAATTATTACCTGCAAGGCCAACAAGATTCAGGCTGTAGCAAGAAAATCTTTGAAAACTAGATCCAAGTGACCTGCACTGCTTCGTAACAATGCCTTTATATATTTTTTTATTTTTCGCACAAACATGCTTCAGAGTACTGATATATTTTTGTTTCTGTTTTAAAATCTTAATAAATTTATTTGTTTTCTAATATCTCTTCGAGATATTAGAGATGATTTCTACAATATAAATAAAATTAGTAGATTTTAAACGTCAGATTTATAAATCATGTTAAAAAATAGCAACCACTTTTACGAGATTTTTATGAAGGAATAATTACCAGACGTTGCTTTCTCGTTGGCATTCATTTTTATCGAGTTTGTATGAAGTATAGCAATTTCTGATGGCTCCTCCAAAGTTACGATCTAAAATATACAGTATTTATTATATCATATAACTTTGTACTGCTTTAAATTACTAAAGTAACTTACACCGTCAGTGTTTCCATTCAAAATAATAATAGAAACATTGCAGATGGTGGCTACAATTTGAATAATAATTGGAATAGAAATGTTTATAATTTTACAAAATAAATTGTAGTATAAATATTAATATTAAAGTTGTGAATACCTACATTTACTAGTAGATTAATCACATCTGCAATGGTAGGAGCAATAGGTATTTCCATTATATTGGTTGATGCAAACACAGAAGATGACGGCTAAAATTTAAATAGCACTTATTACACAAATATTTATTAATATCAAGAAACAAATTACATACTTTCGGATCATTATATCTCACATAGCTTGATTTTCAAAAATTATTATTTTCAAAATCATATCTACTAAATCACTTTATTTATTATTAAAAATGTAGATTATGTTAATAGATAAAAAATATTTTATACCTGTCTTTCCAAATACAAAGAGAGGTCCTCTGATCTGTATGCAATTTTGTAGGGAATTGGTAAAATCACATGTTTTAAAATGATGTTTGCACAATTTCATCATTTTAGATGCTGTATCAACATGTTCTTGACCAATTCCCGTTGTTTGAAGCCATAAATGTGCCCTACAATACAAATATAATTACAAATAAGTAAGTATTAACAATTAAAGTTAATAAAATTAAAATATAATTCACCTGCTTTTTGTTCTTGAGCAATAAAATATTTATCCCTTGGGACATTGGAGATATAGTAATTACGCCTTGCTAAATTTATCCCAAAAACAATATTTTTTCATAAACACTAATACGGTCATAAACACTGTTAAATAAATGAAATTTTAAATATCGTTCTACAATAATACAATTGTTCTTTGACCAATAAGAGAGCATTTGTTCATTTTCTCCGCCAATAGTAAAACGATACACAAAATAATTTATAAATCGGACAACTAACGTCATCCATTGATGTCTCTCAAAACTAAATTACATTCTAATATTTCTCTATTTGACTTGCTGATCCGTGGTATTTACTTACATTTCCTTGTATGTTGGTTGTCTTATATCAGAGAGATTCTTTATCTATGTTTACGACCAATTAAAAACAATTATACTTGTTTTCAGAAAAACCATACAAAAATTCCACACTATTATTTAAAAATGGGACTAATTCAAGTTTCAAATTATTGTAAAAAATATATAAGGTAATACACATGTCGTACTCTTCTTTTAAAACTCAGTCAAACAAAATTTAAAATTTCAGAGAAATTATAGGAATTCCAGCAGTATTAATTCTTATAATCTTTTTAAACATATAAATGTGCATCAAGTTAAGATCCTAAGTTAAAATCACTTATTAAATAGAACAATAAATTTAAAAATACTTTCTTTAAATACTGATGTATCTCGCAAATCATTATTATCATTATTATCATTATTATGATCATATTAGTGAGTAAAGACGCCTTACAATTTCTTATAACTTGAAAAACAGTCTTTCTTTTCTTTAGTCTTACAATTCACACTTATAACCTTTTTGTATATCTTTGTATTCACTGGACATTTTCTATTATCTTTTTTTTTACAATATGCCTCACAAAATTAATTTTATTTTCTTTTCAAACCAATGAATATTTCTTTAGCTTACATATCACAAAAGAAATCTAATCAAAAATGTTTAATAAATGAATATTTGCTATTTTTGATCGTTGCTTATTTTGATGGCGATGTCTTCATTCTTAAAGCGCTAAGATACAGAAAAATCTGTATTTCTTCGGATTACTTAACTCTTGCTATTATTACCAATAACGCCAATTTATTCTCATATTAATTCTATTTATTTTATATTGATTTATTGCATTGCAAGTATGCATTTCTATTTACTCCTGTGTGTTGTTTTAAGTTAGTGAATTAATTTGTCATGGAAAATCCACACAAGTAAGAAAATCTACTTTTTGAATATTTTCTCTCTAAAAAAATGGAGTCTTCAATTTAAATATAGAAGTTTTGCATCTAAATATCTCCCAATTTTCTTTTATTCTTCTTGTAGCTTTCTCAATAAACAATCTATCTTTTTGGTTTTGATAATGAATAAAGGCATTTCTGATTTAAATTAATTTCAATTCTTTATTTTCATTCATTTCCAAAGAACTGCCAGTTATTAGTATGTGGTAAATTTATTGAGTACCTTTGCAACTATTTTTATAGTTTTTAACCTCCAGTCGACAGCTCTGTTAACAGCCTATTGTCTTCTTTTCGTACACTTGTAATTCCTATTTGCATTTTAAATTATTTACTCCTGTTCCTTTTTGTCTCAAATTAAATATTGATATATTTGGTCTCTCTCTATATATATACATATATATATATATATATATATATATATATATATATATATATATATATATATACATATATATATATATATATATATATATATATATATACACATATATATATATATGTATGTATGTGTAAATAAAAATAAAATTGTATTTCATAAAGGTTGTTTTCGAAAATACAGTATTATTTTTCTTTATGAAGGTCAGTTCCTAAATAAATTAACTGTTCATCTTTTCAAATTTTTAAACTCTAAATAGAAGTGCGTTTTACAAAATTTAATATACATTAAATTAAGACACGAAAAAAATTGAAAATAAAATTTAAATTTGTTTATTCATTATACTGATCTGAAGAGTTAGCCATATTTAAAATATACTTGATAATGAAATTTAGATTAAAACATATTTCTAATGATATTTTGATATTTATAAATTACAAGCTAAAAAAATTTTTGCAAAATATTCAACAAAATTTAATGAAAAGTTCAATATATATAAAGTTACTTAAAAAGAGTTATTTATTATCAATTTTTTACTAATTTGCTTTTATATGAAAGTAAAAAGTTTAAATTTATTGTACTTTTTACCCCAGTTTCATTATCATAGTATATAATGAATGCTTTTTTTATATTACATAACCAGTTGGTAACCATTGTATGTGGTAATACATGTAAAACTTTAATTTGACTTTAGGAATGACATATTTTTGACACTCAATAGCCAATAAATAGGATTTCATTAATATTTGTTTAACCTTGGATTCAATTTTATAGGAAGAGTTATTATTACTTATTGTTTGTACGTCTTTATATATATATATATATAAATTAATTGATTTTTTTCATAGGTTATGTAAATATGTTCATAAGCTATTTGAAGTGACAATTTCATCTATGTTGTCAAAAAACTAACCTACCTTAATTAAAAGTATTTTAAATTTTTAATAAATATGATCTCAACTGTTGATGATGCTCTGATTGTGAAGAAAATATTGTACGCGGGAAACAAAAATACCGAGTTTAAAAATGGGACGAAAGTAAATATTGATATATCTTTCTTCATATATTTTTTTTAATAACCATATTTTCGTCTTAGGTGTTTTTTCATTTTCAAACGAGACTTTGTAATACAGACCGTACATTAATTGATGATTCGCGAAAAATGGGCAAAGGCAAACCAATGGAGTTAATACTCGGGAAAAAATTTAAACTAGAAGTATGGGAAGCTATCGTACAGAAAATGTCTGTCCATGAAGTAGCACAATTCAAAGTTGACAAAAGTGTTAGTTAATTAAATTCATTGGTTCATAAGTTTCGTAAGTAATTGATATTTGTTTTAAAATAATTCCTAATATATTACAGTTAGTACCACAGTACCCGTTCGTTTCGAAAACATTACGAGAAGCCCATAAACCACAAACAGAACGAAGAAATCATTGTTGTGGTGTCACTCTACAAAATCAAGGGATTGGATATGAGGATTTGAATGATTTATTGAAAAATCCTATAAATCTTGAATTCACAATAGGTAAATTTGAATTAAAAAGATTACACTGATTTAATATCTAACAGTGTAATTAAAAATTTAGAATTATTGGAGGTGGTGCAACCTGAAGATTATGAGAAAGAATCCTGGCAAATGACTGAGGATGAGAAACTCGATAAAGTGCCAGATTTAAGAGAAAAAGGAAATGCAGAATTTCGAAATAGAAATTATGCTGCTGCTGCATCGTATTATGCTCAAGCTATTTCAATTATTGAACAGTTGATGTTGAGGTGAGATTTAAGAAAAATACAGCATTTGATTTTCACTTTAATTAAATGTACTTAATGTTTTTGTATATTTTTTTTAGAGAAAAACCACACGACACTGAATGGTTAGAATTACGAGCAATGAAAAATCCTCTTCTGTTAAATTTTGCCCAATGTAAACTTTTTGAAGAAGATTATTATCCAGTCATTGAACATTGTACTACTGTTTTAGACAATGATCCGGGTATATTAAAAAAATATATGTTATTCATTTAATTATAGTCTAACCTGTTGTTAATAGTATAATAAAAAAGTTCCATAATCAGAATTCAGAAAAACTTTGAAATACAATTAATTTTCAGATAATGTAAAAGCTTTATTTAGAAGAGCAAAAGCCCACGTTGGTGCTTGGAACCCTGTAGAAGCTAAAAATGATTTTATGAAAGTTATGGAATTGGATAAATCTTTAGTAATTGCTGTAAAAAAAGAATTGAAAATTTTGTGTGAATTAGTTAAAGAAAGGAATGTAGAAGATAAAGAAAAGTATAAAAACTTATTTTAAATCAATTGTGTATAGGTTTTGAATGTTGACCTGTATAAATATGCATTTAGTCTTTTAATTATTACATATATAAAAATGTTTTTTGACATTTTATGCAGATTTGCAGTTTAATTATATTAAATTATATTCATACATATATATGTATATGTGCATGTATGTATGCATGTTTAATACATATTTGATGTACTATTGTAATTGTTGTAAATTATTTTATTTAAATAAAATATGTTGACTTAAATAATTTATATTGTTTACTTAAATTACCTTATTATTGTTCATGTATATTTATGTGTGTGTGTGTGTATATATATATATATATATATATATTATATATATATATATATATATATATATATATATATATATATATATATATATATATAATATGATATTGAAAATAATGTGGTTAATTATTAGGAAACAAGATAAATTAAAAAAATATAACATGTTGAATATAAAATTATGGAAATAACGTATTGAATGAAATAATTGAATTTTATTTCCAAAAATGCCCTATACATTATTTATCTTATATGTAATAAAAATCTAATAACTTTAGAATCTACAATTTGATTCCCCTTATGTGGTATACATATGTATATAGATGTCAACGCGGCAGTAGGGTAGATTTGCATAGGTATTTAATGCCCGAATAATAATTTCACTTTATATATCAGCTTACTTTAAAATATTCTTTTTCAATTCAGGAGTTGATTTATTTAATGGCTTTTCCCCAACCGAATGCACAAAGAGGTAAATATTATTACACATAACCTAACTTCTGTAAACAGTTACATTTTGTAGAATCGCTGAATAAAAGAATTATTTGAAAAAATGAAATATTTTATTTTAGATGAAATCTTAATATTAGAATGATATTTATATAATATTAATTAGTGAATGTTTTTTTAAAAAAATATTTAATACCATGTTATTTTTTTATAATAATATTAGAGTAGCCAATTTGTTTAATAAATAATTTTGATTTGTAAATTTTATCCTGTAATTTTTAATATTGGAATTAATAGAAAAATTAAATTTATATTATTTATGTATAAATATAATTTAAATAATTAATTTTAATAGCATATAAATATTTATTCATAACTGTAAGCTGTAAAAAATTAAAAAATATTACTTTGTGTTCTATAAGTACAAAATTTCTGTAAGTGAATGTAATTAAATTCTTTTATTCTTAATCTATGAAACAATATTGTTTCTACATAAAAAAATAACATTTATTATTTATTTTCTTGAATTAATAATTTGCATTTTATAGATCTTGCAGCTCGTAAGATTTTGGAAGAATTACAATTAAAAAAACAATTGCTTTTAAAGCAAGGAGTTCAAGCAACTACAACAGCTAACAGTGTTACAACAAATTTGCCCACATTACCAATAGCCACTGGAGCACCAAATTCAGTAAATAAAAATCTAAGTGTATTTAAAACATTCATATGCCTTATATTTATATAGAAAAGCATCTTTGATTCAATAATTTATAATTTTATTTTCTTCTCCTTTTTTGATATTTTATTGAATAATAGTTAAGCAATTGTTATTTATTTTACATATTTTCCATCCAAATCTAAAACTTATCAAATAGAATTTTTGATGATAAAACATCTATGAATCATATTTGATTCATGTGTCAAGAAATGATTCAAACAATAAATGAAAGAAATAAATTTAAATTAAATTATTCTGTTTAATATTATAATATTTTCTGATAGCATATTTCGAAAGAAACAGTCAAATATGTATAATAAAAATAATATTTTATCTAATATGTATATGTATATTTTATTGTATTATAGACTGGTGCTGTGCTTGGTACTGATTCACATTCGATGAGTTCTGCCCAGAGAGCTGCTTTACATGCAGCGCATACACAATCTTTTGGGTATTTTGTAACACAGGACAGTTCTTTCGGTAATTTAATACTGCCTGTTCTACCTCGATACGATACAAAATAGTTTTTTTTTTAATTGACAAAACCCTACGTACAAAATGTATTCTTGTATGAAATTACGCCACCTTGAAGAGTATTTGCAAGGAATGGAGGATTTTGAAAACCCAAAAATTTTTCTCGAACAATATCAAACAACTCCTCATCTAGCTTCTCATATTCTGCATACAATTCAGGTTTAATAAAATATATTTATTAGGAGATTAGGTTTTATTAAGTATAATTTATATTTAATTAGTTCAAATTGTGTATAAAAATGATAAATTCTATAATATTGTACTATAATCATTCATATATTGATTAAAATAATAAAATAAATTTTTAGTCTGTGTATGGTGATATTGAAGGTAAACTTGTAGCTGATCTTGGCTGTGGTTGTGGTATGCTAACAGTAGGAGCAGCTGCTTTAGAGAGTGCTCTTTCAATTGGATTTGAGATCGATGGTGATGCGCTTGAAATAGCATTAAGAAATTCAGAATTTTCAAATATAGATTTTATTAAAGCAAACGTGACTGAAAGTATGTCAGAATTATGGTCAGGAAAATTTGATACTGTTATTATGAATCCCCCGTTTGGTACAAAACACAATACTGGTATGGATATGAAATTTCTTCAAACCGCTTTTGATTTAGCAACAACTGCCGTCTATTCCCTTCATAAAACTTCGACGAGGTGAAATTCTTAAATTATTACAAATGTCTAATATATTATAATTTTTTAATTTAATAAATAGAAGTGTATTTAATTAAGAAAATTAATCGATTTTGTATTTATCAGGAACTACGTCAAAAAAATCGCTGCAGAAAGTGGTTGGTCCGCTAAAGTTTTAGCAGAGTTGCGTTACGACCTTCCGGCTACTTACCGTTTCCATAAAAAATGTTCGGTCGATGTTCAAGTCGACTTCTATCGTTTTGTAATAAACTAACGTGAAATAAGATGTGATGTTTTATTAACTATTTGTTATTTTCAATATTATTGTAAACGATATTTAATTCTAAATAGATTTTATAATAACGTAGTAAAGATTTTATACAACTGAACTATGATTGAAGACATTATGTAAAGTTAAGTTCTGTTAATTAGTTTTTAGATTTGTGCTCATTTTTGAGTTCCTGTTTTTGAACATTTTAAAAAAAACCTTTTTATATACGTGTTTGAATAAATGTTTATAATATAAATAATATACAAAGTAAATAATAAAAAATATTTTGTGTTTTATTTACATTCCACTTTGTTTTGACCCTGGAGTTTTTTTTTCTTGTTATAATATATAGATATTTTTTTAGCATCATTTTATATAATTTTAATTAGATTAAATTTTATGTTTCTAAAAATAAAAATATTTCCACTGAGTTACTTTATTAAAATATGGATATATAATTTATTATGGATTTGCATTACAAGTAAAATGAATGAAAAAAAATACAATATTTAAATATATAACTAATAAAAGGATATATAAAGTTATAGATCAAAAGTAAAATAACATTATGAAGAATTCAAAAAGTCAACCTGTTTTTTTGTAAAACATTTTTGAATGTTGTTTAGATTTTAATTGTTTATTCATAAACGATTTATATAAATGAGCAATACATGCGAAAAAAAATATTGAAAATAAAATATTAAGTTGTTGAATAAAAATGACATATATATATATATATTTGTTAATCTTATTTAATTTATATAAATAATATTTATATTTCCTGTTATTGTACCTTTAATCTTAACAAAGAGTCCTTAAAATAAAAGTTATGAATGTATAATAAGATATTTAACAGCTAACTAACGTAATTTAACAAATAGTATCAAATTATTTATAATTAAATATTTTTTTAAGAAAAACGATAAAATGCCATAAGATATCAAAAAAATCAAAGTCAGTTTTAATATTTTACAATTTTAAATTGAAATTATTTTTAAGCAATCAAAAAATAATAAAAAAATGCTAAGAAATAATAGAAAAACCAGCAGTTATAAAAAATTATTGTAAATTTACGCAATAAAAGTAATTAGTCATAATTGAAAGTGTTAATGATTAATACTGGATATGTTCAAAACTCAAAATACACAGTTCTAACACTGAGTCTCAATTCAGTTTCAGAAATAAATTTTCTTCGCATATAAACCACAAACATTTTTGCTGGTCAAAAATGGTCCATAAGTTAAAAATAATCAATAATATTATATCGAATATTTTTGACCAGAATAAAATGTTTGTGGTTTGTGTGTGTGGGGTGAAAACACTATTTATTTTATGATAATATTGTGAAACCTCTTATTGAGATTTTTTAAGAAAAATCAATTATATACGTGTTCGTTGACAAACTGATTGCAATGAGCAGCAAAAGTGATCGGCATTCCGTTCCATTCACAAAAGGTTCCGGATTTTAGCTTAAAAGGACATTTTATGTGCTTGTACACACATGTACGTTGATGTTCTTTCATAAGCGAACAAAATTTCTTTACTGTGCATCCATAAATTTTATTCGGGCATTCGATCGATATTTTCTTGGCCAACGTTTCGAGCCCCAAATTTCTAATCGACGTGTTTTTCATTTCGACCCTGCATACCGGACAAGTGGCTAGTAAATTTTTGCATTTTTCACAGAAAATATGTCCGTTGATGCATTGAAAAATATGCGATTCCATTGGTTCTATACACACAGGGCATTCGAAATCGCGAAGAATTTCATTATGAATTATGGATGGAATACTTCCCATGCGACTCTCATCGTCAACGTGCGAATTTTCGCCGCAAAAGAGAAATGCGTCGATATCAGTGGGTTTTCCGATACTTGATATGAAAAATCTGAAGACGGATGGTTCATATACATTCTCTTGATAGGATAATACTCTGTTTTTTATGATCATCTCTTTGCCAGTTTTTCTGTTACGCAATATGATTTTGAATTTCATATTTCTTATTTGTTCATTCTCGTTGATGTTGTACATTTGGAAGACACTGTTCGACCCGACGACCACAAGAACGAGTATACCATTTAAAAACAAGAATTTGGAAAAAGAGCTCGCCAGACTGAACTTAAAAACGCTTTCGTTGGGCCCGTAATGAATAGTGGGTTGATGGGTTTCGAATATATGTTTGTCAAGATCTTTGAATTGTCCATTCCACATACAATTCCCAAGCATGCAGTTTATATGCCTCATCGGACACAAAGTCATATGCTCGTCAAAAGTGGCCATACTGAAACGATTCTCACACTTATTACGGCATTTGAACGCTAGCAATTCAGTTATGGAAGAAAGCATCGGTATTGTAATGATTACATTACATATCCCGTTACAACGCTTGCATACTTCTCCTTCACGACAACCGACTTGAACACATTGGTTACATTTGTACAAAGTACCGGATTTGATAAAATTTTCACAATTACTACATTTCCATAGTTCTGATATAGAATCGTTTAACAAAAGCGCTATTTCGTGAGTTTGTTGGGATAATTGCAAAACAGCCATTTCGAAGAATTGATAATTGATATACTCAATCAGTTAAAACTAAGCTTTTTGTGTGAAAATCAATGACAAGTCCTTAAATGTATCTTTTTGAAATTATGAAGAAGTAAATTTCAATATTTGTATCTATAATACTTCTAAAGTTTCCTTTCTAAATCTATACAGATGTACAGCTAATCTTAAAACAGTACGTCTTAATCTTGATTGATGTCAATCTACAACAACAACAACAATAATGCCCTATATTATGCAATTGACTTAAAATAAATCAAAAAAAAAGTATTTAAATGAAATAATAAATGAAGAATCATACAATTTTCATTAAAGATCTGTCAAGAAAACCCAGATGGGCGCATCGTTTAACAAGATACAAGTGAATAAACTTTGTGTATTATGTTATGAACAAAAAATATAATGTGTACTTACTCGCCATGAACAGTTGTAGATTAAGAGCAAATCGATTTAAAAAGTCAAATCAAACTAAACTTTTTCAAACAGTTTAAAGAGTCAAAAATTTTGTGATCTATAATAATTGATAAGAGCACTCGGTACGTGACAATACACGATCTGAATGCAGGTCCTCAAAGACTGCAGAGAAAAGCACACGAATATATTTTATATTTTTTGATGATTCATCAGAATACAATTGAGATGTTGATATTTAATAGACAATTAGCAGAAAAATGTTTTCCGACTAATACAATGTGCAATTTATGAACAATTTTTGATGCAGTGCTTTTTTATATCAAAATCTAAACAAACTGTTATTATTTCAACTGGAATTGATGAATATACACACACATACATGCATAGAAACATATATATATATATATATATATATATATATATATATATATATATATATATATATATATATATATATATATATATATATATATATATATATATATATATATGTGTATTGAAATGTGTAGAATAGAGAGATATTCAATTGCATAAGCTAGAAGAAATTAGAAGAGGTTTTTATCTAACAGTGTATTGTAAACACCTGTAAATTCTATGTATATATGTATTTTTCTGGAATTTTCTGACATGACTATTATTTTGCTACTAATTGAAAATATGAACAATTGAAATATCAAAATATTTATTTACTATATATTTTTTACATCAAGTTTGACGTCATCTTGAAATTATTATTGGTCATATATTGTTTAGTGGTATATTTTCTTCTATTTTTTGTTGGCATATATATAATCAAGAATAAAACCAAAAATCAAAGTCCACGAAGTGTGAGACATTTTCGAAATGTGTGATTCTGATCTAAGACAACGTTCAGCCTCACATGATTAATAAATCAGTATAATCAAGAAATAGGTTTTGAATTCCAGGACCACCCACAATATATTCTTGATAGTATCAAATTGTTTCCATCTTTGAAAGAAGAGCAGTGAGGACAACGTTTCATTGTGATGAGGTCATTCATATGGTGAAAAAGTCTCTATATAAAAGACCAAAATGCGTCCTCTGTCCTTCACTATTAGTTTCGGAATGTATGTCATCTGTGATTTGAGTCTCTAAAATCCATTTAAAGATGGTACACGTGCCGAAACCAATGGTGAAGAACAGACATTCAGATGATCCATCAATGATGACAATATTTGAGATTATTATTTTGTAATAGAGGTTTACATGAAACAGAGTTGATATCAGATATTAAAATACATTGAATATTTTTCGTATTATTTTTCTTCAATATTTTGTTAATATGACATACTCGAACAAACCAAGAAGGATTTCTTGGTGATAGATTTTTATAGAATTCTCTCATTGATGCAACCCACATCCGGGACTATTAAAATATGCAAGTTGAGCTCCATTTTACGAAATTTACAGTAGGAGGAGATGACAAGTGCTACACAGTTACATTTTCTTTTTAAAAAAAGAAAATAATTTTTTTAGTACCTTAAGATTCTGAACATTACAACATCGACATCGTAATGTGCATAAACCATTATAAAAAAAATAATCATTTTTTTATATATTGGCTAAAAAAGTTATTTTGGTTCATGGACATTAAAAATTCGTTTATGAAAATGAATTTAATTCATTATTAATAACCATAAATATCAGAAGTTATTACTGAAAGAAAAACAAACCAACATCATTATTAATTCATTTTCATATTTTACACCGAGTGTTAGAAGCTTTTTTATAATTAATTAGTAAAAAAAAATATAAAATTAGTTATAATTTATGAAACAGTTTCTTTTGTAGCGTCAGTAAATATGGTCTGGCTGAATTATATTAGAAAAAGCGATTAAAATATTTGCCTTTCTCCATATCATTTGTTTACATTGTTTTATTTCATGTTCGTGAGTAAACGAAATGCTATTTATAATTAAAGAAAAAGTTAATTTGTTTGTATTAATGTCATATGATACAATAAGATATAAATATAATTGAAAAATGATTATAATTGAAGTATATAGGATCCCGTTGTAACTACTATCATTAAAAATGAGATATGAAAAAATGAGAGGTATGCGAGAAGGTGGAACGTACTGGAACCAAGCCATCGATTATTTGCAAATATGAGCGCACAATTTCAAAAAAAGTCATCAACAAAATTCATATTCATCAACATCCTAAATTGTTCGTTTATATAGAACCTAGCTCCGACTAACACAAACTATTTGTACGGAATCCTGTACTCGGCAGAAAACAATCTGGTTTTCAGATAGAGGACTGAAAGATTTAAAAAATGAACGATGAATATCACAAAATTTATTAAACAGAAGAAATATATTTGCTTATTAAAAGTATTATGAAGATTTTTAGACATATGGGCTGTTATACATTGTTCAGTTGTGTGTAATATTTTTAGTTTTATATCCATTATATATAATAAATATAGACTGATAATACTGTATGTAAGTTAGTATAGTTTTTAACCAAATAAATGATCGAATAATAAAAAATATACTTCAGGTTTTTCTGTACTATTTAAAGTATAAAATGTTCTCTCTCTATATATATATATACATAAACACACAAGCATACGCACACGCACACACACACACACATATGTATATATATATATATATATATATATATATATATATATATATATATATATATATATATATATATATATATATGAACAGTTTAAAGTAAGGAACAGTTTAATAGCTTCTCATTACTAATTATCTTTTTTAATATAGTATGTACATAAATATCTCTAGCAAAAAATTGATACATTGTTACATATGTAAATAGTTTATTGAATAAAGAAAGAGACTTGACTTTTAATGAAATGTCAAGTCTCTATCTGACTCATTAACTAACACACAATGTATTTTTTCACTGATACTGCTGTGTTTTGTAACTACTTTAACACATTGAATGATTATTTGTTCTTATTCATCTTGCATGTATCCATTAAATTTTGCAACAACTATTGATAAGGATAGTTAATTATTCATAAATATTACATTTCGTATTTCCGTCTTTGTTTTACTTGCCTGCGATCTAAAAAACGTAGATGTGTAGGAAAAATATTTGCATTTCTCTTACACTTTTACTAAAAAAATTTGATATTAAATATCGGTATTTTTTGTACAAAACGTTCTTTAGTACCAAGCGCTTGAAAAAAAATGAATTATGATTCGTGAATTATTAATGATGAAATATTGCTTAAAGTAATCGATATCACAAAGATTTAGAGATTTTTTATTACTATTAATACTGTTGTATAATTTTCTAAACGATTAAAAGTATCAAAACCAAAGGTACTCTCTTAATGAAGTGAACATTTTTAAGGATTCAAATGTTTCAAGAGAGATAAAAACTAAGTTAATTTTAATATCATAAACATTTCCTAATTTATACAATTGTAATATACTTTGTACAAACAAGAATTTATAAAAAATAAAAAAATCATTCTTGACTCATAGATGTGATACTATTTAAAAATGGGTTAAATATACATATGCGTTTTTAAATCCTTGACTTGTCGATATCAGAATATATTGTTTTATTTAATCACTTAACTTTGAAACTACGACCCACTGGTGGTGTCATACAAAAAATTCTCAGAGATAAGTTTCTCGAATGCTTGAATAAACATATGACTGCACTCGGATGACATTTGTTTAATCTCTTATTTAATAAATGTGTTGATAGTAGAAACTTAAGAATACAGAACAGTGAATACTTATTGCTGTAAGTTGAAGAATCTAATATACGATGGCATTCTTCATCAAGTACGTTCAAGTGGTGAGGGTCGTGTTGATAATTTCGAATCCTTGCAGTAGATTAGTATTCATTCGGTGTTAAAATTTTCCACTATCTTAGAACATATGCTTACTTCTTAATTTCATTTTCGATTTTTTATTTAGAAGTGGATATATTCTTGTAAAGATGTTTTAGATTTTTTAGTTCAGTAGTTATTAAAGTTTAGACTTTTATCATGTTTTTAGTTTAGATTTTATAGTGAATAGATAATACAATTTATGAATAAATTAAGTTACATTATAATTATTTGGTTTCCTTTTTTTATAAACTGAAAAAGAAAAGATATTATTTTCTAATGTTATATTTTTTAAATATTTTTAATTTTTCATATAATTTATGTACATTTCTTACAAACGAATAATTTAAAAGTTCAAGAATTTAATTTATTTTTAAACTGACATAATTATATGTTGATCGGCATGTAAGTATAATAAATGATATATAATGGTATTATTGATGGAATACTGCTGGATATATTAATTTCATTTGTTTAGTTCTATAACAATTTTTACATGGCCTGCTTACAAACTTTAATATTTTAATATGGCCCATTTCAATAAAAAAAAACATTTAAGTTCCTAGTTGAGAAAACGATCACTATATGTATTTTTTTAAAAAAATAATTAACTGGGTGGATGTGTATGAAATTAACTGATTGTTTTATTGTTTTAATTTACCAGTTCTCAAATATAGCCTGGTTAAAAATTTGTTAAAATTGTATAATTATTTATTTAGTATACAGTACAAAAATGAATACAAAAAATTATAAATTATTAGTTTTTCTGTAAAAAAATAGTTTCTAAAACCTCAAGTAACTCATCACCCTTAACTGATTAATAATTAGATCCAAACTTCTTCAACGTTAACTGTCTGCAGGTTTAAAACTTGTATCACGCATACAGATTACACTCTTGCGTTTTTTGCAATGTGAATTCCGTTAAACATGAATTCTAATTTAAATAACTATATATTTGTGTGAAAAACGGTCAATATATTTTTTTAAAACTTAAGACCATGTTTTTAAAGGTGACAATCTCATAACGTTAAATCTAAAAAAACAAAAGATGTCTCTAGATGATATTAGTGTGGAATAAACAGATTCCAAATAGAAAAAAAAGTATAAGAAATAATCAAAATGATCAAACAATATCTTACAAAGAGTCACATACGTTGTACAAAATTATTTTACGTCAAAGTTTATTTTCTAAATACGAAAACGAAAAATAAAATGATATCGTGTAGTAAGTACAGGATCTGTTTTTTTTAAAAATGAAGAGCTTTTGATGTGTACAAAGAAGCGGTAGGCACGGTTTGCATAACTGTAGTAAAATGGGCCATAAATCAAATCGCAATTTACCGTGATTCGCCATGAAAATATGGAATATAAATTGTTTGACATTGGTTTCTAATGAAAATCCAATAATTTTTAGTCAGACATTGGTACTAATTCTTATGATAAACATGCATATGATAGCTGTTTGAGAAAAGCACGCACACACACACACACACATATATATATATATATATACATATATATATATATATATATATATATATATATATATATATATATATATATATATATATTAAAATGTATGGATTTTTTACTAAGTTATTTAAATAAGCTATTGTGGATTTCGTTTCATATATTTGGTAAATAATCTTTTTTAACATATTAAAAAACTTTTATAGAATTGAAAACACATTAAAGTAGTTATTTGGCATGGCTTTTTTTAATATTGTATTATAAAAACATTTTAACAATTGATTTATTTGTAATTTTAGTAATTATAAGTAAATAATAATGCTCTTCACATGCAATAAATGATGTAGCAACTCTTTGTTAGACTCTTATCTGATTCTTATTAATCTATTCGTTTCTATTCAATATGTAATATGTTTTATTATTTTCTGAATGTTTTTTTTTATCAATGTGTTTCACTCGAACAAGTGGAATAGTAGAGTTACGTTTTGATTGTCATATAAAAAAAAATATATTTTATTTATGAATTATTTATATAATGTATATAAATTATATATAAATATATATATATATATATATATATATATATATATATATATATATATATATATATATATATGTATATATTAGAGTATCGTTTTGATTGTCATTTAAGAAAGGTATATTTTATTTGTGAATTATTTATATAAAGTATTATATATATATATATATATATATATATATATATATATATACGATACACGATTATTTTTTTGAGAATAAACGTATTAAAATCATTAAAATTTATTTACATCTGAAATATTGAAATATTTTTTTTAAAATGAACAAAATATGAAAATTTATAAAATATTTGTTATATGTAAACTATATAATTTATAAAATCAAGAAAAGAATAATTGACAAACAAAAAAAGTAAGATAAGTACTGCGAAAGTATTTTTTCATTTCATTTCCCCACAATTCACAAGAAAAATAAGATTAATTTTTATTTCTGCATCTTAATGCTCTGAAATTGGCCGAATCGATATAAAAATGTATACAAATAACAATTTCTATCCTGCAAAATTTATCTTAATTTCTCCTTTTTTGTAGCAATTTCTCCTATTTTGTCCCAATTTCTACTTTTTGTCCAAATTTCTCCTTTCCTAAATTTTATCCACTTTTCATCCCTTTTGTCCCTTTTTCTCCTTTTGTTTGTTTTCTCCTTTTTGTCCTAATTTCTACTTATCGTCCCAATTTCTCCACTTTTGTCCTAATTTACTATTTTTTGTCTCGTTTTCTCCTTTTATGCCCCAATTTCTCCTCATTGTACAATTTTGTACTTTTTTGTCCCATTTTCCCCATTTTTGTTACAATTTTTCACGTTTTGTCTCATTTTCTCCTTTTGTTACAATTTATTTTTGTCTCAATTTCTACAATTTTGTCCCAGTTTATCTTTTTGTTCCACATTCTCCTCATTGTCCTTATTATATTCACATTTCTGTCACAGAACACTAATATTCTTTGTTACCTTTTATTAGTCGGTACTGTCACTAATAAATTTTAAAAAATAATGACAGAAACAGTAACTATTACTATTATTCTCTCTTTTATTTCAAAATGTTTTATTCATTTTCAACGTGCATGTCAGCCGTGATAGCTACGGCAACGAGTTGCGCACTATGTGTGTAATGACAACTTTGATTGGGAAAATAACGAATGAAATATTTTCTCCTACGTTGATACAAATGTGTTTTGTTTATTTTATTGTTTACGTTATTACGTTATCTAGTACGTTATGCACGCATCTGTGCAAACGATATCCCGGTACGCATGCGTCGTTCAATTAATGTCAGTTTAATCGCCAAACGTTTACCGTGAGAAAGTAAAGTGATATTTTCAATTATATTTCCTTATTTTCTTGTAATACAAATGTTCTATTGATACTAATCGGCGATGTAGGGATTGACTTTGATATTCAACTAAATAAAAATCCGTTATAATAGTAAGTTTCAAAACGGAACCGAGCTGAAAGAGTTAAGATAATGAGATCACAGAACTTAACGTAACTTCAAATATTCAACTGATAAATTATATAAGTTATGCTATTTGGCATGTAAAAATGTTCATGTTTGAAATTAACCGACAACTCAATCAGCGATTCTACGAATCTGAATCCGAATAGATGTCATCTACGTTGTTGTGAATCGCTTATTATTATGTATTCGTTATGTGGTCGGATGACGCGACCATGCGATCCTTGTGACCGCATGCAGCGCCTGTTCCTTGGGCGAACGGTTACGTAACCTGCGCTAAACCTACATCAATATCGACATATTTGCCGACGAGCCATCTGTCGTGTGAATACGCAATATGCTGGAAACGGTGTGTGTTTTACATTTTGACGTGGGCACCTGTGCGCGGTGGGTGGACCGGGGCCTTGAAGTATTTGTTTGTAAATATTCGGTTCCTATTGTTCACTCATATTTAAATGCGCAGAGATTTACTCGATTCTTGAAAACTGGTTTACGGGAAGTATAGATTTCGGCTCGTTCGGTCTTCTATTTAAAAAAAAACTTGTATTCTGTTAACTGATTTATTATTATTGCCGGGTAATAAAAAAACTTAAAGATTAAATGAATGATGATGATGAGTTACAAGAATGGTAATATCATAAATCAAATACTAAGTCTATATATTAATGGATATTTATTGCTAGAGAGATACTGTGGAATATTTATATAGGATTGTGTATACATATTTAATGTATTTAAACACAGATCCTTTTTATTAAAGACTTCGACGTACATGAAAGTATATGTATGTCATTCTTTATAGTCACAATACTTGTATTGCAGTGGTTTGATCTAGTTGATGATTGATAAAAAACATTTGAAAGATAAAAAAACCCTTTAGACAAGAACTATTAACCAATGACCTAATGAAGGACAAAATTGTACATCATCAATTTCTTCGATGTAAAAGTAAAACAGTTTAAATAAGTAAAAGCACCTTTTTATTAATAATTATTCGAAACACATTTTTTTCAAATTTTGCATTAATTTGATAAGCTTTATTCAAAATGTTTTAAATTTCGACCCAATCATGTTTAAACATACATTACCGATTTCAAAAATAGATTATTTTTTTATCTTAGAAAAGATTAAAAATTCTGATAAAAAATGTGTAATAAATAGTTATTAATTCTGTTTAATTTTCGCGTATGTGACTTAGAATGGCAATACCGTTATTTTCAGAGTACTAAATTACAGAAAAATCTGATTCAATTTATTCTATTGGTAAAAGCTTTATCAATATTCTGTTATTGTAGTAAAAAAAAATAAAAAACTATGAATACAGATATGCACGAGATATAGTCAAGTAGTCATTTACAATTTTAAAAATGTTTAAGACCAATTACCAATTAGCAATTAAATTTCTATCAAAGAGATAAAATTCTAATGAAGATTAAATAACGTCTTGACGCTGTGCAAAGCACGCCGTCTCTTTGTACTCAACAGGTAAAGCCTGTACTAAATTTACAGATTGATTTATGAAAATCCACATGAATCGGTCTGTAGAAACGAATATTGTTGAAGAAATTGATTTACGGAAGATACAAGAATTGCAAGATAAAATACTAAAAAAAAGAAGACAAGCATGTGTGCAAATCAAAACAGTTGAATTACTGATTCTGTAAAGTAGTTTTGGAATTGCTTGGCGAGTGTAAAATAAATCAGGAAACTTTTCTCAGCTTTTAAGAGAACCAACACATTAAATGTTAAACTAGATTTTTAAATCTATGTGAAAGACAGGAGAAAAAATAATCGAGGTGATTGTAGTAGGAGATGAAAATATGGTTTTTATTATGATCAGGTTTTTAAAAATGGAATCAGTAATGTGTCGTTATTCGGGATCCCCACGGCAAAAGAGGGAAAAGATGTCATAATCTCAAAAAAAGATTATTTGTATTTTTTTTTAAAAAAAAATAGCAGGAATTTTAGTAATCGATTTCAAAGTCAGAAACTTGACAATTAGTGAAAATTCTTACGGGTAATAATTTATCGACACCATCAAAAGAAAAGTCAGAAAAAGCTCTCTCGAGGCATGTTTGATGAACAACAACACGATAGTGTACATTTCATTTATAGTTAGGAAAAGTATACAGAAATGTAGCTGCAAAAAATTGTATCTACGTTATTGTCTTAATATGAGATGTGAATAACAGTTATTTATTTTCAAAATAGACATTCAAATTGTATGAAAAAAGTTAAACGCGATGAAGAAATAACTTCACCAGTTTTAACCAATCTGAAAGATATTTTTTTTTTTGAATATTTATTTAAACGTCAAATGATAATGAAGAGGTAAAGAGACGTGTTAATGAAGTATTCTAAAAAAGTGTCGAAGTACATAGAGATTTTATTAAAAAAAAAATCTCTCAGGTTGTCTTATTTTCATTTTGACCACATCTCGCAAATTATTTTAAAAAAAATAAATGAATTGGTTTATGAAACATTTTCACCCTCCATATTCTCCGGCCCTGTCACCGACAGATTATCATTTTTTTAAACATTTGAGTAATTGCCTACGAGAGAAGGTTTTTAAAGATCAAGCATCAAGTCAAAGTACTTTCGATGAATTCGTTAACTCCACGACTCCATAATTCTATCTTATAGGAATAAACAAACTTGTTTCCCGCTGTGAGAAATGTGTGCAGGACACTGGTCTTTATTTTGATAAATAAATATAATTTTTAACTAATATATGCGTCTTTACTCGGTACGTAAGAACCGCAATTATTTCTGCACCAACCCAATACTTTCGAGATAATCAAAAAATATTACTTTTGTGTAATTTCAACATTTTCAATCGAAAAACAGTCGAGTCCGTCTCTGACGCTTCAAACACGCTGAGCATACGAAAAAGGGCTACATGTATTTTTTACAAATGTATATTACACGCCGGTTTTTTAACTGTTTTGTATGACATCTCTGTTGTATGTGCGTTTGAATACCGATGTACACAGTACACCGATTGTTTTGTTAATGACGACGATACTGTTTCGTTTGTAACAGAAACTAACGACGTGTTTGTATGTTTTTTTCTTCCATTCCTCCCGACGAATATCTTGAATGAAAAGACGGATGCGAAGGGTCTTTAATACACAGCATTGCACGATCAATATCTGTGTGTGACTTCGTACGAAGGGTGGATGCGTATGTCCGCCCTTGGCGTATTCGGTTGCGCCGTGGTTATGTTTTTGAATATTCGAAGGGTAAAGTTTATGCATGTATAGGATCGGAACGTCTATTTTAATCCACCTGTGCCATATAAATCGAGACTGTACTTGAATATTTTAGATTGAAACATTTATGCGGAGCCGCGGAATAATTTCACTATGTCGTCTTTACAGCGTTCCAAATTTAAATTGACGAGTCCCTGCCGTATCGTACATTTAGTACTTATTAACGTTTCGTATATTTTTTCATATAAATATTTTAAAATGTAATTTCGTATTTAAATTGCTTCGAAATCGTTATTGAGTTCTATCAGCACGGAAACTGTTCATATGTGAATAAGTTGTTTCATCTTACGTGCCATATGGTTTCAAACAGAAATATGACACCGAAATATTTGAACAGTTCGTAATATGAAAATTGATATTCAAAATTAATTATTAAATAATACTTCAGTTTTTTTTAGAATATGCGTTTATTAACGAAACTGTTTCAAGTTAAAACTGTTTAATTTTTTTAGTCTTTTATTTAAAAGACACGTTTTAAAATACACTTTTAACTATTTCAACTGTCATATGTTTGCTTGCATTAACTGTGTCATTTGATGTCATTTTATACTAAAGATTTATACAACTTAAACATCTCTCTCTCTTTATATATATATATATATATATATATATATATATATATATATATATGAAAATCTGATTTAAAAATTGTCATTCATTAAGTAGTATTCATAAATTCGGTTATGAAATTTTGCAGAGAATAGAAATAATTAAAAAGGAGATAATTCTTAAATCAGATAAAACGATATTTACATTTTTTTTAAGAACTAGGAGGTTTTTCATTAGAAAATACTAATAATTTACAACTTAATTAAATATTAAATGTACAATGAGCAATAAAAATGATCCATTTTTTTTAAACATGAATCGATTTTTAACAAAATAATCCTCAGTACTCTGATCACTTCTTTTCCTCCGACCCTACACTTTTTTATAAAACTTCTAACTTGCTAAAAATGTCATCGAGTGATTGATCACGATGTTATTTTCATTCAAAAAGTGGAAAGTTCATGCTTATACGTCGATGTAGTTAAAAAAAGATACCTCATATCAGAAATGACTCAGCTCTTCTTCTTCAGTTCTGACAACAAGATAAAAATTAAGTTATACAACTTTCATATTTAACCCTCGTATATAACAAACAATCCCCTTCTTTAACATGTTTTAAATTGACGGCTTCTACGCTGTTTTAATGTATAAATTAATTTTTAAATTTGATATTAACTGGATTAAAAATCAAAATGTACCATTAGTTACCACTAACTAAAAATTAATTTTTAAAGTGTTGCATGATTATTATTTATGATTTTGTATTTATCTTCAAATTTAATTACTTATAAAGTAGAAAGGAAAGATTACTTGATTAATTTAAAGAATTTTATCAAATGGCTCAAATGAAAGAAAGATTTGATAGTCGATTTTTTTTAAAAATTAAACATTGAATTTGATTTTATATTATTATTTATTCATATTGTTATTTACTTAACCGAATATGCATATATATATATATATATATATATATATATATATAAATATATATTAGGGGGCTCTTCCCCCTACAGGTTACGCTCACCGGAAGTTGGGGAGCTCCACCCGCGCTCGCTATATCCGCATCCCCGACTCGCTTCGCTCGTATCGCATATATTTTCTCAATATCGTTATATATATATATATATATATATATATATATATATATATATTATTTGATCATAAAAACTAAAAGGATGCAAAAAATTATCTACTGACATGTTTATATAGACACACTAACACACACACACACACACACATGTATATATATATATATATATATATATATATATATATATATATATATATATATAAACCGATGCGTTGCTATATATCTGATAACAATTATATAGACATAATACGTTTTAAAAAATATATTTATTGTTTCATTCGGTTGTATGTACAGGTTTATAATAGAGAAGTGAGCGAGCGCAGCGAATCTAGAGGGGCTGGTGCGCGAAACGACCAGGGGGTGAAGCCCCCTAGTATGTTATAATAATATGTCTTTATAATCATTTTCGTTGTGGAATACTTGTGAGTACGTTTCTCTTGCAAATGTAGTGCGAGGGTGTAGTTTTATAAAATAGCATAATTCATTGTAGTTGTTATGTTACCAATATCACAATTTTTCTTTTAACTTCAGGTGTCATTGTTAATAATAATTTAATGCAAAATCTTTACACATTTTTTAAAAATTTTTTTGTATATTTTTTCAAATTTTACGGACATTCTTTATATAGACCTGTGATTTTTTGATATCAGTACATTATCATTGTTTTGTTTAACGGTGTACAACGAAAGAAGGTATACGATTTCAGTGTAAAACTGATAAGAAATTTATTTGAAATGTTGTACTCACTGAGGCCTTAGAATAAAAAATTGTTACACATTTTAACATTGTATTTTAATGTGTTAATTTTTATAAATATTTGCAATAAGAAATTTGTGAATTACCTTTTACGTAGATTATTTGTGTGTATAATTTGTTAATTTCTGTTATATGTTAGGGGTGGAGCGAACATTAGTGAGCTGAAGAGACCCTCCCTGGGGGGAGAAGGCCATAGTTTATATATATATATATATATATATATATATATATAAATGTATTTGTGAATAAGTAGAAAAAGAAAAAGAATAAAAAGCTCCAAGAAGACTCATGCTGTTTCCCAAAAAAAAATCATTTATTTATTAAACTTTTTATAGTGTATAGTTTCATTTGAGAGTTTTAACTGCTTCTTCATTACATGCAAACTTATATAAAGTATTAGATAATGCAATCAACTAATTTTCACCATAACTCGATTAAGCCACTTGTCCGCGACTGGTACGGATGTATATATATATATATATATATATATATATATATATATATATATATATACATATATATATATATATATATATATATATATATATATATAGTTAAATAAAAATGGAGTGTATTTATAGTGGTAATTTTATAATCTATGTTACTGTGCATTACAAGGATTAATTTGTTTTAAAATTGGATCATTTTATTTATTTTTTTTCAATTTGACATGTTTTAAAATTAAAAAATTGAAATGATAGCAATAATAGTAAATAGAGATAAAACATAAAATGTATCTCTACTTTATACTGTGGTAATAATTGTATTTTTATTTATAATATATCCAGATTGATTGTAAAATGTTTTGGGTTAATCTTTTGTATTAAATTAATCTTTTTGTGGTTTATGAGGTGCAAGAATAATTTATTTGTAAAAGTGGATTTAGTAAAAGTGTCAAACTTTATTGCGATAAAATATTTAGTTGATTGACAGAGTTTTTTTATAAGAAAATATAAACATTTTATAGTAGGATATTTGTTGAGATTTCTACATATTTTGTAAAAGTTCTGAAAAAATTGTCCATCTTTTTCTGGACCCTACGAAATTCGTACTTAACTGACGAACACTAGTATGTTTCAGCTGAAATTCACTTCATATAATTTTGCATCTCCGTTTTTAATTCAGACTTCAGATTTTAGAAATGGTCTTCAAATTTTTTTGATTTCGTACTCTTATGATAGTGAAAAACTAAAAAATAAAATGAAATACCTCCACCGTGCAATTCTTATTTATTTAGTATACGTAAACGCATACATATATATATATATATATATATATATATATATATATATATATATATATATATATATATACATAGGTAGTTTTATTTTTTTTAAAATCAAGAATATTTCTGTAGTGAAAAATACATGTCAGTTAATCAGGGAACAACTTACCTACCTACATTTTGGAGACAGCTGATTTATAAAATTGAATATGTATTAGTTCTGTATATTTTCATAAATATTCCAAAATCTGCTGATAAGAATTCATGCAAAAGGAACACAAAATAATTAATAATTAGACTATTGTAGAATCCAGCTCTAGAAAATAATATCAAAAATAATTTCTAGATGGCCTACGATTGCAAAAACATAGAAAGATAGGAGAAAAAGCTCAAATCAAAGAATTAAACACATATTCTTTTCAATCAAACAGGAATGACATAACGAATTCATGTTATTAGAATAGTTTAATTGATGTAAATACCTGGACTTAATAACAACTTCATCAGTGTCTTGGGAAAAGCATGATTAAGGAGTGTCTCTAAAGCTCACAAGTCGTTAAAGTTTATTATGCAAATGATTAATGTTTTTAATCTAGAGATAAAGGACTGAAATATATGATGAAAGGAAAACTTTTCATAAATTTACATAAACGTATGATATATACAGTTAGTACTTAAGACCTGTGATTTTGAATAAAGTTAGAGGCATGTTTTAATCAGAAATGTTATATATATATATATATATATATATATATATATATATATATATATATGTATGTATGTATCTATGTATGTATGTATATTAATGTATGTATTACATAAGATTTTTTTAATTATAATTTTTTAATGTTCCGTAATATTTCATAATTAGATATTTAATTACAAACACTTATCCAGAAATGACAACAAAAGCAAATTTAAATAATTTTGAAATATTTGAATATAATATGAGCGTACATTTCAAGTATGTAGATTAAATTAAACAATATTTTATATTTAGGTATTGAACAGTAATTGTTTTTGTTGTGTAATACAAAAAGTCGTATAATAATGTTTTTATAATTTGAATCATTACAATATGTGGGAGAAAAAGATTAATTTATTTCTCCTACATACTTTGGCACATACACACACACACACACACACAGATATATATATATATATATATATATATATATATATATATAGCTGAAAAAAATTTTTTTCAATAAAACAGAACTTACAATAACTATTAAAATGAATATACATTATTTTTCAGTAAAAAAGATCAAAAGAACATTTTAAATTATGTTTATTATGTGTGTGTGTGTGTGTGTGCGTGTGTGTGTCTGTGTATGTGAAACGACAAGTTTGTAAAAAATCAAGATATCAGATATAAATATTCTTATCGAAAAAAGTTTTTTTATCATAGTTGAAATGATTTTCAATATAGATATAGTAATTGTGTTTTGTAAATAATATTTATTTTATGAGTCATTTCAGACTAGTTGTAATGTTTTTGTAATTGTGGTTTTGACATGAATAAATTATTTATATAACTAATATTTTGTTTGTTGATAAACTGGTTTTGTATTAGTTTCATATAATAAACTTCACGCATAAAACTATTATATTAACATATATGAGTAATGTTTCCTTTATTATTATTTCTTAAGCATGGTTTTTATTTTTGATATCCTTTCCTTTTTTGAGAAATTATTAATTATACAGATAAATTACATAATAATTATATTTAAAGATGCTCAATAAGTTGATAAAGCTCTAGTGTTTTTTATCAATCTATTACAGTGTATCTCAACCTTTGGTTACATATGAACCGCTGAATATTCATTTTCTTACCGTGAGATATAAGAAAATTCATTTGAGAAAATGGATTGGGATGTGAATTATTTTGAATATATGAACTCTTCTTGATAAGTTTGTAATAAATTTCTTTGTTATTAGCTTCGTTTGAAAAATATGGTTTCATGAGCTAAGAAGGGAGTCAATTTCTTAAATATTATTGAGTTCTATCACATAAATAAATCGAAAATAAAAAAAATCTCGAAAATATTCATTGACGATTGTGTATTTTTTTAGAAACTTTATTTTTATTACAACCTAAATATTTTCCACTGTCACACATAAATTATTATTTACCTCACAAACTGAAAATATTTTTTTGATAAAAAACATTCAATAAATTATTGATCATTTTTGATTCTTGTTTATTTGTATTTCGAAACGATGTCATTATCTTTACAGCACAAAGGTGCAGAAAAAATTGTTAACTTGTGCGACAGTAAATAACCGATTGATTGTTTTTTGGAACATTTGTACCTAGGAAGATAGTTTGAGAAGAGCTAGTCTTTTGACTCCAGCAGGTAATCTAAAATATTAGATATTTTTTTTTACAAATTATTTTCTTTAAATGAACAAAAAATATTTTACATTAGAGCAACTGTAAATGTTTTAACAACTGACTTTTTCATTCGGTCTGTTAAATATAATTCTTTTTTAAAACAAAAATGCTCAATAACTGATTTTTGATCATTGGTCATTTTTGAGTCCTATTTATGAACATTTCAAATGACGATCCCATACGATCATAAGAAGAGCAAGAAGCAGAATATTGTATAAAGATTTTTTCTGTGCCTTAATACTCTGATGATGAAGGTATTATAATCGAAATCCACTTGAACAATAATAGAAAAAGATAAGTGATCAATTATGGAATAATTTTTATCAGAGTAAAAATTTTGTTTGTGGAATGAAAAAAGAATTCTTCTCTGAAAGTAATTTTGTTTTTATATTTATGTTTCTATTGATGTAACATTCTCGACTGAATTAAAAGTAGATCAGTCTATTAGAAAATGGCTCAATAGACCGAATTGATTTTAATAGAATACATCAACAATGATTTAACGGGATTCACAGAAAAAACAGAGATGAGTCCAGAAAAAAGTTGGTATAAATACGAATACATGGACAGGAAAAACAAGTTATAATTCGATCTGTAATAACCATTATTCTGTCCGTGTTCTCAAAAAGAAACCAATCCATCTCGAGAACATATAAAAAAATATTCATGTAATCAACACCGTAAAACTGTACATTTCTCGTCGGAAAACAAGAACTTGATTGATAAAAAATGGATACTTAACAGAGCTACTAGAGTCTACAAGGAATTGCAATCTTGTATTTTTTTTTATTCTAACGTCGAGAGGACATTGTTATTCATTAAACGCTTTATTTCTGCAAAGAGGCAAATTGATTGTTGTGACCGTACAAGCGTTCGTTAGTGACAGACATGTTCTGAAAGACTAGTAAGAATTTAATTCTTCCTCTTGGAAATCTAAAACGTGTTCTCTTAATTTTTCATTTAAACTCTGTATTCAATTTTCACAAATGAACAATTTTTACAAACTACAAAAAGAACAGCATCCTCAGATAACGTAAAAAAATTGAAACATTAGTTCTTTCTGAACGTTTTCTATCAGCTGTGCTATTTTATTTCAACACTTGTACTAAAAGATATTTTATAAAAATAAATGTAATTCAAAACTATTAATTAAAAGTTTCTGTAATAATTTATGTAAGATTTTCTGTTTCTTGTACAGTACTATTTACAATATTCTTTTATTTGTTACTTTTTCTTAAATAGTTATTTTTTTATAATTTTTTTCTACAAAATGAATTTCTCCAAGTCACTTTTTTCAAGAGAATTTCAAATCTGCTTATAGTGACAAGCAAATGATCGAAATAAAGATATTAATATATCATAATGTAGTGGATTAATTTTTTCATACATTTTGATTAATATAAAAATAATATTATCCAAGATTATGGATTAAGATTAAGAATGTAGCCATTTTCAACTTTTCATACATGTTAATTTATATAAAATGAAAGGAATTATGTTAATTTCGAATCAATTAAAGAAGAAATGTCTTCGAAATTATTCTAGAGTACGTTTCTCTTACTTATAATCACTATGATATTTATTTATTTACTGACAATGAAAAAATACACATATTTTATGTAAGAATGAGAAATTATTTTAAATTATTATCAAACGATTTTCTTGCATGAGTGATGACAGAGTTAAATGACAAGACGATCATTTTTAAATATCATGAGTCAACATGCTTAAACTAATAAAATATATCATAGTATATTAAATAAAGTAATCTATGCTTGAAACGATTTAATTTTGATAACGGTATTAAGTAACGCAGCAAAAAGATTAAACGAGTCGATCATTTGAGTAAAGTTTTATTCATTATAAGATTAGATTAATGAATACTACTTAAGATAATTCCTTTTTTCAGAGAAGTGTGATCAATTTTTTGTTCTCTCTCTCTCTCTCACTCTCCTTGGCTCTTCTTCTTCATCTCACTGTCTCTCTCTGTACATATACACCTAATATATATATATATATATATATATATATATATATATATGTATATATATATATATATATATATATATATATATATATATATAGAGAGAGAGAGAGAGAGAGAGAGACAGAGTGATTCAAAATGTTGTATGAAAAAGTTAGGTTTCTTAAAAGTGGTTGAGGGATGAATCCTGTAGGTCTTGTCTCTGTTAAAATTAATAATTGTAAACATATCTAATTATAGTAATAAATTTGATAATAGAGATTCATCTCTCATAAATAATACTTTCATTTCTTATAATACCGTTTTTAAATATTCTATAACAAATATTTTTTTTACCCCATAAATCACAAAAATTTGTGAAAATATTATGTACGTTCTCAAATCCATGAAAGATTTTCTAAAAAGAAAAGAGTAAACTATTTAAGTAGAAGCATTTTTTCGATTCTAGTCTCTAATTAGATGTTAATTCTTCTTCATCTTACATGCCTATTGTTCATGATTATTTTATTAGAACCACTGAGAAAATATTTTCAAAATACATATCTGGCAGTGCGGCTGAATTTAGTTTTTAAAGAAAACATTTCTGTGAATGTAGGTATATTTTTTAATACAATGCATATATATGTGTATCATAATGTATAAATTTGTTATAAAAACATAATAAAAGAAAGATATTTTGCACCAGATTTAAATTTAACATATTTTTTTAAAAAACTGGTTGTATTAATTGATTTTTATGAATCTTTTCTTAATACTAATTAAATTTATAAAAGGTAAAAACTGTTTAACATTTTTATTGTTGTTGAATGATTTTTTTCAGGCTAGAGAATCCAAATGATCAATAAATGCTTATTTTTGATTGCTGTGCATTTTATATCATGTTGAGGTGCAGAAAAAAAATGTTTTTATGTTCCAATTGAATTAAGACATCGTTTCCTTTATGTGTATAGAGCGAAGATAATAAAAGTTAATCTCAAATACTACAGCAAAATCAATGAAATACATAATAATAAATCAAAGTTAAAATCTTTAGAGAAAACATTTTTCAGAATTTTAATCATCAATATCATCCTCGGGAGAATTAAAAGTTATTATTAATAATTTCTTAAATTCTTTTTGTCAGGAAATAGTTTGTGGTTTGTGGCCAGAGAAAAAAACATTTGTAAAAACTTCCTCATAATTGCTTTCTTCTCAGAAAATAAGTTCTCAAAGATTCTAATAAAATAATCATGTTATTTTTTAGTTTATTGTAGTCATAGTCTAATTTTTATTATAATCATAATTCTAATCAATGTGTTTGATTTTGAATATTAGTTACAACTTATTTTTCAACAAAGAAACTATTACTTCGAACAAATTGAACATTTAATAACTTCTTAAGAAAAATCAAAAAAGTTTACCTACGATCTTTCTTTAATTATTCAGAATTAATTTCGAATGTGTGGTTCTTTTTTATGATGAATGAAGTGGCTTCTTCCTTGATTAAATACTCCCTAAACCGGATGTCTTTCAAGTGATTTAAATAGATGAAATATAAACAAAACAAATTCGAATATACAGCGTGTATAGAGAGAGAAGAAAAAAATGAATAGATGTGGTTGAATCCGATCGACAAGTATCACAGTGGATATTAAGTAAACAGATTTTTAGAAAAAAAATACTATACGAATACGGCCCTTTTTACAACGCATGCGTACGACAGTCAGTCATTACACACATTGCATAATGGTATATCTCTTAAGCACTCGCATGTGACAGTCGACGCCGGTCTGCTCTGTCGTCTGTTTCGTACTATCCACACTACATTGTACCGTACCATTTTCGTGTACGAGTAGTAGGGGTTCGTCTCTACATACGGTCTTTTTTTTCGTTTCATTTCGCCTCCGACGAGTCTTCCGCAGACGTTTCACAGTATCAGCGAACAAATTAAGACGTCCCGTCACACGTACGGTGCGAGTTGCCCTTCGCGTCGCTCGTCTGTTAAAAAACAAACGCCGTCGCGCAGATGGCCGGCATATGCATTTCGAACGCACAGCACACAGGGTCTTCGAGCCGGTCCGCTCTTTAAAATAATGTAAAATCTGTGCGTGCGGTCCTCATATTCGTGAATTAAAATCACGTGCGTGCGTGTGTGTGTACGTTTGTTGTTTGTGTGAATGTGTGGTACGGGGCTCGACGTGACGAGATGAATGAGTGGATTGTATGGTGAACCCGGTTTAACGACTGTGATTTATTTATTAGTCGCTGGTTCGTCGGCTTTTTTTCTATGTATTATTCATCCGATTTTTTTTTTAATCCGTTTTATCAATGACATTCTGTAGACAGACCGTGTGTGGACAGTGATCTTTTTTTCCCTTTTATGATGTCAATGATGAATTTATCTTCTAAATAATTTCATATTTAAAAGGTAAGGTGATTGTAAAATTATATGTATTTTATTTTTGTACAAAAAAATATAAATATATTCAGTGTCATTTGTTGTTTATAATTGAATTACTGCAATTTAAAAAATGAATTGATTCAAAAATATTTCATTTATATAAAGAATTGTTTTGATATTTTTATTAAAAAAAACATTTATTTGTATCATAACTGTAAAATCAGTAACATTTTCTTGTTAAAATAACATTCTATTTTATTACGTATACTTTTATTGTAGCATTTTTTTGATAATTTACATAAATTTCATTAAAAATTGTGTGAATTCATGGAAAAAAAAAGATAAATAATCTTAACCTTGAAATAAAGTGAATGCAGATAATAATTTTTTATTAATGAAATACCAATTATTAGTATTGTTAAGTATTAATCAAATTGGATAAAGGATTCATTTTGTGATTTATAATTATCTTTACTTCGATTATATTTTTTTAATAGAATAGTAAAATTTATTTAAATACGTTTTGCAAGAAATATATAAATCATATATTAAGGTAATAAAATATGTAATTTTTTTAATTAAAATGATTTTTCGATCTTAATATTTATAGAAATTATTAAGTTTCATATCAGAAGATTAGATAATAAAATACACTTTAAAATAAATATTTTTTGGAGATCTTAAAAATTGTTACACAGTATTAAGAAATATATATATATATATATATATATATACATACATATTTATTTATTTATTTATATATATATATATCTATTTTTTTTTTTATATATATATATTTTTATATATATATATATATATATATATTTATATATATATATATATATATATATATATATATATATATATATATATATATATATATATATATATATATATATATATATATATATATATATATACATATATATATATATATATATATATATATATATGTGTGTACGTATATATGTATATATATATATGTATGTATATATATGTATGTATACATACATATATACATTATATATATATACATTATATATACATTATATATATATACATTATATATACATATATATATATATATATATATATATATATATATATACATATATATATATATATATATATATATATATATATATAACGTACACGTGTACGCATGTTTATATAGTTGAAACTTGTACATGTGTTCTAGAGGCAACGATTATTAGTTCTGATAAAAATTAATACAATAGATTATGCATATGTTATATGAATCATGGATGTTTTACAAATGTAAGATAATATTGTAAAAATGACGATGAACTCTCCGTAAAAACAATTTGAATTAATAAATTGATTGTAAATAAGTATTATGTAAACTGTAATTTATTCATTCCGAACAGGCAGTCTTTCAATTGTGATTGATGTTATAAACATTTCAGTAAAATGTTTTATACTGAATATCTTTGTACGTAATTTATTTTTATATAAAAGCAATTAAAATGTTTCACAGCTCAATTTTTACATTTAGTTGATGAAGTTTAGTCTAGATTCGAACTCAATTTTCTAGTTTGATTAATTTAGCAAATGATTAATTTAGTATTCGATCTAGAATCTAATTAAATAATAAAGTACTTGCCTGAATAATAACTAAAAATAAGTTGATACTAATATTATAGTTAATAATAATCAATTTAATTAATAGTTTCAAATTTAAAATGTCATATATTATTATTTTTAATAATTTTAAATAGTGTCTACTGGGGAGACGTATTAACCATCCTATGTTCTCTGAACTTTTTGAAAAAAAACTTTTCTGACTTTAAAACTTTATTTTAAATGTTACTCTTAGAAAGAGTAAAATATACGTATATTCCATATCCAAGAATATTTTAGTGTTCTCGGATTAAGTATACTTTATTATAAACATAATATTTTTCATGTTTAGTATGCATGAATTACAGATCGATGATATAAATTGATAATATTTGGTTTTATAAAAAAATGAAAGTGACAGTACTGCGGTATGTTTGGTAAAAGGAAATGTTTGAAATTTTTTTGATGTTATTAATATATATATATATATATATATACATACATACATACATATATAATAAATACAAAATAATTTTATTTAGGAATGAATTATTTTATTTTTTTCTCCACAAACCACGAAAAAAAAACGATTTATATTGTTCAATAAATGATCATTAATAACCATTGTCTATCCTCATTTCGATAGCGATGCAATCAGCGTCATACTAATAGACAGAACAATCTGCTAAATCTCAGGAAAATGGTATTATCATTGAAATGCGCTTAAGTAATACTTATAAATGGTCAATAATCATTTATTGTTATTTTTTGTGACTTGTGGAGTGAAAAAAGAAAAAAAAACATTTATTTATTTGTCTAGTGCCAGAACTCTTTTGTAATAAGTGTGCTTTAATAATGAATGAGTTAAATTGCAAATCAGTATGTAAGAAATAATTTTTATTTTGTATTGAGTAGAAATAGCTGTATAAAAGTGTAAAAATAAATACAAGTTTGTCTTGGAGATTAAAGTAATGAATTATTTACACAAATCTGTAGTTATACGTATGTAGCAAAGATGGATTTTAAAACTAGTATTTAAAGAAGGCATCAAAGCGAAAAATGTTATGTACCCAGATGTTCTATAATTGAAATAGCAGTGTTTCAATTAAATGTAAGAATCACAATAAAATATTTCCGGGTTATATCAATGCTGCGCTTCGTCGAGGCGAATAATAAAGCTCTTATAATAACTTGAAAGATGTATACAGCTTTCTTATAAAGCTGTTATGATAATATTTCCAAAATATTTGCAGTTTCATTCGTAAAATGGATAATACTGAAATATAGTATTGCTTTTTGAAAGTTTAATTTTCTAAACTTTACGACAGCAACTTTCTATATAATCAATGTAAAATTTGAAAATGTTTGTTCAGAAAAAAACATTTTACTTTTATATTAAACTTTATCAAATCGTCAAATTCTGTTATATGTAACTATCTTTTACATCAAATATCCTATAACCTACAAAAAAAAGAAAAAGCGAAATAAGTTAATATGTCACTGTTAACTGAATTATGAATATTTCGTCGCAATTATCATGACTTTGTCTTGGTCGCTCATTGAAGAGTAAATTTCTGTTGATGCGTTCAGGCACTAATTCCTAGAAGCCATCAAACTTCTTCAATGTCCGATTAAGACAAGTCATGTTCATATCTCTTTATTTTTGTATTCTTTTTGACAGCAATCAACAATATATTTAAAGTAATTATTGTTACTATTTTGTTCTTAAGAGCATTGTTAAATAATTTCTTTTATGATTTTATATCACTGCGAAAATTATCTAAATCTTATAAAACTCGAAACTGACCTTAGAAAAGTAACCCAATTGTGAATTTGAAGACGGAATTGAAACATTTAACAAAAGGGAGATAGAAAGAGAATCTAGTAATAAAATATACTTTTTTTAAATTTTATCTTAAAGTTCTCATTTAATTTTTCACTATGACTTGTTTCAGTATTTATACCATTTTTAAGCAGATTAAAATTGTTTATGAGTAATGTTTTGAAGATTTTAAATAATAGTATTAGACAATATGGTTAATATTCGTAATGAACTGGACAATTGGTTAGTAACTATCTAAAAAGACTATAAAATATTTAATTTTCTTAAAACAATATTTTCACTGGCAATAAACCAACTTATAGCTCAGATTCAAATTTAGACAAATTGTTTCTGTTCATTTCTTTCTTCATATATGCACGTTATTCACTGTATATTCAAGTCTTTTTTGTTTACAATTCATCTATTTGAAACACTCAAAAGACATCCTGTTTAGGGAGTATCTAATCAAAGAAAGCTACATCTGTAAAGAGAACCATACGTTCGAAATTAAATCTGAATAAATAAAGAAAGTTCGATACTAAACATTTTTTTATTTGATTTGTCTTAAGAAGCTATTCAATTTTTAATTCATTCAAATCAATAATTTCTCTGGCAATAAATAAATTACAGTTGAGATTCAAACTCTGATATGTTAACTAGATGCCTGATTATAATCGAATAATTATGACTGCAGTAGTAAGTAGTAGTAAGAAAAAACATGATTATTCTATTATAATACTTAAGGACTTATTTTCTGAGTTGAAAATAGCAATATAAAAATTTTCACACATGAATTTTTCACTCACTCCGATACAACATTTTTTTCCGGCGAAAAGTATTCAATAATGAGTATTAACGATTTCTAATTGCTTTTTTATGCGCTTTTCAATACATATTCGATCATTTTAAGATAATGTTAAAAAAGATTGTAGAGAAAAATATATTTTTTTGTAATTAAAATGGCATTGGATCGATTTTTAAAAAAAATCTGATATTAACGTTTTATAAAATTATATAATTATGTAAAAACATGTCTTTAATCATATTCAATCAAATTCGATACTGACCTTTTATTTATATAGTTTTTTTTTAAAGAAAAATGGTATTGAATGTAAAATTTTTGTATAAATAAACTGATAAGTTTCGATATTATCTGCAAAGCAATCACGTACGCAATTCTTAGTTTGTTAGAAGCAATAAACATCTTTGTGGGTGGACTTAAGTGTGGGCGATACTTGTACACAAATTAATTTTGACATTATTTAATGTGTTTTTAATATTACGATCTTCATTGATGTAAGGAAAAAACTATTTTAATTTATTACACAAGAATAAATTTCACGTACAGCGTAAATGTCAATTTGCATAGTTAAATATCATTTTTAATGTTACTTCTAAATGTTTATACATAATTTATAAAAAACATATATTTACATGTGTATACGATTGTTTATATTAATTCAAGAGTACAATGTACAGTAATCAATCATTTGATACTGTTTATCGGTCAATAAAACAGTCTAATTATGCATACATTATCAGATATTTCATCTGAACTAAGTATGTACTTTGCGAAATTTCATCTCTCTTAACACGACTAATTGCTAAACAAGCAAGTATCGTTTGTTCGTCTGTAGAAAATGTCATTCGGCTTAGGTCAAGTCATTAGTACATCACTTACAGTCTATTTTGTTAAATGTTGAAATTAATTAGTAGTTTGTTGAACGAGATTCGATTTCGAAGACAGATGCGTGATGTAATGTGTGTCAAACACATACGAATTCGAAACTAGTATTGAAATATTAATAAACAATGGTATGTAAACAATATGATTTTTTTAATTAGCTCGTTGATCCGATAATCTTAACGATATCAGTCGTGAACCGTAAAAGAGTAAACAGAAACGACGGTTCTAGTAACCTACTGATCAAGGTGACTGAATGCAGGAAATCCGTTTAAGTTATTAAATGATTTTTATTCGATGTGATGGTCATTAAATATTCTTTTTCAATAAGTTTCCTCCGGATTTATGCCTAGCAATATTTTTCTTTGTATTTAAAAAAAAACATTATTTATATAACTTTATGATTTTTGTTAAATAAAAAATATATTTATCTGTTTGTCATTCTTATATTGTTATCTTTCATAAAAACTAGAATGCATAGCCTCATTTTAATATACATTTAATAAAATGTAAAGTGTTTTGTAAACTTTGTATAATTCATAATAAACTAAATGATTTATTTAATCTTTTATATCTTTAGTAAAACTTATTGTGTTCAGCATTTTATTTGGTGTATGATTTTAACAAATGTTGGATAATTTAAAAGTTACTTTAACTCTCAAATAATAATATATCTTCCATATTGTATTTAAAGTTATTGGATTGATCAATTTTGATAAACCAATTTTCAAAAAAAATTAGAAAATATAAAAAGTAAATTGTTTTTATAATATTTTTTTCAGTAATCGAATTTTTCAAAAATAAACTTTCTACAAGATTAAAATAAGATGTTTAAATAAAACACATTTTTCATCAATGTTTCATTTAATGTAATTTGACTTTTGTTATTTATTGAACATCACAATATAATTCTGTAACTACTAGCTATATTCACTTTCATAAATAAACATTTCCTTTATCTCAAAGGCCAAGAACAAATTCTAATCAAAAATGTTCGGTAATTGAGTTTCGGTTGTTTTGATTGTTGCTTATATACATTTCGATGACGATGTAGCTATGTTTTGATACGAATAGCAATTTTATCCTATTTATTTATGTAGTATGTTCAAGGTCAAGTAACTTTAGCAGTTCAGTTCTTATCATGTTTTTTGATTAAAGAGATATTTTAGAAGATTTGACATATTATTTATCTGGCTTTAAATAGGAAATAATTTAAATCTTAATGTACAATTGAGGGTAGTACAAATATAATATCTGTTTTGGTTTTAATGATCATATTAATCGACGTGCCCTAAAACCCCAAATATTCATTTAATCGATGGTGATTCCATCATTCTAAGAGTGCTAATGTATAGAGTAATCTATGCCTAGAGATTTTCGATACTTAGTGATCTGAGAATGATGGTGTCGCCATTGAAATGTGTATAAGCTGTTCAACAATTTGTGGTTTGTGCGATAAGTGAAAATGTATATGTAAAAGTGAATTTAGCTACACTGCTAGAAGTTTATTTTAAAAAAATACTTATTCAAAGCTCAGTGAAACTTGTATAAAGAATTTTATTTTCTGTTAGTTTTTTTAACGAATGTTGCATACTTTCAATGTTATTTTAACATTCACGTAATAATTCCTCTTCTGTATTGGTTTTTAAGACCGTAAATTCGAAAAATTTAAAAAATCGTATTTTGAAAATTTAAAATTAAAAACAAGACTAATTTTATAATAAATTTGCCTTCAGTAATCTATTTTTTGCAGAATAAGATAATTTATTATGTTTTTCCCTTTTTATTTCGTTTTGTTTAAAAAATATTCCTCAACGATTTTGATCAAAAACTGTTAAATGCATATAAAATAATTTTTGTATGAATTAAAAGTTGAGCAATTATTTATTTCGAATATATACTTTTAATATTTATACTAGAAAACATCACTTAAGTATTGTATTATGATGTAAAATACTTAAATAGGATATTTTTTTCCTGTTGTCTTATATTTTTTTTACATTATATGTATTATATATTTATCAATAACGACAGAAATTGAGCGCCAAACAATCTGGTTCGTAAAGGAATTAAAATATGGTTATTATTGTTTACTGTAACTTTTTATACATAAAAAATTATTCGTTTTAAAAATAATTTCTAAATTGTGAACGTTAGAATCAGTGCTGTAGTGAAAAAAAAAACATAAGAAATTAGAATTTTATTTGAAAAGAAATGAAAAGTCTGATTAGAAGATTGAATTTACATAAGTGTAGTTTCACTCATCATTAATCAATTATTAAAAATGTTTAATAATTATTGTTAATTATTTTGATGATTATTTCTAGTCATTTCGATGTGAATTCATCATATTCAGAGCACTAAACTTTAACATGACTCGTCAAAGTATTAATTGAAAACGAATCTCTTTTTTAAAAAAATATTTAAAGAAATATAATTATATTTTTGTATAAAATATATTTGAATTTATTTGCAAGTTTTCAATATTAAACATTATGTTGAAATTTATATATTATTGTTATAGAATGATACAAAAACTTTTTTTAAAAAAAAATATATTTTTATATAGCCTTGTTTCAGAAATATTTTATTTCTTCCTAATTTGATATTTATATTCTATAAAATGCTATATGGTTTAAATATATAATCAAATATATTTGTAAAACTTGTAACGAAATTAAAAACATAATATAAAATGTATAAATCAAGATGAATAGCGATACCAGTAAAAAAATATGTAAACAAAAAAAAATTAATAAAAAACGACATTAAAATAAATGTTATTCGTCAATAAACCAGACAAAAATGTATGTCGATTACAGAAGTAAAAGTCATAACGAAATACTTTAAGACAAGTATACAAATATACGTTCGAAAAAAACTCGCATAACACAAATTTAGAATCTTATAAAGACTAAAATAAACCAAAAAGTATTTCAAAGAGTTATTTATAGACAACCTAAAATTATTTTTTTAATAATTTGTTTGAGTATCTTTTAAGATACTTTCTTCTTTTTGTTTCCAATGCCGGTTTAATGTCTGTATTACCGATACTATTTTTGACATGAAATCGGTAATAAAAACATGAAAGAAAGTAGATATCAAAAAACTAGACACAATTATACAAGTCTGAGAATTACGGAAATCTGAATTACAAATCATAAATTATCCAGTCTAATACTTTTGTATATGCATATACATATATATATATATATATATATATATATATATATATATATATATATATATATATATATTTGACTGACTGACTGACATTTAAATATATATTTAACTCTGATAAAAATGGAACACATCTGTCTTTTGTTTTTTATTTTTTATATTTTATTTTCATCTCTTCCAGTAGACATAAACTTCAGTATAAAAATACAGTCAATAGAAAATTGACTGTTTGATGTTTTATTATTAAAAATTAAATGGTACATTTTTAAAAAAATTCTTAAATGTTTTACTTCGAAATTCTAGCATTGTTTAAATAATTTATCAAGTTTTCAGTCAATGTATTATACATTCGAATCCGACCACCAAGCATACATATGTCCTATTTTATTTAAAATAAAACAGTCTGTCTCTCCAGTATAAAAAACACACACACATTTAATGAACTTCAGACTTGACAGATTGTAAACTAAGTGAAAAAAAACAGGCCGTTGTTTGCATTAAACCGATATTTTAAGACGATTGAAGCCAGGCGAAGTGACAAGCCTGTTCGGCTGCTAAATAACGTGTCATGAGTTCAAATATGGTTTTGTGATATATGTCGTCTTTTATTAAAGAACCAATTGCCTTGAGGATTTGAATTTAAATCTCAGTTGTTATAAATTAGGATTAAGCAAGTTTAAAAATTTTATATTTGAATTATTTTCATTTGAAATGATTTTCATATTAATATTTAATCTTCTATTCCTTTTCTACACTAATTTCTGTTTTTACGATCAGTTAATTTCAGAATATTCTGTATTTTTTTCAATAAGTGATTATTGATAATTTTTCATTTTTGCTTATGCGCATTTTGATGACGGTTATCAACTGCGTTATGGTACAGAAAAATAAAAAAAAATCCATCGTTCTAAGTTATTTGAGAATGGTGACATCTTCATCAAAATACGAATAAGTAAAAATCAAAAGAGATCAATAATTATTTAATAAAAGTTAATGGGCGATGACAAAAAATCATGTGGATTTTTCAGACGTTATTGTTTCCCAAAGTTTGAGAATCACTAGTTTAAATAATAAAGTTCTCTCAAGACGTTGTATTAATAAAAGATCAAATATTATAAACTAACATTAAATTTCTAACATAAAAAAAAGTATAAATATTTATACTTAAACTGAAGGTTTATTCAAATCTAGTTCAGTTACATTTTCTGCGATAAAAATAACGCTTTTATTATAATATAAAACTTGTGGCAAATATTTACATTCTTTAATAGAAAATTGCATTAATAAACTATTCAAATCAGATAAGCACAATACATATTTATTTTTTTATTCGCAGAAGAAGTAATTTGCGTAAACAGTTAAACAATTTTTTTTGCAACATAGCTATTAAGTGTTTGCACAAATATTTACTTAATGATAAATTTCTAACATTTTTTTTATGTTTAACGATAAATGAATTGTACGTTATAATAATACGTTCAGTTAGTAACAGTGAAAATGTTGTTAAACATGTAATTGGTTTTGTAAATTGAGGCGCGTCTAATTACTTCACAACATTATCCTCAGTCAGAAAATATTCCTCTGCGCAGTAACAAAGCTGTTGATTGATTTCACCTGGATAAATATTGAGGATTATATATATATATATATATATAAATGGATTAAATTTAAATCGTTAAGGGCGGATGTTATTACAGTTAAAACGAAGGTAGAGTAACATGACAAAATATAATTAGTAAAAGAAACAATATATAAAATATTCCTAATTGAATAAATGGAGTAATTACTGTCGAATTAATGAAAAAGTTCGCTATATTTAGACAGTTCAATAAGTAAACGCAAAGATGATGAATTGTTTACAAGTCGTCACTATTATTATTGTATATCCGAGAAGATAGATATGTTCCTACTTGCATCATCTAGATTATTAAGTTCAATTGGTGTGTCTTCCGTTCATGATCTGTGTAAACAGCCGCTCGCTGGTGCATCTAAATAATTTGATTGGCGTTTACTTATTGCCTTCCGTCCGAGTTTGACCATTACACAAATTAAATTGAACTTGCATGTAGCGTCAACGCACGCAGATCCAAACACACCCACGTGATTGTGCAGAGTAAAATAGACGCGCCTGCATTTGAAAATGAATGTTTGGTTGGTAAATATACGGGGAAATTCGAATCTATTTGGTCTGGTATCGAACTGTGTATTTATAATGATATCCTTTTCAATACATTTGTATATATATATAAATAAATAAATATATATATATATATATATATATATATATATATATATATATATGTTAGGTGTACACAGTAATTAAATGCCCTTTTTATAGAAAATGAATATTTACAGAAAAATGGAATAAATAGCAGTCCTCAAAATATCCGCCACTATTTTATATAATTTTACTCAATCTGTCGGGCAATTGACGAATCCCTTCTTGAAAAAAACTGGTGGATTTGAGTCAATGAAGTCTTAATGCATTTTAGGAACTCTTCCACAATGTTCGCATTTTTTCCATGTTTTTTGTGTTATCTTACCTTCCTCCAAAGCTAATATATTTCGATGAAACTTATTCAGAAACTGTAATTTTGTGTTTTATGGAATTGTGCGTTGTTGGTATTGAAGTGTGCAATAATCATAAATGATCAATAATCATTTGTTGGACATTTTTGAGCAGAAAAAATGTTAGGTGTTCAGTTGAGTGAAAAAATAATTAATTTGTTTATATATAATGATATTTTAAAGCGTTTTTTTTTCATAATTTGATTAAACTTGGAAACAAGAAGTAAATTTGATACTTTTTCGGTTTAACCTTCAATCATTTAAACCCCATAAAATACATATTAAAGAGAAATTTTGGAATTTTCCTCGTATGTCAAAAGAATAACAGACATTTCTATTTTAACATGTTTTTACTCTACGGTTTTGCATGGACATTCATCCAGTAAACTTCTTAAAAATAAAGACTTTAGATAATTTTAAAGGTATTGTTTATTGCTGATCATAATTTCCTTGTAGTCTGCAAATGATTTTTAAAAAACATGCGTTTTTTTTATAGCCCAAATGTTCTCGATTTGATTTAGATCTCAGCTATGCACTCGTCTTTTTATTACCAGAAGGTTTTCTTTTCAAAATATTATTTTTTTTTTAGTAACAAAATATATACAAATATTATTTGTGAATATTCTCTAGTTTGTAATTCACGAAGGTAGAAATAGGCACAAATGTAATTAGCAGTTAAACATCATATGTTTGTCCTGTTAATTTCCATCATTTTGAACTGTCAGTACTAGTTTTCCATTACTAGTTTCAGGACGTGTCATCTCCAGGTAGGTGTTAGAATCTTAAATAAAGAAAAAGTCTAAAATATACTTGAAGATGACACACGTGCAGAAACTAGTAATGAAGAACAGATACTCAGATGATCCAAAAGATGAAGACCAACATAATAATGAATCAACGAGATAAAAGGAAGAAAAGCAAACAATTATAATCCCGTACGTTCCTTAATTTTCGTTTTAGTTTGTATACTTTCTTTATTTGTTATGAACTATATTGAAATTACATTCCTTACTCACAGATGGAATTTAAATAATTTTCTAATTCATAAAATGAATTCTACTACATAAAAAGTAATCTTTTTTTAAACAATTTGAAATATTTTCAAACAAAAAAATCAATCACTAGAACGAAAATATAGGCTGTATGTACATAAGAAAACAAACAAGTTGAACTGAAGCACTTTTCAGTGTTTTTAACTGAAAAAAATGTCAACAATTTTACGAGATTGTCACAAAAAGAACGCGGAAAAAATTAAATGTACATGAGCGATGAAAAAGTAACGGCCTAAAATAGAAAATAAAAAAGAAAAACGTAACTATGAGACATTTACAACTGTTTAATTAGTAGTAGATATCATGGAACGAAAATGTCTTTAAAAAATAGATCAAATAAATAAAACGGACCGTAAAAACAAAACAATGAAAAAGCGAAACGGATTTAAAACTCAACCGATTGCGTTTCGAATGAAATATAATAATGTATTTATGTTGTACGGTTTTTATTTTTGACACTACTGCCCTTGATTCTTTGTCATTCGAATCGATCGATTCGTTTAAATTTAAATAAATACCACAAAACCGGAAAAATAATAGAAGTAATGTAAAGAAAAAAAAACATAAAAGTAAACATAAACATAGCTGAATTGACAATAGACGTCCAGGAAGTCTGAATAAATATTTTCTCCGAAAAGTAAAGGAAATCGTCATTGTCTCAATGGATACTTAAAATGATATGCTTTTTTTTGAACACGCGCTCGGTCACGCGTTGTTATAACACAAGTGGTTCTAAATAGCGTTAAACTGACGATTTTATTTTATATATATTTTTTTCGGAAATCGTTTAGAACAATAGCTCTACAAACAACCGTGACCGAAAAGCGTTCTAAATCGATTCTCAGCCTTTTATTTATTCGACACGTTAACTTACGTTTTCAAATATTTGCGTGGAATTACTTTTGTATGTTTATTTTATCGGATTGTTAAATTCGATTCCATTTCCTCGTTGATCTTTTTTTTTTGGCGAAAGAAGATTTTAAGCGAGACAATTGATGAAATGTTTTCCAGGTGAACTGAATAGGAAAGTGAAAAGAAGGGTGCGATTCGTTCTTTTCTACGATTATTTTCGAAACAAATTGTCTAGAAACTTTACATATAAGAGATAAATTATAGAATAATTTCACTCTACTCTCACTAACTACTTTTTATCATGTTTTTTATCTGATCAAAACACTGCCAAAACTTGCAGAAATAGTTTTGATGGTATAAAAACTACAAGGCAACATTTAATTTATTTTTTATATTTAATAATTGAAGCGTATTAAAGTATGTTGTTCACTGGTACAGTAGTACTTTTTGAAAATTTGAAATAATAATTCTGATTAATAAGTAGATTAAGACGAATATTTATTTGATGAATGTAGTGTGAGCATATAATAAAGATTTAAGTAAAGCGATTAAGAACTTTTAATAATATTTTTTTCAAATATTGAATAAATAATTATATTTGTTAACACTTCATTTTCATTTTATTAATTGTTCAACTGGTATTGATTATTTTTGATTGTTACTTATGTGAATTTCGACGATGATGATGCGTTAATACTCAGAAACTTAAGGTAATAAAAAGTCTTCATATTTTCTTCTTCAGATATATTTTCTTATTATTTTCAAATATATTTAACGTATGTAATTTTTATCGATTAATAAGATTTTTCTAATTACCAGAGGGTTCTGCCCTCTACACGCCCGTACCCGCTTGCTTCGCTCGTATTACATATTCGTTCAATATGGTAATATATATATATATATATATATATATATATATATACACACACACACACATATGTTAGTATGTTTACATAATCATTCTCGCAGATATATTGCATGGTACAATGCTAGTGAGTGTCTTTCTCTCGTAAATATATTGAAACGTAGTTGTTTTATAGTCACACGTCAATATCAAGTCTTAGAGAAAATGTCGTGTAACTTCAGGTGTCATCGTTAATAATAATCCAATACAAAATCTCAACACATTTTCTTTAGTGAAATTTTACAGAACTTTTTTTATGTAAATAGAATATATTTTTCTCTATTTTAACTATCTAAAAATGATTACATTTCCATCAAAATGCGTATAAGCAAGAATCAAAGATGATCGAGAATAATATATTAAATATTTTAATGGGAAAACTTTTGTGTTGTTTGTTTGGAGTGAAAAAGAATTTATTTGTAAAAATAATTCAGCGCCTTGTTTGAATATTTCTAGATTTTTTTTGTATGAATTGTAAATATTTAATATATGTTGATATATTTTTAAATCAAATTTTAAATAATTGTATCATAATAAAAAATAATTGTTGATAAAATATAGCATATATTAAAAGAACAACTAAATAACGACAATAATTGTTTTTGGAATGGTTTAGTTCACTTTTTCACATCAAAATTGTTTTTAATGTAACAAACATTAAAAACAATTTAAAATAATCAACAAGATTATTATGTTTTTTACAAATTGTCTCTCTCAACTATGTATTCGTTTATAAAAAACTATGAACTAAAAGATTAAACTGAGTATAATAAGTTATTGATTAAAGACCGAAAACTATTTATAAACGAACAATACAAAATATATTATCGACGAAAGATATTTTTCTCTAACGATTAATTTCATTCATGTCAGTTGAAAACCAATTTTTAACACACACATTAATAAATAAAAACGAGTATTTGTTCATACTTTGATGTGTGATAAATTGATTTACAAACAAGCAGACGAATTGGCAAGTAAGTAAATTGATGAAAAGCGAGCTTGTGGATACAGACAATTCGATTAACAGATAAGAGGAGTACGCATTCAAACGGGTCGACGAATAAATAAGCATTTCGACTGTTCCTCAGTGAATTAATGCATGTTTTAGGAAATTATGTAACTTTATACATAAAATTTAAAGTGTGAATAATATTATTAATGTCCTTCAATTAAGATTTTTTATATATAAATTTAGATATGAGAGGTAATCATCGTTTAATTATTCTACTGGCAGGAAATATGGTGCCTTAAAAATAATTAGTGATGCTTTTTTTTCCAGAATATACGAAAATCTACATAATTTGCTACTAGCCGACCATGTCGTATCCATATAGATATTCGACGGGCCGTAATCCGGCCCGTCTTGCTAATCGTAGCAGCTGGGGTCCAATGTCAGCACCGGTCGCCCTGAATCGTCCAGAACCGGCAACAACTCCTGAAGAATGTGTGGAAAAGTATCAAGAGCATGTCTTGACTTCTCAAAATCGACAGTTATATCCTTTACAGGAAGATCTGGCCGATTGGCTCAATAAAACACTCGGTAAGTTGAATTTAAGTAATTTTGTAACTGTTAGAATGGTTTGTAAATATTTTAAATGAATCACAAGAGAATTTGAATTGAAAAAAACTAGAAATCATAGCTTTCTTTACATACAAATAGTTTTTTTTTCTTTTTTAGAAAACTTCTCATGAATTTAATAAGTTTTGTCTCTTGTACACTGTCAGGAAAAATAACATACATTTGAGATATTGTAAGAAAATAAGATTCTCCTATATGCCTTTAAATGTACACTTTTTTGCAATCATTTAAATTCTGTTGACATGTCTGTATCATTTGAACTTATTTTTTACATTTATTCGAAATAAATGTTAATTTTTACTATTACTAAAATATATTAGACTGTAGTTTATTATATATATATATATATATATATATATATATATATATATATATATATATATATATATATATATGATATGGAAATTAAAAATAACTGCTTTTCATTAACACAGAATTACCAATTGAACGAAAAATAAATTAATCTCAAATTCTCAACAAAACAGTACAGAAATTCCTTGTTTTAAAAAATGATCCCTGCCTTGGTAGGTATATTTGCTGTCGTAATGTTGAAAAAATCATATACGGATAGAATATGTAAACAGCGAAAACGGATCTGAAAAAAATAAGAAAATAAATAAAAATATCACGAAAAAGTTCCAGATTTACAATTTATTTTAAGCTCTCACGTCTGTAGAAATAATCGAATACTAATGTATATCTCTTTTATAATTTTCTTTTTTAATTTTATACTTCTACTTATTTTTGTCTATGAAATATGGAGAGAGCAACTAATCTGATAAAATTTCTCATATGCTGGAGATTCATTAAATGATATTTTTTTTAAAAAAAAACAGTGTGTAAGTTCTCTTTATATCAAACTAATTCATCCCAGTTCTATTAATATTTCATTTGAGGTATCTATTCTCAATAAAATGAGAAGCTTTTCTCTGCATTTATTCAATATCAGGAGTTTTTACCAATGGATTCTGTTTTCACTCCACAAATCAAAACATTTTTCTGTTCAAAAATCGTCAATAAATCATTATCGATCATTTTTCATTGTTACTTAAACGCATTTATTTCGTGATTTCAACATCATAAGAATGATGAAGTACTGAAACATTTGATAATTTTTGACTAGTAAATTTTTTTGCGGTTTGTAGAAAAAAAATTCATTTGTGAAAGTGAATTTAGCCAGAACTGTATTCTGATCAAGAGTTATATTGATACTGTTAACATTCTACATACTGACAGGAATAATTTGAAATAATTATCATGCTGGAATAAATATTATTCAGTAAAAAAATATGTTACATATGTTAGTGTAGTACGTTCATAATAATTTACATTCAAGTCGTGACTGAATCCAATGCATCTAACAGCACCTTTACTACGCTTCGCAGATTAAAAAACTGATTTAACGTAACATGCATCAGCACCTAAATGTGTTACGACATTACAATAAAAATTGTGCGAAAGTCGATTCGTTCACCTACCATTTAAAATGTATTTATTCACCGCCGTTGTTTATTTCTTGTCGTTCTGTGTCGTTCAGATTGACAAATGTTATTTATCAATACGAACGACGTACGGTGCACGCGTGGCAGATTGATATGTACAGATGGCAGTATACTTTTTTTATTACAATAATCGTTCAATCCGTTTATTTAAAAGACATGTATTCTTTTATTTTTATTATTTTTTTATGTACAAGACGAGAATTACTTTGCATTAACATAAAGGAAACTGAGCCCGCATCCGCTCCTCATATTTCTAACAATAATTGTGTTCTTGTCTATAAATTAAAATACAGGATAGTCGTTAAATATTGAAAGGAAATATATAGCCAGCATTCACGAGATCACATTTACACGCAAGTTTTTCGAGATCATGACTTGTTTTATGTTTTTTAGATTGTTCATGTTTACACTGCACGAAATGGTTTTAGGTTTTTGATAAATTTAATTTTAGAATGCAAGCAAAACGGAATCTATTTAATCATTCTAAGTAATTAGATTCGTTATGAAAAACTATACCTGTCCGTGCCTCTTTGTAAATTGTGCTATAATTTGATGTCGATTTATTATTCTTTCTTTTATATTACGAAAAGTAGTTGAATGTAAATTGGCAGAGATTGATTTTTTTTTTGTTAAATTTTTCGTGCAGTACTGTCAACACGCAATCTTATCAAGCGCTGCTTTTTTTAATGAAAACTGATTTTTTAAAGGAATGAAAAATTATATATTAAAAATTAAATTCTGATTTATATGTAGATGAATGGTTTAGAAGTCAATTAACATATTCCATCTTATGACAGATATATTTTTTTATAGAGAAAAAATATATAAATGATTTTTCTTAAATGAATTTTTTACTCATCTCTCAGAAACCATAAAAAAAATTGTTCAATACTCGATTATTTTTCATCATTTTTGATTTTTGCAGAAGAGAAACTGTTTTTTTTCTATATTTTAGATTTTAATTTAGATAAGGATAATAGATTCACCATCAAAATAATAATAATATAACAATCAGCTATTGAACATTTTCAATCAGAAAATTGATTTTTGGTTTGTGAAGCAAGGGATTTTTTTTCTGAAAGTGAATTTAACCGTAGTGGTAAAACTATAATTGCTTTTTCAGATTTTAAAGTGAGTTATTATGGATTAAAATCATTACTAAGAGGTACAAGTAAAAACACACAATCTAAAAAGTACTTGTAATGTTTATCAAAATCTTTGATTTTGCTATCCGAAATTTAGTGATTTTTAGTAATTAACTTTTGAGCTATACATATGTTACTCAGCAGCCTGATATTTTAATTATTTGATTTCCACTGAGTATTAAATTATAATCTTTGGATTTTGTTATTTTAAATTGAAAGAAAATTAAAAAACATGCAAACATGAAGAAGAAACCGTCTAAGTTTCAAAAAAACCTGTTATCACAAAAATATTAAACATTCAAAAATACATGCACATCCTAATGTTAGCTGTAATATGTCGTTATTATGTGGCATATATGTATTTTTGTTTTTTTCTTTGCATAAATTTTGATAAAATAAACTATTCGTTAAAATTATAAGTCTTTATGACAGATTAATCTTTTGTAGAGTATTTTACACAAATATAGATAAACAAATACTTTTATATAATAATATTAATTTGTAAATATAAAATTATTATTTATTTGTATACAATTTTGATTTTTAATTATTCCATTTTGTTTAAACGAGAGTAAGCTTGTATTGATTTACTAAATTAAGTTCGATTAGTTAATCTTGGTTCATTTAGTAAATCTTAAATTTGAAATAGATCCTGTTTATGTTACAAAACTTATTAATTTAATAAGAAAACAAGTGGCATGAATAATTCGACAGATTATAAGCAATTGAGAAATAATCAAAAACGAATTTTCATTCTCCACAAAAAATGTTAATCAGAAATTATCAATTCTCAATTATTGGACGTTTTTGTTCAAAAAAACAGATAGAGGAATAAAAAGTTCAACTGTGAAAGTAAATTAAGACACAGTACCCAAAATTATATTTTAACATGTGAATTGCATGGAAAAATGAACAGTTAATTTTTCAAGAGTTATTAGATTCAAAATAAACATCAGTTTGAAACTTCTTCTTGTATTTTCTCGCAAAGAAAAATGAGCTTGAAATTGATGTATTTTTCGTTAGTCTTTTAACTGGTAATTTTTTTTTCTTTTGCCTGTCTCGATTTGTGCAATCCTCTGGCATATCTAGAACTATATGAGTTCAAAATTAAAATGTAAAACCCATCATTCAATATATATGTAAATGAATAATTATTAAATATAATTTTATCTTTTTTTTTTTATTTAGTATTTATGTTAATATCTTTATAACGAAACATTTGAATAAATGCAACACTGTAGATATAAATTGTTAACTTAAGACAGAAAGTGAGATTTGCCTTTTAACTAAATTTTATATCTCCATCTCGCTCGTCAGCGCGAACGGTATTCTAACCGTTGTATTTTGTAACTACTTTAACATATTAAAAGAGATTAAATTTATACTTATTTATCGTGCATGCACTAACAAAATTTTTCAACAAACTGCTGATAAGAATAGTTATTTATTCATTAACATTACATTTGATATTTCCATCGTTTAATTTATTTACGCTCTGAAGACGATAGATTTTTAGGAAAAAAATATTTTCATTTCTTTTAATATTATATTTGGAGTTTTTAGAATCAAGTTGTAAGTTTATATTTATGACGTCTATATATCCAGCACTCGAATATATGAAAGAGTATTTTATTGGTATATAATTATAATATTTAGAACCCAAGTACTTTTTAAAAATTAATATAGTTATATTGTTAACCTTTCATTTCAAATCGATTGAAATATTAATTTCTCTTCAAGAACGTCCTCGACAACAACAAAAAAATTAATCAAAAATTATTTACACAGTCCAATAACTGTAATATAAATCATTAATATTATTAGTATTGTACATATGTTTTCACACATGTGCATCGAGATAATCCTTTACAAATAAATAACAATGACATACAATAAAATTAATGTGTTAACGATATTTCATGTCGTTAAAAAGATGACTGTTCATTGAACAGTTAAATTGTCGAGAACACACTCTTTATACAATGTTTTACAGTATACAAAAAAAAATCATTACGTTTCTTTTACAATATGTTATCGGTTCCTAACCGATAACCAATGGCTTGAAAAATTGAATTCTACTCGATAGTTTTTCGTTTTCAGATAAGAATGTCATGTAGAACAATTTGTACAAATAATTGATTTATTGTACAATTTGAAATTGTTGAATGAACTATATAATGATTAATGTATTTTATATATATATATATATATATATACACACACACATACATATTAATGAGCACAAGTTGATAATTGTTCAGAAAATTGAGAAAAAAATGTATTTACTGATACTTTTCATCCATTACATCCATTTGAATTACTGGTTTCTATCCTTTATTACTAGTTTCGGCACGTGTGTCATCTTGAGGTAGATTTTAAATAAATTTACGTTATTTTAAATTTACCTGGAGATGGTACACGTACCGAAACAAGTAGTGGAAGTAAGAAATTCGAATAATCTAAATGAACGGTTACTATAGAACCAATGGTTCGAATATTATTTGAGAATAAAGGCTGGAAATGGTGTAATAGTTAGAATTTTTATATTACATTGAACAAAGAAATAATTAATCTCTTTAAAGAAGATTTTCAAAAAAATATATATACGAAACAATTTAAAATATACAGATAGAAGATCATTGAATATTTTCACAAGATTGTATTTTAAAACACTGGGAAAGAAGGGTTTAAGAATGATTTGTAAATTAATCTTTTTCGAAAACTTGTGGACACATCTTAAAAATAATCTATTTCATGATTAACATACACTCTCGAAAGTCACAAGTTCTAGAAGAATAAAGGAATATCTTTCCAGATTATTGTAAAATAGAAATAGAATGTCTCGAAAAATCGAAGTATTTCTAAAAGCAAAAGACTGCTAGGCAAAATATTTTCATTTAATACTTTTTTTGAATGTTTACAAACCTGAGTACATAAAAAAACAATCAATCTATAAATAAAACAATTACTTTTCTAATTTGACATTTTTCTTGTCTTTGTTATTTATTAGTTTGTTTAATAATTATATTTTTTTATTGATTTTAAAAGTGTCTTGAATTTTCTTTTGAAACACGCACACGCACACACACACACACATATATATATATATATATATATATATATATATATATATATATATACATACTTTTGAGACTTGGACAGATTTTAATTACATTGAAAATAATTTAAATAAATTTGAAATAATCTACTATTGAATAAAATAAAATTATTTTTTAGCTTCAAGTCATGTATGAAAAACATTCCTCTGGAATTAAACCCTACATTTATTTACTAAAAAGCTGCACTGCCTTCTCACACCACATCAAATATTCAGTACACAAGAAGGTAAAAGAAAATTCGCTTTTGAAAATGTACAGGTACTTTTACGAGTATATAAAAACCTTCAGCTAGAGTCTGGATGTAATTTGCTGGAATAATAAAATATGCGAAGACAGAGTTATTACTTAAAGAAAATTTATTTAAAAAAACGTACTTTAAATAAAATAAAATTTGGATATCTGTTTCTTTTCATTTTTTTCCTTGATGTATGTATATATATATATATATAAATATATGACTGAATTTGACAAAAAATACAAGTTCGAATCTAGAAAAGAAAACGTTTAGATCTGATGAATTTTTGTTGCAATTGTTAATTTGTTATAAGTAATTGGTAATCTGGTAGAATTGTAACTGATATGCATATTTTGAGTACGATTCAATCATCTTCAGTGAGTAGATAAGAAAATTTGTCTTTTTATTATTAAAATATGCAGTAAAAATATTTTTTGATGAAGGTACATACTGTTAATAGTTTATTAAAAAATCGACTATATACTGCTTGTTAATCAATTGAATAGTTATTAATATATTAATAAGTACACACAATGTTATGTAATACACAGGTTTAAGACCAAAGAACTTGATTTTTTTTACTCTTTCATCCGTAAAATACAAAAAACATCTACGCTAAAGCTATTTAGTCTAATATTTCATCATATTAACAAAATTCTTCGTGTATAATTACTGACCGACTTGTGTAAATGGCTTATCCGTTCCATAGAAAACACACGCTAATATATATATATATATATATATATATATATATATATATATATGCGTTTATTCAAACTAGTTTTAAAATATAATAATTAATATAATGCACTTCACAACAAACAAACACACATATATATATAAATATATAAATCTTAAAAAAATATTCATTGCCGGTAAATTCGCATGTTTTAAAAGAGAAAATCCGTCTTTGTACTTCAGTTATTAACGTCATTCTCAAGTTCCTTTCACATGTTTGACTTTAAAGCATGCTCAGAGCAGCATCCTTCACGGCACCTTTCAACTGAACGTCCTATGGTGTGAAAATCGATACAAAGTGTGAGTTTTTCACGCTTTTTCGTAAATAGCAACGCAAGCTTTCGAACCATAATGGCTGTATGAAAATATTAAACATTATATCAAAGTAGCACGTCTTCGGATGATTAATTTTGCACCATTATAAAATATTTTACGGTTCAGGAACGTATTATAAATTTACGAAAATGGATTTTCATGTCAGTAAACGCTTTTTATTTTTTTATTTTTATTTTAAAACAGCTTTCTATTAATAGATTGAATAATGAAGTTTGTATAAAATATATATAGATGTGTAAATATTTTGTAAGCATATTCAATAAGAAAGGAATATAATACCTAATTTATATACTGAATAAGAATTGAAGTTAAATAGTTAATGAATCGGTAACTGCAATAAAATGTAGATGTATAGAAATGAGTATTAATTATATTGTTGGCATATTCTGATCCTTTAGATATAATCGTTTTGGTTTACTTAATATAAAAATTAATACCTACAGCAAGCCACTAAATATTCATAAATCAGTTACTATAATTATAGTTTTCGCCACTATTATACACTTTCAGAAAAAAATTAGGGCTTTGAAAATCATATCGTAAGCAAAATGCATATAAGAAATCATCGAAATGATTAAAAATTAAGTATTTATCATTTGAGATTAGAAAAAAATATTTGATTTGTAGTAAAGTGAAAAGTTCGTTTGTGAAAATCAACTTAGTGTATAGAATAACTGTCTATTACTACTGAAAAAAAAAAAACAAAAAATATTTAGTTAATAAAATAAAATATTTTTTGATCAAAAATGTTTAATAAGTGATTATTGATCTTTTGTTATTGTTGCTTATACGGATTTATATGGCGGTGTCGTTGTTCTCAGACCAGTAAACAGAAAATATTTGAAATATTCTGTACTTTAGTGCTGTAAAATCGATATCATCTCTTCGAAAAAAAATGCACATAAAAAATGTTTAATATGTTTAATAATCAGTGATTGAGCATTTTTGGGATGATTGGTTTGCGAAGTGAGTGGAAAAATCATTTATGAAAGTGAATTGGACTCGAGTTCCGAAACTAAGAAATTACCGATTTTGAGAAATATATTTGTTAAAAAAAATATTCTGTATTTACTTTGTATAAAAAACAACTTTTAAAAACATGTTTTTCTAAACCAACAAAAACACTATATAGAACCACACAAATATTTCAAAAGAAATAAAATACCAAACATTTTGTTATATATTCACAGAAATAGAAACAACAAGAACTAAAATAAAAATGTTTTCTTTACGACTGTGTTGTGTATGCGCAAAGGGCTTGTTTAATTGGACTCCGAGGGCTATTTATTCAAACAAGTAAAATTTCACAGGCATCTCTATTTAATTTGAATTCCTTTAAGCTGTTTTTATTTGAATAGCTAATAAGTAGTTAAAAGGAAGACAATTTACGGATTATAAAGGGTCGTAATGCTCTATAAAAGTTTATCTAAAGTAAAAAAATATATTTATTTCAACGGATGCTTTATTTAATTTGAAAATAAATTAAAACATTTAAACTAGAAAAACTGACTTAATTATGCTTAATATTTTTTCAGTAGCAGTTTATGTATATGAGGGAAAACACATAATGAATTATATTAATTAATTAATGTCAAAACCGTGTATATTATATATATATATATATATATATATATATATATATGTCTGTTATGTATGTATGTGTGTATGAATGTAACATGAACTGATTATGACAGCTGTCTGACAATATGTGACAGATCCATTTTGAGAGTCGAATAAATTAACAAACTGATAATTTTAATCCGTGACATAGATACGAGCACCGAAATCCTTTCTCGGTGGTCCGTAATTGAGTATCGAACCGAAATGCATAATTTTTTAATTATATACATTCAAATGTGTGCTCTTTAAAAGGGCAGATTTTTCAACTGTCGTGCTATTAGATCAGTGATTAAGAACACAGCACGACGACGGCGATCCGTCGATACGCGTTCGAATCATTGCGCCACGGGAGGGCGTCACGAAAAAGGATTTTTAATATTGACTCGATTTCAATTCACACAGACGGACGTTTTATGCAAAATAATACTATAGATGTGTTGCGATTCGGTCGGAAACAATTTCGATAATTAGAAATACTTGAATTAAATTAAATACGATTGTTATTGGGCCGTAAATTTTGACTTATTTCGTGCTTCACTGTTATTTCGTTTTAGTGTTCTTAATTGAATTATGCATATGTATAGTATTTTCTCATTTTTGTTGTTATTAACCATTTTGCTACGGTGGAACTGGTCGTCAGTACGCCACTGCTGAACGCGACTGCGTGCCATAAGGGTATATTTACTACTCAGACAGTGTCTGGTATTCTAAGTCTGCTATCTTACACTTCAGAGAGTCGCTTTGATAATGCTGTTTTTTAGAGAAAATGTTTTTACTTAAAACATGATATTTTTAATTTATTAATTAGCTTTGCGTGGTTTTAAGTAAGTGCTATATACAGTCGTGTGAGAATCGTGATGAGAATTGTTTCATGGCGAGCTAGCATAGTAGTCCGTAATCGCGAAAGGGTTAAACTCTTAAAAATCCACTGTTGATTGGACAGATGAAATCTTCTAATTTCTTTAAATTTGATCGATTTAGTATTACTATTTTCCATACATTTCCAATATATATTTATATACTTGTCTCACTTACTAATTTCTCTTTGTTTACGTCTTTGTACATTTGTAGGCTCCCAGTCAGCACATTACATTCTTTTCTTGTAATATGTTCAGTCGATTTTATTTTCAAACATTTACTCGTTTTTCATTTTTTTTTGTTTCTTGTAATATTCTTATTTATTTATTGTGTATTTCCGATGCGCGAATTATGAAATCTGTCATAAAATTCATATTTTATGTTTCATTTTCGTAGGTAAAGAATCATGTTTGTATGTAGAGTTTAACTTTTTGTAAACTTTCAAACAGGTCAGTACTTTGAAGTTTTAATGAATTAGAAAAACCAGCCTTAAGATAGGCTACAAAAAATTATTCTGCAACTATGTAAAAAGTCCAAACCAAAGATACTGCCATGACTTTTCTGTGACCTGATCGTGAGTTCTATTGCTCGGATTCTTAGTTTGGGGTTAGAGTTTAAGGAATTTTTGATTCTATTCCAAGAAAAATTATTGTGAACGATACGACGTACCGGGTATTTAAATTGTAACTTGTATTCAAAAATCGCACTCTAACTAAAATTGAGATAAATTATAAAATTTAAATAAAATAGATTATATATTTATTGAAAAACGTAATAATTACAAATTGCTAATAAATAAAAAGAAAAATAATATATTATATGATCAGAATTTCACATAATTTACAGATACTTTTGATAATATCAGTATTGATGCGTTCAGTGAAATCAGGCATCGGAAACAAAGGTTTTTGTTTTTCTTTTCACAGATACTGACATATCACTGAATAGACAGGGTAAGGCCTATTGGAAAATGAAGTCACAAAAATCAATATTTAATACTTTTTGGATTTAAAAAGATGAAGTTATTAAAAGAAAATTAATTTATTTTTTTAAAAAGTAAGGTTGTTATTAATTAATTAGTTTATTTAAACTAATCTAGTTTTACTCAACTTTAGTTAAATAAATCAATCGTCACTTTACATACTTCTGAATTCGATAATTTAAGTTATAAAAGTATGTTGTTTTATGAAAAAAAACAAATTTATTTCAGGCGGAAAAAACAAACTGAAAAAATAAAAAAAAATATCTTGAAATATGATGACTCGTTTGTAATATTACATTACTGCAACAGTATCGGTTGAAAAAATGAAATGTTACAATATGTAATCCTCCTGGTATGCCATGTAATGCAGTTACAGACAAATGGGGTCAACATTTAGTACAGACAATATTACGTTACCTTTTTTTTATTAAATCAATAAAATATTTACTACTGACTTGTTGTACATCTGTAACAAAGTTGACAAATAAAAATAAAATTTGATGTGTTTGTTTGTCATTGTTCGACAAATAAATTTGAATGGTTCTCTTTTTTTAATATTCGAGTAATTCTTTTGACTTATTTAGAATATTATGTTTTGTTTATTTTTTTTATTGACGTTATTATATTTTATAGAGTTTATATCAATCGATGCATTACTAAAAATATTACAAATTGGTTGGTTTGTAATGCTTATATAAGTGTATTTTTCTAATTTTTGTAATAATTTCTAATATATATATACATATATATATATATATATATATATATATATATACACATATATACATTCATATATACATACATAGATTAAAAAATTATCATTAAAAACAAACACTAAGAACGAATACAATGTTACTAAATTGCAACGCACAATTAAATCTTAGACATTTATGCTTCTATAAAAATCAAATCCGTTTCAATATCTCTAATAAAATATTAATAAAAAACTAATTTTCTATTTCACCATTCGGAAATCATTTACACTAGATTGTACGCAATAACAATATGTGAAAAGAAAAAAAAACACATTAATATGTATAAACATATCGGTACGTTGCATTCTGTTATTAAGTTATTACATTTCATAAAATATAATAATTATTAAGTAAAACACTTCCCAGTTAAGAAAAAAAAACATACACACAAGAATGTAATACGTGCTCTTTATACAATATGAAACATTAATTAATGTACAAAACTGTATTGGTAATTATATTTCGTATGTATTTTCTATGCCAGTAGTTTTCTTGCGGTACTTGACGAACCACCGTGACACTGACCACACCAAGGTATATATATATATATATATATATATATATATATATATATATATATATATATATATATATATATATATGTAACAGTATAAAAAATACTGGTCAAACTGGACACAGACAAAGTATGTTGACATTATCCACAACAATGTAAAAAATACAGTTTATGTATTATGTGAAATGTGTTAAAAAAACTTGATTGAGATCAAAAATTAAATTGCATAAAAAAATGTATTTTTCGTTTTACAAGAGCAAACTTTAATGTAGATTAAAAATATTCATAATTTAAGCATCTAAATAAATTTGCTTTGAGAGAAGAACAAAACTTTAAAAATGTTGCATTCTGTGTAAGAATTTAAAGCAATTTATAATAATTAACATGTAAATTGAAGCAGGTCGTAAATTTGGTTACAATGTTGTATTTAATTACTACAAATGGAAAAAAATATGTTTTAAGATTGTTACTAATATTTTTATCTCATCTGTGTTTTTGTAGAATCTTTATTATATCCATTAATATTTTTATTAATTTTCTTTTTGAGACATTAATATTTGTTGACTGTTGGCAGTTGGTGGACTCCTGTTATAATATTTTTTAAAGAAAAATGTATAGTAAGAATATCATATTTTGTTCAGTAAATATCAGTGTTTGAAAAATTTAATGTTAGCATATTCACTAATGTAATTTAAGTTGAAATAATGTATTTTATATTTGATTGATCATTTTGTAAACAATGGTGAAAAGAAAATTTTCAGTAAAAAATTCTAGTTTTGATAACATACACATTCTATCTCTCCATATACAAATATATATATATATATATATATATATATATATATATATATATATATATATATATATATATATATATATATATATATATATGTATGTATATGGACAATGTAAATCGAATCACCAGCTATAAAGAAGTGTGTAGAAGAAAAAGAATTATTAGATGTATTTGAAAATATAAAAGAAAAGCAACTGTAAATAAAATAAAAATCATTTTAGGTAACAATTAACCAAATGCATATTTTCAAATATCTGGCTGATCAGACATGATCGTAAGCTTATTTTAAATATTGAATACCTAAATTTTTAATGTAATTCTTTTTAAAAAAAAATTTGAAATATTCTACAAATATACTACATGAATGTTTGTTGTTGGTGATAACTATCCTATTTGGTTATGAATTATTTGTTGAATTTTTTTGCAGCGAATGTTGCTTCTGTCATTTTCTGTCCAAAGAAGTATATTTAAAAACTTTTTCTGTCGTTCCTATCATGTTGATTCTCATACACTTTTCATTTTTCCGCACAAACATCTCACCGTTCTATCCATAGGTCCTCTCTCCTCATGTTTGCGCACCCAGTTACAGAAATGCACACTCACGTTGTCCAAATGCTGATAAATCATTTTAGACTGAACAGTTGTTAATAAAATATAACCATAAAACGTAAGATTTGATTTCAAAACTAATATATAACTCATCAGAATTGACGGGAAAATAAAAAGAAACATAGAAAGAAAAAAACTTTTTATGCTTTTTACAGCATGATATATTTAAACATAAAAAATACCTAAGAATGTAATGAATTAATTTGAAACCCTTGAACTGACAAAGCAAATATTTCTCGTCACTATAGATACTTTCATCCCTTTGTCCGCAGGACAAAGTGACGAGAAATGTGTTTTTATTATAAAGAATTATTGATAATCACTACTGTTTTTTTTTTATTTTCATAAAGTATTTTGTATCCAAATATTATAAAAAATATCTATGTGAGTAAAACTGTTTAAGTATAAATTAATTGATTTTTTAATATTAGAAAATATCATATTTTAACTGCAGGTTTATTGTTTGTGCAGTAATATTTTTTCGCTATTTGAGTACACTTTCTTGACTTGAATGAAAGACAAGTTGTTAAATTTTCTACAATTTCATTAAATGTAGAATCAATTCTTTAAATATCCATATCAATGTGTATAACTGTCTACAGACAAATTTAGAATCGTAGACAGATAGACAAACAGTGCCACTGTCTAATAGTAACTGTTTTTTATATTCATATCTTAATTTCATCGACAGCATTATCTAAATTGTTAAGATAAGAGTTCATAATTTTCTCTAGTTTTGTACAGTAATGTTATTGTTTGTCTAGTACTTGTATTGACTAACTCCTTGCTATTTAAAAACATTTTTTTATTACTTATAATTTTCTAATTTGTTAAATCAAACTAGCAAATATTAATTTAGGAATTGTTTGTTTTTCTCTATACTTTGTACGTTTTTAAGATTCTACAGAGTCATGGTCAGTGGTACGAAAATTGCATAACTTCATGTAGATAATAAAAAAAATAGAATATAGATTTTTCACAATAAATTTTCCGTACTTATTGCTCTGAAAATGATGTCATCTTGATCGAAATGCACTTAAGCAAAAATTAAAAAAAAACAATTAATTTTTGAACAATTTGAACACACACTTTTTGATTATTTATGGAGTGAGTGAAAATGTTATTTGCAAAAAATGGCTTTATTGTTTTTTATTGATAGTAAATTCTTTCTATTTAAAGAGAATTTAGAAATTTTATACTTCAACACAGAATCCTCAAATCTGAATTATATAGCTAGAGAAATCTCTTCTCCTTAGAGAAATTCAATTTATAGAAGTTTGATTGTATATGTGTATATATATATATATATATATATATATATATATATATATATATATATATATATGTATATATATATATAGTATAATTAATTGAAATTAATTAAAGAAACAGTTTCTATTTATTATTTACATAAGTCGTTCTTATCGATTTCTTTCTAATTGTTTACATATTCTCAAACAAATTTATATACGTGTTCTTTTTTTACAAATGACAACGATTAGAAATCAACCATGAAATGAAAGTCACAACTTAATCTCGTATGACTTTTTTAAATTTACATTTTGACCTTCGGTATTAATATTTCGAAGCAGAACAACAGTATCATTAGAAAACATATCAAAAAATGTATATAATATGCTATAATTTCATTTGATATTCATGATAAACGTCGTCGCTTTGCAAAATTTGAAATGCGAATATCGAATTTATGATAAATACAAAATTCGAAACCGATTGTATTTACATTTATTTCCATGTATGAAAGCGGCTCAAATCAAGTATATCTAGTTTCGTACGAAATATCACTGACACGTGACCGAGGATAACGCTCAAGATATAAAAAAAAACTTACCGATTGTTAAACATGTGTATTTATATAGACATATACAGTGGAGTCTTTTTACGCGTACCTTTTTAATGCGATTTTAAAGTTATGCGGTGCATATTTCATGCAAATTCGGGATTACCCCGTTGTATATACATATATGAGCTGCACGTTGTTTAAAAAATGTGAATTTAAATTATTATATTTTTTAACATTTATATTTTTTAATTTATAATTTTTTATTTTGGACTGTTTAAATCATTTTGTATCTGCTATCGCTGAAATAAAACCACAAATTTTAAATGCCTGCTTGAAAGTAGCTTGTCTTAGATATGTTTCAAACAGTGCAACCATCCAAACATCAACATTAGCAGCTGAAATTATTACTTTGGCATATAAAATTGGTGGTTTTATACTTTTAGTCAGAATGATGTTGACGAATTGCTTGTGGATGTTTTAAATGACGGTGATGTTATTGGTATAACTTTAGATATCGTCGAAGATCTAGAAAACGATAGTGCAGCAAAAGAAATACCTATCACACTCACTGCAAATATAATACGAGAAGTTCTTTAAATTTGCAGTAAATTGGAAAATCATTTTATTGTTCATGACCCAAATTCTGAACGAGCATTCAAATTCAAATTCCACCGTTAGCTGAAGAATTGTATATCTGGATATGGCGAACTGCATAAAAAATTAGTAAAATCATCATCGCTATATTCAGTCATTGATCACATTGCCAGAGAAAAAAAATCAACACAAAACGAAGGTGAAGTTGACACAAACTCTCTTTGTGAAGAACCATTGTCTTTACTATGCAGATCTGATGCACTGACATTTTTTTTTAGCGATGAAAGTGATTTCACATCAGTTCGCAAATGGTTTCGAACCATTATCAGATAACGATGATAATTCTGATGAAAAAATGTAAAAACAATTCTTACCTTTCAATCAAATTAAATGAATAGAGTTTTAAAACAAAATTATTTTATGTTTTATATCAATTTTTTTCAGATTTTCAAAGGATTGTTTTAGGTATTGTCATTTTCCTGAATTTTTATATATTTTTTAAGCAATTTTGGATATATTTTAACTCATTGCTTTGGTTTTATACGTTTTCAGAAAATTATGGAACGTATCTCTAATTTTTCAACGTAATTTGTCTTCTTTGTGCGATTTTTTCATACGCGGTTTATTGTGGAACGTACCTACCTCATAAAAAGAGACTTGATTGTCTGTGTATGTATATATATATATATATATACACACACATACACATACACATACAAAGACATGTTTCTTCTCTATGAATTTGTAATGCTTCTTAATTCCATTAAAAATGATAAGAACTTATTGACTCATTGCGTGCCTGTTTAAAACCTAATCTCGAATAATCAGTTGAAATTTTTCGTACGAATATCAAATAAGTGTATTGATTATTGAAAATGGACAAGTTCCAGACGAATTGTTTAACTTAGACATAGTAAGTAATAAATATGTATGAGTAAAAACGGACAATATAAAAATAAATCATAATAACAGTGGGAGAAAATTACTGTTTCCATCTGAAGTTTATCATATTCGATCATTGAGAAGTGTTTCCGAAGAATAATTTCAGATGGTTTGTGTTATGTGAGAAAAGATAGTAGGGACCCTACAGAGAAAGTGTTTTGAATAACGGTCATTATTCATTGTGTCAACAGGGAAGATTGGCTTATTTCACCACTCGGAATATCACATTTATCATGTATATATGAGACTGATATGAAAGGAGGATATTTGCTGTTTCTTAACGGTCTCTCGACCGAACAACAAGGAAAACATTTCATATTTTCTGACAGCACTATTGTTATAGATTTTTCAATGCGGACAGAATTGTAGTAAATAATGGAAGAGTATGTATGTACGCTGTCAATCGACTTTATAACGATTGCAAGAATGGTGCTTCATGTAACAGAATTTTAATATGAAATGAAGATTTCAAATATCGCGTTGTAATTAATCGTATAATAAAAACATTTTTTTTATTTAAAAATTATTTTATATAACCAGATATACAAATAAAATATGTAAATGCTTGTTTCATAATCAGTAATATATCTATTTATAATTGGATTATAATTATTTTTAATCTATTATGAATAATCTTATTGTGATTCTTTGATTCTCTGTTATTATTGTCTGTCAAATAAGGTTTCACGATTAGAATTTTCCAGTCGAGTTGAATTTTAATCGTAGAACGGTATTATTCAAAACTATTAAAAGACAAGTACATGGAAGCTGATGGTTATATCATTTAACTAAAGTAGCGGCATTGTAAAATATACTTAATATTTATTATATCAAACTCAATCATCCAAAATTTGTTTTTGAATCAAAAATTAGAAAAAAAATAAAAGCATATTTCTGGTAAAAAATATTTTTAGCAACAAAATGCATTTGTGTAAAAGCTTTATCTTTATTTATGCAAAAGTATAAATTTTATAGCAAAAAAATAACTTTTAAAAAATATAAAATTTTCATCAGTTTCCATACAATATAAGTAAAATTTCGATACGGTGTGTAAGATCGTGGTATTTTTTTGGGGAAAAATCGAAAGTTATATCTGATATGGTTAAAAAATATTGATTTTTTAACCATATCAGAAACTGGAAAACTTGTATTACTTATTTTTTATTAGTTAATTTTTAAAAAAGATAATACATTATTGTCTAATAATTATAATTCTTGTCAAACAAAATTACAATTTTCATTAAAAAGTTCATTTAAAAAAATATTCGTGTTAGATTGTGATCTTTTTTGAACTAAAATTCGAAGGCTGGAATCATGCTTTTTCCTTATAAATCAATCAGATATGTCAATTTAAATAGTTTTCCAGTATTGAAATATATTTTGAATACGGAATGTGGATTTACGTTCGAAAATCAGTTTGAAGACAAAATTGAATTTTTGATTCCAATAAAAACTTGAAATGTAAATCTATAATGTTATAAAAAAAACTTTATATTTGTATTAAAAAATGTGATTTTTAATCGAACTTTTATTTACAGGATATTGATTTAGACAAATTTTGATTTTGAGTTAAAAAATGGTAAAAGCATGTATCGCATTTTTGGTAAAAAGTACTCATATATATATACAAAAGCAAAGATATTATGGTATAAAATTACCCTTAAAAATATCAATTTACCTTCAAAATTCCTGTTCGACCTTTTTCGATTCCAGGTACGTGTCGAATACGAGGCGATTTTTTTCGACCGCATATAGATAGTGATGTTCTTTGGGATAAGAATTGAAACCATTAATCATTTCTATTTTTCTTTATAAATCGGTCAGATATGTCGATATAAATTGTTTTCTACTAATAAAATATTTTTCAAATATAAAATATGGATTTGGTGTACGATAATCTTTTATATTTTGGAAAAAAATGATTTTTATCAATCATACATAAGGCCTGAAAAATATTTAATATTTTATTCATTAATTTAATAAATATATTTTTGTCAAGTATTTATAATTATAATCAAACAAAATTATGATTTTCATTAAAAAGACATTCATTCATACTTTGAGTTCAAAAATTGATGATACAGACAAAAAAAATTGATAAATGATCTCTCACCTCTGCTCTTTAGACGGAAAATTGAAATACTAATTTTGATTTTGGATGTTTTTCTACCTTAGTTTTTTTTAGGATGTATGCAGAATCATCCTTTGTTTGTATGTAGATCAATTTGATCAATAATGAAACAAAAGCACATTTTTTCTTTGGTGCTTGGTGGATTTATTATTTAGATAGATTAAGAAAAAAATCCTATTTTTAATCCAATGTACCTTTATCACTCTTACTAAATTTACTTGAACAAAGAATGTTTCACACAAATACCACAAATCACATTCAATTATTGTTGTTTTGGTCATTGTAATTTTTGTTTATAGGCATTATAATAGTGATACATCATCCTCAAAGCGTTAAAGTACAAAAATGTCTAAAATCCAGATTTTTATCTGCTTAAGATGCTCTGAAAATATTGGCAGTGTAATCGAAATGTGAATAAACAAAAGCAAAATGATCAATAATCAATTATTTTAATATTTTTAATTAGAATTCCTTTGTGTTGTCATAGGGGAGTGAAAAATTCATTTGTGAAATTGAATTGAAGCGATTGTCAAATGACATATATTAAAAAAAAAATATTAAAATTAACAAAACCCGTTATTTTTAGGTCTAGAACATATAACAGGGGAAAATTTCTTCGATGTATTGGATAATGGTGCCATATTATGCCGTTTAGGAAAAGTAATACAAGAAAAAGCAAGAAAAGCGTTCAATGCTGGTACAGCTAAAGGGGTAAGAATGCGTTTTTCGATGTATTTAAATTCATTAAATAAGTTTTCTTAGAACGAAATCATTTTTTTAAATATATTTATATTATTTCGGATATTTTACAAAATAAATTCTCTTTAAGAAAAATAAACGCTAAAATACTATTTTCTGTCTTGATTTGTGTAAGGTGGATATACATGCATCAATGGATGCTCTTAAGACACTTTAGTATATATTTTTTCGATATATTCAAAATTATTTATTATTTGTTCTGTGTTTTTGATTTTTAATAAATATTTTGCATAATTTGTAACACCTAAATAAGCTTAAACTTATGGATTTTATATTATAGTTATAATTTAATTTGTAAGTTTATGAGTTAATTCATAAACTGATTGTTTTTTTTCAATTTGATTATTTATATTTGTAAAAATTTAGGTTGACACACGAGTTAATGTGATTTTAAATTAAATTCGAATTTGTTACTTGTGCAAATTTCCTTACTGAAATAGGGAAAAAAATTAACAGAAAATAATCACGTGTTAGACATGTGTGGTTATTTATTTTTTAAAAAATTGTATTGTTTTTGGCTGAAAAATAATTAGTATTTATTTTAATTCTTGTATTCTAAAAATGAAAAATGAAATATCTAGTATATTTAATTATATTTTTTGGAGGTTTTACAATTTGTAAAAATCTTAAAAATGAATTCAAATATGTTTTTGGCTTTATAAAATGAATTTTTAAATTTATTTTCAATCTATAGCCTGTACCAACAATACAGCCCAGATATTGGGAATCAGCAGCACGTCGCAGCTTCTTCTCACGCGACAATATGGAAAATTTTATAAGGTTCTGCAGAAAACTCGGCGTCCATGAGAATTTATTATTCGAGAGTGATGATTTAGGTACGAATTTTAAAATCAACGACCGATAATTTATCATTCAATACCGTTTGAATTTCAGTAATGCACGGGCAACCACGTAACGTTGTTCTATGTCTGCTGGAAGTCGCACGACTTGCAACACGTTACGATGTCGAACCGCCAGGTCTTGTACAGTTTGAAAAAGAAATAGCCGAAGAAGAATCGCAGGATTCAGGTCTGTCACACAGTTCGCTCTTATCGTGGCAATTCCAAGCAGCTCAATTGGAAACACCGAGGAATTCGTGTGAAAATAAAATGAGACAAAGCAAGTAAGTACTTTTTTCTATTTTTTTTTAAATACCATTCTGAGTTTTCTCATATCTTAAAATTTCCACTTGTGTGAAATGTAGTTCTCATACTGTCACAGGAAATAATTACTTCTTTTCATATTGAGGGCAGTGATGATCTATGTTGCCAAATGGTAATAGAGGGTGCGTTTCCCTTCATATTTCACCCTTCGTAAATGCCCCGATATATTATCCTCAGTGCTAAGCGGTGTATTTTTATATGTAAAGTAAACATTAAATACTGTTACAAGCAGAAGCAACCAACCATAAATACTTTCATGTATTTTATTTTATAAATATCGATTTTTGAAACATTCTAATATTTTTATTTTAATAAGAAAATACATTTGATTTTTTAAAAATACACTAAATCATTTCTAAGTTATATAAATCGAGTTATGTATATAATTGACTTTTTATGTCATAAAATGTTTTATATTTTCTAATTTTCGACTTATCTTACGTTGTAAAAAGTCATTTTTAGAATAATATATTAATTAACACTGCCTCTTTCGGTGTTCTTTTCTTAACAATCATTCATTGTTTCTTTTTCTAGTATTTTGAAAAAAAATTACCATTCAAGTATTTATGTTTTTTAATACATTCTAAATACACGGATTTAGATTTAATTATTATGCATCATATAATGACAAATAAATCCTTTATCGACCAAAAGGGATATTATCTGTAAGATAACAAATTATATTTACCAACAAAACGGATTAAAACATTGTCAGTTTTAAAATATTTTCATCATTGTATGATTGTTTTTTATTCGGTGCCAATGGGGAATATTTTAAAATCAATTAAACGTTTATTAATAGAGACAGTTTTCTATAATTTTATTCTTAACAAGATTTTGGGTATCTTTAGATCGACTTCTGCAATCTCAGCAAATATCAATCGATGGACTGAAGATCACGGTTGTGGTATTGTTCTATTATCGACTGAAAAACCGGTCGTTGAACACAATCATAGTTCTCTAACGGCTGTTGTTCCAAGTGGAGCTAGTGATGGAGTACCTTCAGATACGACTGAAGATGACTGGTCAAGAGGAAGTGGAGATGATCTCGAAATGGATATCGATACTCGTACGGTTGATCTGAATCCACCAGTAACGAGTCCTGTCGAAGAACGTGTAGCACCGGTCACGGAGCTTGATAGAAGGGTAAGTAGTTTATCAGTGTTTTATGACTTTATACACGAATATTTATTTTCTATTCATTTAATGTAGATAAGATCAATGAATATTAACCCAAGGGAGATTAACACACTCTTTATATAACAGATATTTTTCACTTGAAGTTAATTTCGCCTGTGATGATTTACTATCGTTTTAATTCATGTACATGTTTTGAAAAAATCCATAGATTTCCCTTCGTAGCAAAGAAGAATATTTTGTATTAATTTATATAACTAGAACTTCTATATATTTTGATCAAAATGATTACTATAAATAAATATTTTCATCGAGTATATATTTTTAGATAAATAAATTGAAAGACAGTTTGAAGCTTCAAATGATTTGGCTTTGCTTATATTCAGTTGTAAATTTATTAAAATGTAAATTAGTCACTATATCATTAGAATAATATTTACTTGATGGCAATAGAGTCGATTAGATAAAAAATAAAGCTTATCGAACAGTAACGCCCTTCTAAATCAAAAAATAGATGAAACGCTTGCTAAGATTTTTAAATCGTTCTCTGGAGAGCAGTTCCGCCCCTATTGACAACCACTACAATCTATAAATCACATATTATTTTTTTTTATTTAATTCATGATTAAATACTTTATAAAATTATGATAATTTTATTTTTACACAAATATATAACAGGATTTTTTTGTTGAGGTTTAATAATAGTTTCACTCTTAGTGTAATCTAATTTAGTTTTATTTAAGTGTTTGATAGAATTTGTGGTTTTTAACTATTATAATTTTCGATTAATTAATGTTTAAATTTATAAATAGCATATTTAAAGTTATAAATTTTTATAAATATAAGGTTGGCAAGAAAATAATTATGGTTTTTGTTTTCTGAATGCTAAGTTTTCAGTGAAAATGTCATTTCATTGTGTTTATGTTAATATCATTTTAAAGTGCATTTTTCGGTCTGTGTTTTGGTAACATCGAATTTGGTTTTATTATTAATTTTGTTTCAAATTGGGCTATTGAATTAAATACAGAAAAGAAGCAAATAAGATCAATTTTTGTATGAGTTCAAAACGGGTGGTAAAAGTCAGCAGAAACTGCTCGTAAACTAAACGATACTTTTAGTGTGGGTACTGTTAAGGAACGTACAGTGCAATGGTGGTTCCAAAAATTTCGTACTGGGGCCGAGAGCCTTGAAGATGAAGAAGGTCGCGGACGTCCTTCTTCAATTCATAACGACCGACTGAAAGCGTTAGTTGAATCAGAACCACGCATAACAATTCGAGAGCTTGCACAAAAGTTAGGCGTTGGCCATCCAACAGTTCTGGTCCATTTAAATTAAAAAATGAATATGAATTTGAAGGTCATAAACCGCAATTATTTTTCTACCAACCTAATATTTAATTAATGTCAACAATGACAATAAATTTGGCGAAAAATAATCTTATCATTAAATACATATTGATTACTTTTGAGATACAAATTTAAAAGCAGAAAATATTGACTGAGAAATAAATGAGTTAGTATAGAGTTACTACGTACAAAATTCGTATTTCGTTATGACTTTTTGATAGTATGTAAATGAGGATAAAAGTTATTGATTCACTTTTCAGATATGTGTTCATGTGTTATTAAAAATATGATATATTGCTTTTTTTAGGTACAACATGCAACAAATCTAATGCAGAAATCGTGTTGTTGCTCGAATGGAAAATGTTCGAAATTGAAAGTGAGAAAAATTGGCGAAGGGAAGTACAATATCGCAGGCAGGAACGTTTTTATAAGGGTATGTAACGTTGTTATATTTATTCATACGATTTTTTTCCAGTGAGTAATGACTAAACGAATGAATTCAATGAATAATATATTCAATTATTCGCTTTCATAATTTCTATTTTTTTAATTACAGTAAACGTTTTGTCGTTTTTATAATTGCGTACAATCGATTTTATGTAAATTTCATATTTTTATTAGAACCATTAATCATTTTTTATTATTAATTATATTAATACATAAAAAGTATGTGTTTATGAATGCAAAAATACAAAAAACGCTTTCTAGTGAAATTGATATAAAATACAAAAATAGTTTTTTAAGATTGGAATATTTTTTTTATATTTTTACATATTTCTTAAAAAATATAAATTTCTATCAAAAATTCTCTGAAGATCAGAATTCAATTTTGAAAATAAAAAGTAATCCCTAGATACTAAGTGAATGTTGACTCTTTGTTGAACTAATTCGCAAATACTTGTCTTTTCTACGCCAGTACAGTGCTCCCTGTCGCACCGCAAACAGTAGTAGTGCAACGATGTCTTTCCCCCTTCTGTACTTTTACGCTACATAGCTGACTGTAATTAACGGGTAACTAATGAAAAACACCGGAGAGCTTTAAAAGGGTGTTTCTAATCTACAAATCGTTCTCTTTCGTACCGCAACGGGGATCTCGATGTGTTACGGTACGACAGGGAGAGCTGTTTTATAGTATTGAATTATTCTTAACAGATTATTTGACACTTTTGTACGATAGTAAAAGAAGATCCGAATCATATGCAATACTTATGATAACAATAAGTCTATTAACAGAATTTATTCGCAGTTACAAAAAAAAAATCAATCGCCATTGTCTTTTGCTTTCTTTGAATCATTTTTGTCTTTTCGAGGACTTGATTTATCTATTTTATGTCATTCTGTGAAATCATTTTTGAATCATATATATAATGATAGTTTCATCACTTGTTACAATTGACTGGTTTGCTCTGTCCATGCCAGTATTGCAAATCTCCGAAAAATCCTTATAGCAACTCAAAACAACCATCATACACAAATCGTTGAAATTTCTACATTTTGATAAATGATATTTTAAACCCTTGGGTTTATAATTTATTCATTTTCAATGTTTTCTTTTGAGTGGTTGCTAAAGCGGGTCATCTTCAACCGATTCTCTTCTCCAGCGATATAATTTCAGCTAACGTGATTCCATTGTATGATGGGGGAGTGTTTATAAACAGAAACTGTTATTTTTTGATTCCTTTTGGATTTATTCGTTCTTTTATGTCAAATTTGATTACTGATATTTGCTGATTTTTTTCTAAACTTACCAATTCTACTTACGCTGACAACTGTTTTCTGTACTGACTTGCACAACAATATCTATATGCATTTATATAAATTTACTATGAAATTATTTATAACTAGTGAGAGTTCTGAAAATTATGGAACGCAAACATACCAGATTGATGATTTTTGCCCCGCACTATAGTTTGAAAGATTTTCATGAAAAAAAAAACATAAGGACATGCAGCATCAAAAATTGTTCATTTCCAGCTTTTAAAAGGACGCCATATGATGGTGCGAGTCGGTGGCGGTTGGGATACATTAGAACATTTCTTGATACGTCATGATCCGTGTCAGGTGAGGTCGCCGTCAATAACGTCACCAGATCGTCCTGCTTCCGCTTCGAAATATTTGCACCGGAACCCACCAGCACGGGAACTCGTCATGCGATAACGACAGCACGTACGGGTAGCCTTGCTTGCATAAACTTGTTAGTCACACATCGTCAGCTTCATTCAATGAACGTATTTGTTTCTCATTATTTTCTAAATTAGGTCATTAGGGATCACCGACATTCTATTTTTTTAATTTGTTAAATAAAGGTTTTCTATTAATATATTCAATTTATATCGATGCTTTGGAATAAAATTACTTACTTTAATAATTCCTCTTTATTTGATTATATACATTTTTTTGATCGTAATTATTGAAAAAAATACTAGACAAAAAAAGACAAATTGTACAAATTAAGCAACTAAAACGAATTTCAAACTTCCGCAAACGTTTTGAAGCCTTTTAAAAAATATATAATTATTGTTGATGTAATTTTTGATATGTATAATTCTCAAAAAAAAACAAACTACGCAAAAATAAAAAATATATTTTAAATGGACGACATATGATTTTTAGTTTTCTCTTAATATAACATTCTGATATATATATATATATATATATATAAATATTTTCTCAGTTTAACATTTCAAAAATGTCACAAATATTCTCTAAATGTCAAATATTTATTACATCAACGTTTAGGCAATAATCAATCAATACTATAAAATTTTATAATAAAATATAATTCATTAAAGATTAAATATAAAATACATTTTATAACTAAACTAGATTACCCTAAATAAAGTATATTTTTTAAAATAAATTTTTAAGAAAGTTCGTTACAGTTATGAAATATACTATAACAAAATAATACCAATTAAACAATCCGATCGTTTATTATAGAAAAAACATTTTGAATAATTTTGCAATAATTGAAATTTCAAATAGTTCGTCTTGCGCGCTCTAGAACTCATCAATGTTTTATTCGAATTCTCGATTCTGATTGGTTAATATCGAACTTGTTTATTTTATATGTCAACTGTATTTTGTTTTTTAAAATTAAAGTATTGAATTTAATGTAAAGAATGATTAAATGTTTATTATAGATTATTTAATAATAAACACGTTTCAAAATTAACGATTTGTCTGTAACCGTGTTTTAATTCAGAGTGGTTTTATTTACTAATTTTATTCTGATCGGTCGAAACTTAATTTGTGTACTATTAGTTCTAAAACTGCATTCCGTTCCGTTGTCAAATATTATTTATGTTGGAATTAAATAAATTTGTTAAAAAATAAATCATTTTTTGAAATGATGATAAAAATTCTGGTAAGAATATTCTTATGATTAATTTGTATCGAACTTTCTAAAACAATCATGAAAATGTACCTAAATAGTGACCTCTATCAACAGTTATTTTTTTTTCAAATATAAAGAATCATATACATTTTTTTATCGAGATATTGGATAATGTCTATTCGAATGTATGTATGTATGTGTAAATCGATATTTCATTCGAATATTCTAGACGCGTCGAACTCGAAATGCCGATCACATATATTATACATTTGACACGTCTGAACTATTCCAATTAGATTTACACAACAAAGTAGATGTTGAGAAATAACACACCTATGTTGCACCCAATCGCTCAGTTCACTTGTAGTTTAATTTAGTATTAAGTGTTTATTTCACATTGTTGCGATATTTCAAACATGTGCAAAATCGAATTTTGTTTACTATTTTTTTTTATTAAAATTCATTGCTTGTCCGTATACTTAATTTTATGTAATTTTCAATTCAGACATTATTTGTTTTAATTTTAAGCACGTAGAATAAAGTAAGAATAATGTAAAGAATATTTTTTTTAAATCGTATAAAAAAATTAAGTAATTTTGAACATTGAATTCGTTTGTGTGGTAAATAGTAACGATTTAAGTTAAATGGCTGTAAAATTGTTTTTTTTTTTAAAAAATAGTTTTAGAAGTTAGAACAAAAGATAAGTCGAATTAACTTCAATTTTTTATGTTTAGAATTATTTGTAACAAAAATTGAAAAAAATATTTTTTTGGTATTTTTAGAGTGTTTCTCAATTCAATTTAATCAAGGAACCCTTTTATATTCTTTAAAACATTACAGAATTCTAATAGTATTTTGATATAATATATTCCTGAATAAGTAATGATAAAAATAACATTTTTAACAGATCAGTGAATCTTTTTATTATCATATTTAAGTCTTGAAACGTTATTGTAATTTTACTTTTTTATTTTATGATAGAATAAAATAGAATAAAAAAAATGTAACAAATATATTCATTTTACAATTCCATAGGGTTCCATGGAATACCTTTTGGGAAACACTGGTTTATTAATATAAAAATTTCTTATTTTTTGAAGTCTTTTGTAGACTTGTCTATCAGATTTAATAGATTTTTATCATATTTAATTTTCTTCTAAAGTAGTACCATAATAAATAATGATAATTAAATATTATAAAAGAAAAAAAAATAACTAGGTAGTTCAGTATGAACTAATAATTAAAATTTACTCAATAAATTTAAAATTAACTTAATAAATACATTCTTAAACGTATTTCTAAAATATAATCAGTTTAAAATAAATAAAGTAATGGCATAAAATCATCAAGATTTAAATTAAACATATAAGTTTTTTGGATATAAAAATTTAAATAATTTGAATTAAAAAAGATAATAATTAGGAATAAAAATTTAAAATAAAACTTTTTTATTCGAAAGCTTGAAAGTGAAATTTGAAAAAGGAACAAACAATAATAAAATTTGTACTTTTGATTGTAGATAAATTATCGAATGGAAAAAGTTTAAAATTTATAGTAAATTTAGTATATTCTACGATTATAAAATGAATGTTATGTTTTATTAGCTACTTTGGTCTTAAATACGATAGTTGGATTAACAAAATGAAGTATACTCTAATAGTAGCCGAAAAACGAAATTTCAATTTGATGTGTACAGTAAAATTTTGATTTTATTGCTAATCGAGGCGAAGTTTATTCATAAAATCAAGATAAAAAAACGATTTAAAAAATATACGAGAATTTTTTAAAAATTTTAATCGAAAAATACATTTTTTAAAAATTACAAAAAAATTCATATTTTAGTTCAGAGATTCTTCTGTTAGTGTTGGCAAATATATCAATTTTAATAACTTTTCATCTTCTCTGAAAGTCAGTATATGTTCTGACAGACATTTAAATAATACCTTTATTATATGTATTGTATTTCTAAGATAACATCGGTACTGATTTATTTATAATTTCGTTCAAATTTTAATTCAAAATCTATAAAATCGCAACTGAAAGAAGCTAGAGCTGTTCGTTAAAATTGAAGTTCGTAAAATCAACAGTTTATTATAGTAAAAAAATGTCAATATATTTTTCGAAACTGACTAAATTCACTTTTACAGATAAATTTTTCACTTTCCCATAAAACATTTTTTTCTGATTGTGTATGTTCAATAATTGATTATTAATGATTGTATTCATGCGAGCATTTCGATGGAGATGCATGAAAATGCGGTAAAGATAAAGATTTAGCTTAATCATCCGGGATGATTTATCGAATCTTCGATATAATCATTGAAATGCACGTGAGCGACAATTAAAAGAATCAATAATCGATTCTTGAACATTTTTGATCGGAAAAATGTTTGTGGCTAAAACAAAAAATCATTTGTGAAAGTGTAAAAGGGTGTGTTTCAGTACTTTTCATATTTTTTAGTAAGTGGATTAAATGTTTGTTTTTTTTTCAATTTTTTCTAAAATTATTTCCAAAATAAGGATATTAATTTTTAAAAATGCTTCACTTTTGGAAAAGTGAAATGTATTGAATGTATTATGTGAAAATGTAAAGTTTCTTTCATATCATTACAATGTTTTACATTTTAATAATTTAATTGGAATTATTATGTATTGTTAAACATTTTTTAATAATTTGAAAAAACATTAAATAGAGACCATTTAATTATCTCGTTAATTGATATTGAATTGAAATGTTTGTTCCTCCTGAAGAAGACACTTTTATTTTTCGTTACCAAAAAAAAACATTTTTATTTAAATTTCAACACATGCTTAACTATCTAATTTAAATAGATAACGGATGAATAAATCAGGAGCCCGAACGATTTGAGGAATCTTACGTCTAGTTGTAAATCCTTCATTGGCATTCTGATCACAAGTCATGATCGTTTTAGTGACAATAGCGTCTATAAAAACACTATAAACTTGATTTGTTTTCTTTTCTTAACTGTACGTGGATGGGTGTTGACGGGAGTAGTACAAACATACATAACAATACGCCCTAGTGCATTCCTGCGCAATTGCAGTGTACAATGTTCTGCATCAATTATCAAGATATGTATTGAAAGCCGGCATGAACGTCATTCATTAACTGACATTACATTATAATAACCTATGACTCATTAATTCTATTTTGTTTTGAATTAAATTGCTTTTGACAGTCATACAGTCTGGTAAAAGTAATTACATTTAATGAAACCGTACATCATCGAATTTATATTCAGAAGTCTAATGACAAGATGCTTTGTTTAATTTTTTTTTAGAAATCAATGATTACAATATAGTTCTGACATTATGGATGAATTCACAGATACATAAATAAGTTTTTCATTCACACTATAAAGAACTTCTGATCAAAAATAATCATAAATGATTATTTATAATATCGGAGTGTTATTTCTGCGCATTTGGATGGCCAAATCATTGTCAAAGTGGTAAGATGCAGAAAAATGTAAGATTTATCTGCATCTTGACCTTGTAACATTTTTAAAATATGAATTAGCAATAACCCAAAGAGGATCAATAATCATTAATAGACGTTTTTAATTATTAATTTTTTTGCGGAATGAGTGAAAAATTCATTTAAGAAAATCAACTATTATTTAACGTTTAGATGTTTGAAATATGAATGAACGAAAACGTGCAACTCATTAATGAAGGTTAATTATGCGAAACGACTATTTACAACAAAAAAATATACGTGCAGAGATTTCTTCCTTTTATTTTCCGTTCGTACGACAGATCGTCAGTGATAAATGAACTTGGAAAAGTTCCAATTCTATCGCATTTAAGACCGCTGAATCCCTAAGCTGTTTTTTGTTCCCGATTGACATGATTAGGTTCTAGGTAATATTAGATGTGAGTAAAATAGAGATTTTAAGTAAACAGTGAGATAAAGTGTCTACAATATCCTGTATTTTTCAGTATAGAAAAGCCCTCTTCTTTTGTAAAAGACATGAATAATAAAATAAGATATATATAAAATAATATTAATTTATTTAACCACTATAGCTAGATATAAACAAAAAATAAATATATATTAAATATACATTCACAAAATAATCAAATATATTCCATTTTATATTAATCAACGTATAATAATATTATTTTTACATCCAAATATTTAAAGTATAAATAAAGTATTTACAAGTTTGCGGTTTTTTATGAACATTATTAACATTATATAAATAAATAAGAACGTAGCTTTTTATACTCACATAAACAATGTGTAAATAATTAAGTTTTTAAACTCGTACGTGTTTAAAAATTATTAAAAATTATTATTAAAGTACGTACTCAGTTGTTAATCCTGGAACTGCCAAAGATATTATAACATGTAGTGTAGTTTATTGTTATTGTATTATATATGCGTTTTTCTAAATTAAAGTCTTAATAAACAGATCAATATATTCAGATAATTAATTTTATGTATAATGAAAATAAAAAATCATCATTTTTGATTTTATATTAAAAAATCATACAATATTTACGAAATATAATTTCAAATAAACCTACTCTGCTGTAGTTTTCATAAATGCCCTAATTCCAGTTTTACATATAATCGTATATTTGGAGTTGGAGTAAGCTTTGCTTTTTTTATTTTAGACGTTAGAGTAGTACTATATATCACACTAAGAAATAAATCAAATATGTAATATGCCCTATATACAATTCAGTTCCCGAACATTTGAAAAGCACCGACTTATTCATTTTTCAGAAGTGAATACACTGCAGTTAGGGCTTTTATAAAAATCAAGGCAGTATTGTTGAATTTTTTATTACATTTATACAGAGTAGGTTAAATAATATTTTTATAATTATGATTCTGTAATAATAATTTTAAGTATATATAAACATTTATATAAGAAAATTCCAAGAATTTCTTTTTAAATATGTGAAGAAATTATAAATGTTGATTACGTTTAATTTAGACTGATGATCATACTATTTTCAGATAATGTATATCAGTCTGGTTTTAATTAAATTTAATTCTAAAAATTATTATTTCGGAAAGTGATTAGATTATAATACAGCAATCGCTTTTATGATATGATTTTTGGATAGAGTTTTATACAGGGTGTGTCTTATAAAAGAATCCAAACACATTTTGTCTAAAATGATTAATGATAACTGAAGAAACTTATTATTGAGAAAAAGAGATATATTTCGGTGAATTAGAAATATTTCCAAATTGTAATTGGGTTTTTTAATACAGGACATTTTATTTTTTTTCTTAATAAATATTCTCGAGACCTTAGTCTATAGTAATCAATGAGTTGAACAACATTTGGATGTATGTACTTTATCGAAAACAACCATTTTGTAGATATAAAAAATATTTTTGATTGTTTTAAAAGTAAAGGATTTTAAAAAAACTACTAAGCCATTCAAATATATCCCTCTTTATCCCGAAGCACTTCAATTATGACGTTTTTTTTCTGTATTGCAATCTAATTCTGGGATTGTGGCAAAATTCACTTTCACAAATTATTTTTTCACTTTCACCAAAAATCTGATTAAGAATGTTCAATAAATAATAATTAAAGTTTTTAATTATTGTCTATGCGCATTTTGAAGACAATGTCATCATTTGCAGAACATTAAAATACAGAAAAATTATAAATAAGAAAAGTTTTTTCTGTACGTCTCTGGATAACATGGCATCGTCGTCGAAATGCGCATAAGCAACAATTAAAAATTGTCAATAATTAACTATTGAAGTTTTTTTATCAAACTTTTTTTTGTTTGTGGAGTGAGAAAAAAATCATTTGAAAAAATATGTAATCGTTTTCAACAAAAATCCCGGAATATTTTATCAGGCTCACTTGTATATAGTAAAAAAAATATTTTGCCATTTTTACAATAGTTTTAAAATGATAAAAAAAGACATGATCGTATATTACAGTAAAACGGGAACAAAGTTATTATGTCAATTATTTTCACAAATTTGATATATGACTCTTTTAAATACTTTAATTTCTTTTTAATATTTAGTGTTGTCAATAAAAAAAATTAAAACTTAATATTAAAATAAACAAGATTTTTATCACGAATTTATATCATTTTTGAAAACATATACAATAAAAATCTCGGGTTTGAAAAACATGAATCAAATCAAAAAAAAAAAATTAAAACTTATCATTTATGTCTAGATTTTATATACACAGATGCTATTTAAAAATCCTTGATTGGATTTTTAGTTGTATGTTATTCATATGTCATATCTTCTTAATGAATTCAATCAATTTTTAACAAAAATTAATTGAAACTTAAGGTCCAAACTAAAAGTAACTTATTTGATATGTACCTTGCTTTAAAATATTATTTTAAACGAAAAATTCTTAAAATATGATCAAAGATAAGACTTATAATTATAATATTTATTAAAAATTATTGAAATCTTAAAATGAAATAATTTTTAAAAATTATAAAATAAAAACGGATTCACTCTAAAAATCAAAACTGAGAGACTGTGGTTTTAAAAAACATGGTTAAAATCAAAACCACATTTCAATTCTAACTGTGTTTTACAGATAAGACATATAGTGGTAAAACTACTTAAAATAATTATGTTTCATCTAAGCTACTTTTAAAACTACATCTCTATAAGGTTATCCTTTTTATATTAATACTTTTATACTTACTGTTTGGTATGTATTTATTGTTACTTTTTAAATATTAAACAATTTTTAAAACGCATTTTAAAAAAATCACAAATTTAGAGAAACGCATTCACGTTTTTATTTATACACGTATTTTTTTGTAAAATTTGTGTAGAATGTTGCATTTATTGTATTTTTCACTTATAAATAATATAATATAGCTAATAATAACGGGTTTTATTTATTTTAAACACATATTTATTCTATTTTTATATTCAAGTATTCGAATGTGTTTATAGTTATTTCTAGATACATTTTGCAGCATGTTAATCAAAATGGCGTAAATAAAAGTAAAATAAGAATGGTAAGCATTTTTAAAATCTGTTTTGTTTTGACTTTTTTTAGTGTAAAGAATTATTTATGATTTAATTCAAGTATATATTATTATTTAAATTAACTTTTAAAAATAAATTTTCCTCATTTAATACATTTGTAATTTTTATTAGAAATAAGAAAAATTATTTTTCCTATAAAAACTACAAATGTTCTCAATAGGTGTTTTACTTATTATCCTAGTTTGTTTTTTGTTTTTCAAAAAAATACATATATTAGTAAGCTTTTCAAATTTTGGTTCAAGATTATAATAAATTTATCTGTTTTAGGAGTGCATAAAACAATGTAAACCAAAAATAATCATTAAAGAACAACCAAAACTATCCAAAATTAAAAACTTCTCAAAAAAGTTCACTTATTATTCACAATTTGCAAAATTAAAAATATAATAAAATTCATATAAGCTACTTGTTTTAGTTTAGAATAACTTAGTGGCCAGTAGTAAGAAAGTTGAAAATTATTAAATTTATAAAACAAATAGTAATATATAAAATACTAGAGTAGAACAATGAAAGAAAAATTTTAGACTATAAAAATCTTGAAAATATTTTATTAAGAGGTATAAAATAAGGTAATAAATCAATTAGGTAAATATTGTGTTTTTAAATTAATGTCAGTATTATTAAAATATCTGTTTAAATTAATTTTATTTAGACTAGAAAGCATATCGATCTTTATGATAAAAAAATTATTAAAATTGTATTAGCTTTTAGCTAATTAGAGAAATATTTTGGAAGGAAGTTAATTATCATGTTAATAAAGTGTAACATAGTAAAACATAATTATTTAAATTGTGTTCATGCTAAAAACTAGAAAGTTTATTTAAGAACCCATAATTGTGGAATTTAAAGAAGTTAAGTGAATGTAAATATTCTCTTTATCATTCAATTTATATAAAAGAAGTGTAATTACTATAATTAATATTTTATTAGTTTTCACTGGTATACTACTTTCTGTTTGGAGCTGTAATAAAATATGAGTAATATTAATTAGTTTGGTATATTAGAAGCTATAGCAAAATGTAGTAATTTTTCCACAAATTCCAGAAAATAGCTTTACAGTAATATAAATTATATTTTATTTATTCCTGAAAAATGAATATCAGCATATGAAAGAAAATATAGTTTTATATATAGATATATTTATTCAGTTAGAATCTTTACGAATTGACATAAAAAAATAATATTAAGTGACACCTTAAAATAAATGAAAATGGAGTTAATACATAAAAGAGAGAATATATAATTTGTATAAATATTTAAAGTCTATACATGTTGAAGTATATAGAACAATGTATATTGCAAATAATAACACATGACTGTGAGTTATTGTTTATTTAAATTAAAAAATGGAAAAAATAAATATTTTAAATAATTCATTCTTTCTTTATTTCTTCTTGCTTTTTAGAGTTAATGTGTGATGACTGCTTCCCATTTGTTGGAATTGTGTTTTCCTCCGGTTAAATTCAATAATCTCATCTTCGAGTTTTTTACGACAATCTTCTAGTTTCTTCTTTTCTTCTGTATGTTCTTTTTTTAACTTATCAAACTTGGCATGGAGCTGAAAAATAATAGTAACATAAATAAATAATAGAGAGGTAATAATAGATTTTTTCATTGAATTAAATTTCAAAAACATCCCCACCTCCTTTTCAGATTCTTTCAGTTCAGCCTCTTTTTCTTTCACTCGAACAACAAACATTTGTCTCATTTCATCTTCTTTTTGTTGTAACTCATGAAGATGTTGAGATCTTTTCGCTTCAAACGACTGTTGAAAACTGAGAGGTTTGTTTTCAGTGTCAACGTCACTGAATCCCATTTGTTCAAGGCGTCGTTTTCGATATAATTCATAGTGACGTCCGTGTGTTTTTTCACGCATATCTTCCATATTTGTACGAATCAACATTTCGCGAAGTTTAACAAAATCGCAGTGAGATTCATTTTCAACTGAAAATAATATAGTTCTGAGTTTCTATACAAGATATTTACCAAGATATTTTATTGCAAAACAACTATAATGTTCAAAAAAACACAAGTTATACCTTGAACAGTTCCCCACGGATATTGACGGGATCTCATCATTTTGTTTCCGACTCTTACAAAGTCAGTACTGCCAACAACAGCAAAAGGTATGTGGCTATTCATTTGAACATTAACTTCAGATACAGATTCATCATCAATTGGAAACTGATAAATATGAACTCCATTGTTTGCTAATTCTGCATTGATTTTTGACTAAAGAGTAAAACATAGTCATAGAATATCAAGTCTGTATATATAAATTAAAATCAGTTAAGAACAATATCAATTTAACAATTTTATAATACAACATTGAGAATGGTTTACTGACAGATGTCGACATTTGCTAAGAGATTCCAAGTGTTCAAGTTAGTATATTAAAGTATAAAAACGAATGTTATTCAATTGAAACACGATTCTTAAATTGTTTTTGAATTATATTCAATTACTATTAAATTGTTTGATAATAATATGTTTTGAATAATGACAAAATAATGTTTTTCTAAGAAATTAAAAGTAATATCTAATTAAGAAAACAACTGATTAATGAATGTACATGTTTTTAAAAATACAATTATAATAGATAATGTTTATAATTGAATTAATAAATTAATTTGTAAATATTAGTATAATTATTAATTGATGAAATAATTTTTTATGACTACCTATAGCAATAGCAATTATCATACACATATATTACTCATTTCAACTCATTAATATTCATACATTCTTTTACCAAATATGATAGGAAATTGACCTACTTATAAACAATATATTTATAAATGGTCTTCTTAACTGTAAAATCAGACGAAAGTGTGCTTAAAATACTAATGTACAGAAAAAATGTATAAAATTTTACAATACCTTGAATTTTTGTAATTCAGTTTTAGATATAGTATCTGCTTTAGCAATAATTGGAATAATATTAACTTTGGTATCCAATTTTTTCATACAAACGAGATCGATAGACTTCAATCCATGTCCAGTCGGACAAATAAAATAAAGACATACGTGCGTACGAGTGTCGTGGTACGTCGAGAGAGAACGTTTAATTTTCAATTCTTCTTGCAGGTAAGCTTCAAATTGTGCATCGATATAATCTACTACAGCTTTAAAACTGTCTTCTTTATTTATTTGATCTCCGTATCCGACTGTATCGCATATGGTCAGCTAAAAATAAATAAGTACCAAAAGTAATAACAATTTCAAACAGATTAACATACAATGTACCTTTAATCGAACATTACTTTCTTGTAATTCATACGTGTGAGCTTTGAGTTTGACTGTCGGAAGATTATGTGGGCTCGGTGTAGATTCGAAACTCGTGTTAAATAACGAGTCCATAAGTGTTGATTTTCCTAACCCGGTTTCGCCTAATTAAACGAACATAGTGAATAAAATTTGGCAATAAAATGTTGTATCATAACTTACCAATACACAAAATGTTAAAAATAAATCCATTTTGAACACTTTTGTTGACTAGTTGATCCGGAAGACTATCGAATCCAACATGTCCCGATAGTTTGAGATTCCGGATCGACTGCTCCATCTAGAAAACAGAAAACGAACGGTGTACTAACATACTCCACCAACGCGACTCTCTTAAATGTCACATAATGTAGGAACAACGTTAGTTTTGTGCATTGAATGGAACCAACGCCCTTTAACCTTAATGTCAAACTGGTAATAAAACTTTCTAGTCGTAAAATTACTCGTGTTTATATTTGTTGAGACTTACGTTGCATTTCTCGACTTCGACAGCCATGACTGAATAATTTCACTGATCGACTACTCGAATATACTTTGGACTCGCTGATAAAAACGTATAATTTATTTAGCGGATACCGTTAGTGGCGTCCACTTTTCATTCTTGTACGTGTGACAAGGAAGGCTTGTGTTGAAATCTGACTCATTCTATACCTTACATGAAAAACGCTTTTTAAAGATAATTTGTCGTCGTTTCGATGGCTCAGATTGTCTTTATTGAATTTTAAAGTAGTATTATGACGTTTTTAATGTTGTAATGTGAGGAAAACCTGGAAAAATAAAGAAAACATAAGAATTTTGACATTTCTCGAGAATCACCACAACAACGCATATAAAAACCCTACAAAACGTTGCCACTGACAGTAACTTTTCGTTCTTGATGTTTTTACATGTTTTGTATGAATTGACGCATCCCTACCGAATCCTTGAGCGGTGTCAGTTTTTCAACATGGAAGATATGTGTTCGTGCAACAATCATGTGTCTGTTGTATTGACGTTTTCCATGTAATTCATTAGTGTGTGTGTCGATTTTTTCCGTTGTAAAATTATCGAATTGTGTTTATATTGACAATGGCGGATTTAAATAATCCGCCGTTCAGTGAAATCAAACGTCCCGAAGAAGTGGTGCGGATGGCTATGAACGACAGCCTCAAGTTCGCCGTCCTGATCGGACTCATTGAAGTGGGACAGGTGGCTAACCACGAGGTGGTGAACACAGTACTACATTTGGTGAGTGCGTTTTTCATGAATATACATTTTCCGACGAATGACGAGTTCTGTAACGTACATACAATTTTTCTTAAAAACAAGAACCTGCAGAAAGTATTCAGTGCCACCGTGTCTGATGTTCCAGTTTTTATTTAATTTAATTTTTTGTATCTAAAAAAAATACATCTCATCTGTGAGTCCGGAATATTTAGTCAACGCGGCTATTATGTAAGCACCTGTATTCAGTTGACACTTGGATAGTAGTGAGATTCCAGGAAAACACGAGTGCCGGCTGTCATGTTTTTAAATAATTTCACGAAAAACGAATCAGATAACTGAATTCGTTTCGTGTCGAAATAGCCGTGAGAATGAACGTGACATGATCAGATAGTGTTTGTAATTGCTATCGATCACCTATAATAATTAATTAATGTCTCTGTACCGAGACACAAATATGCGATCGTGTTTCATGTGCGATTTTCATTTGTCATACCTGTAAACGTCATTTCAACGTACGTGGTTTGTTTGTTTTTTAATGAGGTGCGATGGCGAGAGAAATACAATTCGCATCGTTATCTGTACAAGGTGGAATATTGTGCACGTTATCAGAGATTATAGTGTATTTTTTTTTCGTTATCGTTGTCGTCCGTTCGACCGACCGGTGTAACAAAACAACTCTCTCTACATGGCAGGCTGGTGTAGTGGGCGTGCCATACCTATATCTGTCTAGCTCTTCACCAACCTGACACACTCTCTCCGTCTGGCAACGTCATTGTTCAGGTGTAATTCGACGTGTGGTGTGGCGCGGGTTGTTTGTGAATATAGAGTGCGCCTTGCATCGTTTAATATGCAGTAATTAGGTGTTATATTACGACGTCTGTCTGTATTGCCCATAAAATATGGTATAAACTCTTGATAGTGGGCCTCCCCTTTTTTTAATCAAACTATAACGTTTGATTAAACATTGATTGATGCTCCAACCGAAAATGGCACGTCATAGTTTATGTATATTATAGTAGAAGCAATATGTGGTTATTTTACTTTTTTTTTCCATTATAAAATGGAATTGCTCCCTGTTTTCAATATAATTACTTTTTTAATAGAAAAAGTAATGATTTTATGACAAAAGTTGAATAGACGTACACTCTCCATGTATCAAATGGGTTTTCCCGTTAGTAAATAAATAAACTCAACTATGTTATGAATGTCAGGACTTGTTTTTGAAAAATCTCTAAATAGCACTCATTCCTCAAAACATATACAAAATCAACACAAACACATAATCTTTTATTTACATGTATTAAATCTCCAGATATCAGACATTGCGCGATTATTATATAGATAATACAAAAAAAATATAATAATAAAATCATTCATTTAATCATTAATACAAATTTGGGTAGTACCAACGTTACATTTGTGAAAAAAACTATTTGAAAAAGATTGTATTCAATTTCAGAAAATGATTGTCATATAACAGCACCTCTGAGTATGAAATATAGAATAAATTTTAAATCCCTAAATCCATATTTCTACATGAGTTCGTCGATTATCAAATATTCAATACTTTTACATGTTTATATAATCTTGTCAATTTAGTAATTTTGGTAAATTCACTCGAAGTTAAAGAAAGATATTTTAAATGTTAAAGGACATTATGACTATCCTTTTTGTTCAATTCTATTCGATAAATATAAAAAGCAACAAAACGCAATTTCTTAAAATAAGAAAAAAATATTAAAATAATAATGTACTAAGAATCCTTTTTTCAACTATAAAAAAAAATATTACTTTTCGTAATTCCCAGGATTTTTTAATATGTAAGTTGTAAACGTACGTTTTATATGATGTTATTTTTATTATTTGGATTTATATAATCAGGTAAATTCGTACTACTAATACTGGTTTATTATTGAATACAAAATATATAAATGGGAAAAACATAAAATGTAAAAATAGGCACGTACGTCGATACAGGGGTGTAATATTCATTGATTGAGGAAAAAAAAATCATGGTGAAAAGATATTGATTAAGTATTGATATAAAGCACTTATTTATTTATTTAAATAATGACAAATTGATAAACAATCGCTAATTAAATCGATTAATTTTAAACTTCACTATAAAAGACATAAATGTTTAAATACATACACTTGTTTAATTTACTGGAAAAAAATCAAGGAGTACATCGTAATTTTCTTATCTAATCTGTAAAATTATATATCGATTAGTGTTATGTTTATATACTTTTTAGTTATCATAATTTTTTTCAATAAAAATAATTTATCATATGTTTGTTTGCTACATAGGTAGAAATCAGTATTTTTAAAGTACAATACTAGAGGCACATCTAAAGTATTTGATAGACATCTTTTTTGTCTCATAAATAATTTTAAAATTAAAATACAGGAAAAAATATATTTTATCTGCGAGTAAATTTTTAAATAGTTCTGTAATATCATAAAAAAATGTATGTTAGAAAAATGTAGAGTATTAAAATTTTCTAAACAGATAATATTACTTTTTATGTTAAATAGAAAATACATAAAATTCAATTATAAATCAGAGCCTAATCTTCAAAGGTAGAAGAGAATCGCATTTTATATTTGTCTTACCCTATAAACCTCAAAAATATTTCTGATAAAAGATGGTTATTGAAAACAATGATCAAAAATGATTCGTTGAACATTGGCGACAGGAGTATGTGGGGTGAAATGAGGTGATGTACAACAAAAAGAGTTCATTTGTAAAAATAACGTTCAGTACAATAAAAAAAACATGAGGATTTAAATATTATTTAAGAAATACATTTATTAAACTAATTAAATTTTTATTGTATCGTATAAAATATGAACTAAAAAAAATACTAGTCATTAGAGACGAATTAATATTTTTTAAAATATTTATTGATAGCAGAAGTTTCTGTTTAGTATTCACATACACAAAAGTTTTTTTCAATTGGACAAATAATTAAAATCGCCTATGGCTACGATCAGTATTTTTTTTTAAAAAAAAACAACGAAACCAATACATTAAAGAATGATATTTTATTGGAAAAACTTTTACCGGTACAAAAAAAAAACACACACAGACGAGAGATAAAGTACGGTCGGTTTATCTCGCTGAAATATCATTAAAAAAGGATTACTAGTATAAGATAATCTAAACATTTCAACTCGTTGCCACGCTTAAATACACACTAATCCACGTTATAAAAGTTTGGAAAAAATTATACGTGCGCTGCAATGTATTTCTATTCCGTGTTTCTAATAAGTTTCGGAATTTACGAAGTCGTTGAAATTATTTAAACCGACGAACGAGAACGTCTCGTATAACGGCAGAACTATCGGATGTGTATAAGAGCCCATAATTGCGCACGATTGAGTCATCTGTGATGTTGGTTCCGGTTCGACTAGAGGTGGTAACGGGTTTACGTCTCTATGAAATAGCTACGGAAGCTTGTTCGTTGCTTTTATCTGCAATATTTTCATTTATGACCCAATTATGTCCTTATTTTTGTACATGTTCATAAAAATAAAACAGCTCATATATATATATATATATATATATATATATATATATATATATATATATATATATAACCTAATCGACTGTATCATCAAACCTTTTAATTCAGCACAGATTTCTACATTACGGGACTTTATTAGATGAAATATAATATTCGATCCTTTGATGAGATGACATTTTAATTCTGTCATTAATTTTGTAATGGATTCATGATTTCTTTAATCCATTTTCGTTTTATGCATTCGTTTTCTTTTCAACGTTGTTATTTTCTGAATGTCAAAGAAAAATTTTCAACAACTGTATATATAATATATACTTATTTTGTAGATTAATATTTATGATCTGATTTAAAACGATACTTACATACAAATAAATGAGATAAATGTCTGTATTAATATTTTCAAAATAATGTCTGTAATTTGATAAATTTTTACTAATTTTACTAAATGTTTGTAAATTTACGATTTCTTTTTGTATTATTTCAAATAAAGCTTTAATTCCTTGTCCTTGTGGTATTCTTTGTTTTGAATTAGCTAAAAATCTATTTTCCACTACTAGTTTCGGCACGAATCCCATTCTCATGTATATATTGAAGATTGATTTTAAAATCGATTTATTATATTTATAGATGGAGTGAAGTTACAACCCCACCTTCTCTCTCTCTCTCTCTATATATATCTACAGTTCTTCTATCTTAAATGTAACAAAGTTTATGCCAGGAGCGAAGAAGTTTGGGGAACGAGTGGCGATGCAAAGGTGTTTTCTACAGCTTGTTGAGAATTGAATATTTCTTCTTGCGGTGGATAAAGTCCAGCCCCTGTAGTTTGAGCAGCGTTGATTCTGCGACATATGGTCGAGCCTTGTCTTGCCAGAGAATTGGTTTGTCTCTTTTGACTAATCTCTGCTGTTTAATCGCAAGAATCCTCATCATTTCGTACAATTGGTTGCAGTAGACATTTGCTGTAATCGATTGACCAGGTTTCATGAAGCTGTAGTGGATAATACCAGCGCTGGATCACCAAACAGACACCACTAGCATTTTTTGATAAATATTCAATTTTGGTCTGTATTTTGGTGCTTCATCTTTATCCAACTATTATGCCGAACGCTTTCGATTATGAAAAAGAATTCATTTTTAATCACACGTAACAGTATGGTGAATAAATGATTCTCCTTTATTTCTTATCACTAAAGAAAGGCAAGCATCCAGACGATTTGTCTTCTGATGCTCGTTTAATTCATGTAGAACCTATCTGTACAGCTTCTTTAATTTGCCGATTTGTTTCAAATGGTCCTATATTGTTGGAATAGTAACGTCAAACCTTGCTGCTAATTCACGTGTAGTTTGAGATGGATTCGTTTCCACTACATCGTTCAACTCATCATTATCCACATTGGTCTCAGGTCGCGTCCACGAGGCTCATTTTCAAGGTTAAAATCACCAGAACGGAATTTATCAATTCATCGACGTACTTTGCGTTCATCAGCCCATTTCTCAAACACTTTGTTTATATTTCAACTTTTTTGCGCTGCATTCGTTTCATGACGGAATTCATATTCGAAAATAACACGAATTTTTGATTTATCCATGGTTTCACAACAATTACCCTAAAAATTAACTGAACACAATCCAAAACGTCCGTTTGAAAGAATGAGGATCTATTCTTTTACAATAAAAAAAAAAACAGGAAATGTCAACCAAAGTGAAATATCAGAGATATGGTACTTGTCAAAATTAGTATTTAAGGAAATCGTATATTTCATACTTAATAATATAATATATATATATATATATATATATATATATATATATATGTAAGTAGGAAATAAATCAGACCTAAAATTGGTTTCAACATCTACCAAAAAATTTAATACTTTCTGAAATTAATAGAAGAGAACAGACACGTAACAGATCTGAAAGGACGAAGAGACTATCAGGATGTCGTACTTTTACGGGATTACATAGATAAAAACATACAATTATATATTTTATAAAAATACACATATTTCCATTCCGTGGATTTGCATATTAAATTGCTGGATTTACATAGTCTCATGTCTCAGTCTTATACAATTAATTGCGTGAATGTCAATATCTGTAACAAAGAGTTGAGAGTGTTAAGACGTAGGTTTCAACGCTGTAGTATCTTCCTCTTTTCTATATTTTAATTGACAATCTATTTTTTTAGTAATAGTATGACAAATGACGAATTCTTTCAATATTTAATCAAAAATTACAAAGTTTTATATTGTGTTTAATTTCCTTTCACTGTTTATTACTAGTTATACTAATTAGTTCAGTTAAATGAACAGATTTGCTCACTTTGGCAACACTTCATGTGAAAATGGTTACGTAGGCGAGGAAAAGTTATTAGTATTAAAGGCTGAAACTAGAATAATTTTGTAATTATGAAATATATTAGATTTTATATAAGGATTTTGCAATATAATTATTGGTGTTGTTTTCGAGTAATCACAAGTGGATATTTTTTACCTTTTTTATTTTTTGTCTATAGACATATTCAAACATTTTTGAATAAATTCAAACAGTAATGAAAAAGAATATCGTTAAAAGTAATATTGAGTTTTCTTTCATTTTTCATATTATAGATAATTAATTGAAATTTCAAGGAATTATACTGTTTTCTAATATTTTTGTAATTCTAGACTTTTAATATCATTGTCAATAGCATACAATATATAAATGTTTTCAAACCTTCGTGTTAATTGGTGAATTTTTTTTATATTCATTTTTTATTTATTTGTCAGTAAAATGAAAATCGTAAATCCCCGTGCCGAATTGAATTAAATAAGAGAATTTAATTAAATTAGCACAAACTAATTAATCAGTCATTAATATGAATATTGTGTTAAAATATCTTATTACTTTGAAATCTGAAACGTACAAGTTTACAAAATATGTATGAGGAAGACATTAATTTTACCAGTGATTTTCCACGAGTAACAAAATTGTTAACCTTAAAATATTAGTTTTATACAGAAATCGAAAGTAATAATATAATAAATTTTAGTAATGATCTTATTGAACAATATTTGTTCAAAATTAAGTTCAAATTTTGTTTAATTTTATACTCTTTATTATTATTTGTTTTATATATATATATATATATATATATATATATATATATATATATATATATGAGAGAGAGAGAGAGAAAGAGAGAAAAATATATATGTGTATAGGCATAGAATCTTTCAAACTGATATATTTATATTTTATCTAGCAGCAGATCGTTAAAATTTAAGACGATGGTGGTATATAATGAATAAATGCTTGTATTTTCTAAAAAAATATGATTTATTAGATTATTAATTTTAAATATTCACTGAAACGTGTTCAATTTAAGTATGAAAAGAGATTTATTGAAAAATCATTCATTTCTCTTCAGTCACAGATGAGTGTAAAATAAAAGTTTCTAGACCACTCGCACTTAAAATGCTGAGCACAAAGATTAAAGTAACTCAAAATTTCGGTATGTATCGCAGGTAGAATGTTTTCAACAAGGTGTCGAGCATTTTTATTGTCCTGGCGGGATCATTTCATATAATTCAACCAGCAGAGCTTTAGAGTGGCTCCGACTTATTTATATTTCATAAAACGTCAACATTTATTCAAATAATGTGACAATATTAAGTGGCCCTTTTTCCCTATAATTTCAAGAAAGGCATGCGTTATTAAGATCAATAAATTATTATTATTTTGTATCATAAAAGTTTGTACATTTTTTAAATTACTATTTAAAAAAAATAAGTTTAAATAAATTGTATTCTATGTTAGTATTATTATTTGAGAGCATATTGTCTATATTCGTGTGTGTAAAACATGATTTGCCATATATTTGGATGTAAAATTAATTTGTAGTTACATTGCTTATTTTTTCAATGGCAATCATCCATTTTATATAGTCCGATTTTTGAAAATCCAGCTTTTCTTTGATTTTTAAAATTCTTTGCATGCTTTTCTTTTCTACTCTTTCGACGTGAATTGTCAACCATATTACCTTATCGACATGTCCCTAATATATCATGGGTGGTATAAATGTTTTTTAAAATAATTGTGATCGACGGTTAAGAATTGCGGTCTTTTTATTAACAATTACTTATTTTACTTTCAAACTTTGTAAATCTGATATTTTGTAATGATTGTTTCTAGAAAGGTAATCAAATTATTAAAAAAAATGTTTCAATATTAAACGATTGAAATATAAAAATGTTTTATTATTTCTCACTGTTAAAATGTCTAGTTTAAGAAATAATTGTAGAAGAAAACTGAAAGACACCAAATGTATATGCATTGATTAATATAAATCTGAGAAATTGGTTTATTTTTTTTTAAAAAAAAACCTTATGAAATAATATCAAACATCCGAATTCTAAGAGATTTCACTAAAAGTTAAGCTAAATATTTTCAAGATGATTGTCGTATTTCTGAGAAGTTTATACTAGATTAGATTTAAAATTTGTAATATATATATATATATATATATATATATATATATATATATATATATATATAATATTGGTTATTGTAATATGTGTAGAGATAATAATCTAATAATTGTCACGTTTTATTAAAAAATCACTCGGTTTAGGTGTGCATAGAAAAGTGCATTACGTTTATCGTTTTGTGCATTTTGAAAAAAAATTCTATGAAACTATTTTTATGTTTTTTAAAAAAACTAATTTATTTCGATCTAGTTTCAGATTTAATTCTTTGAGTTCAGATACAAGCTTGAAATTCGTCTTAATGAGAAGTGTACATACCAGAAAAGGCAGTTTTATGACTTGACTTATCTACCATTTGGAAACGAATCTTGTCATTTTTTTTAAGTAGTTTTCCAGTTTACTTAAAGGAACCAGAAATATCTAGAATTATTTTACTGAATAGCTAGGGAGTCTGAAGTTTAAAGGATTTTAAACATTTTTTTTAGTAAATATTTTCTTTTTATTTTATTGTGTAACATTTTGAATGAAAATAGGTATTTGTTATTTATTGATATTTATAGAAATTATTCACGAGATTTTTAATGTGAAATCGTTAAATAATATTATTTTGTAGAAACGAAGAAAAAAGTATTTCATTTATATAAAACAAGGCGTGCAAGCTATAATAAAATTATAATACACGACTCGAAATTTTCATCAGAAAATAATTCCGATAGTGTTCTCCGTTGATTAAATTATAAACTTGAAATTACGTTAATTTCGAATCCCGTACAGTGTATTATGTGTACACATAGTGTTTTATAGCTGTTGGCCAAGACGGCGAATGTGAAAACGAGCTTATGGATTAAGACGCAAGCGTTGTAATTCTGCATAATTCTCGTCTGTTAATCTTTGTGACGGAGAGCACTTTGATTAACACGTCGATAGTTCGAGTCAAAAATAATTCGATGCGACGTACTATTATATTGAATAAACCCGGATCAGGTTTTTTCCTTCAAACTTTTTCTATTAAATTCGAAACGTCGAGAAAATCCAGAATGTCGGAAAAGTTACTTTAATTAAAGTGGAACGGTCGGGAGAGTATCGTTTTTTTTTCAAATTTCCAGCATTCGGAGATGGTAATTTATTATGTATTTTTAGGTAATTCGATATTTTAGTAAATATTGTCAATATCTTATTGAAAATGTACATATATGCATTGTCAGTGCTTTTTGGAAATAAATATATTTTATTTAATTTTTTTCTAGTCATATATATATATATATATAAAATAGGTTATTGGATTGAAAGTCGCTGTTCACGTGTAAATGGCTCTAGGTGAGTATGCCGTAGATAGTTTTGAAGTGTGAACATTTCGTACTAAAAATTAGTTATCAGACGCCATCTTTTGTTTACACAAGTGCTTAATAATGTCATTTTGACATATAAGTTCTTTGTCATTATTTTCTAAAAAGGATTATATATATATATATATATATATATATAATTTTATTACAATTTCATCATATCTTGAAATACATTTATTGATTTTTAATGCATATTGTATGTAGATACGACGTAATGAATGACACTTGAAAAAAATTATGCTGGATAATTGATGTGTTTTAATTAATTATTTTTATCTTACTTCAAAAGTACTCAGCTGCATTTAATTAAATTGTGTAGTGTTAATTTTATTTTGTTTGTTAATTTTATCAATTGCATTTCTTTTTATCTGAATATCATTCTCGTTTCAGTCTGTTTAAGCATGAAAACAAGTTGATTTTTGAAGTCGTTGTAAAGTAACGTGTTCAGCGATTCCCTGTTTTTTCTCTTTTTAAACACATACACACATGCATCCACACACACATTATCATACTTGTGTCTATGTGATGGGTGTGCATACTTGTTCTTATTAAGACAGTTTGAAATAGCGGTAAATTTATAAACACTGCCTACCAGGTTGCGCCACAGATTGCCTTGTTGTTTTTCTGCGAGCTTTTAAATTAAATTCTTTATTCATTGCATCGTTACCTTTTAATTTTGCTATAAGAAGTATGTATAAACTTGTACGTCTTTTATGTGTATACCGTAGAAGCTACCGTTAGGTCGGATACACCAGCCCCAACATAAAAACGAAAGTAATTATTTATCCAATATAGAATGTCTTGTGTTACGAACTGCGGGGCGGTGTCTTGCATCTATTGTTTGCACATGAATTTACAACTTATGTACGTAGACAAATATATATATGTATATATGTATGTATATATATATATATATATATATATATATATATATATATATATATATATATATATATATTAAAATCTTATATTTGTGTATTGTATATTTTTAACACATTTTCAAAACACTGATAGCATCATTTATTGTGCGAAATGTTGTATGTTTTAATGTTAAAGGTTGAATAATAAACTGGAAAATTAAACTTTGTTATATTTTTATACAAAAAGTATTATAAAACATTTTTCCTCTCGCAATATAGGTTTGATTTTGAGTTTAAATTCCCTTTTATAAATATATTTTCCATTTTTCGACAAATCACATAAACTAATTTGTAATAAAAGTATTTACTAAGTATCGATAATTTTTGATTTTTCTTTAGGTACATTTTAATGGTAATGATTGTCAGAGCGACAAGACAGGACACTCTTTTGAAGTTATCTTTTTAAGTTACAGTTTGTTCTCGATCTAAGCGTTCTGATTATCGTGTTATCTTCAATGACATGTGTACAATCAATAGTAAAAATTATTAATAAATTGTTATAGTGCTTTTTTTTATCAAAAAAAAATATTTTTGGTTCGTGAGAAAATTTAAAAAAAATTTATTTATGAAATCTATTCGTTTGATCTGAGTTCTGTAAATTTAGCAATCTTTTTTTGATATTTATAGATTTTCTTTTATCGAATAAGAATAATCTAAATAAAGATTGTTATAAATTAACCTTAAATTCAGTTATTATTAATTTTCGATATATCAAATTATAGATATAAAATAGAATTTAATAACAAAACAAATCTTAAACTAATTTTGTTTTAAATTCTATATTCGTTGACGCTTCTTCAGCCGAAATTAACTTAAAAGTCTTTTTTTCCAAGCGATTGTATTATTTACTGGAAATTTATTTTGAGTAAATTGCTTGCCACTGTAAAAGCGATATCAGTAACGTTTGCGTTGAGGTAGAAAGTAATGGTATAGAGTACATCGAAAAGTACTTTTATTAGATTTAATAATAAATGCCATATCACCTTCACTTCCAACTCTATTTGTGAAGTAGATACAGTTTCTACCAATTCGTGTAATATGTTGTTTGAATTAGTAAAGATATGTATGAGGTGTATTATGTAATATTAACTAGTATTACACTATTTATTTCTGTAAATAATATACGGTTATTCAAGAAACTATCAGGTACTATTATCATCAGATAAATTGAGAGTTTGGGACTATAACTCAAGACGAGATTTTTTCTTTCTTTTTTTTTGTAGATATTAATTTATCTTTCACAATTGTGTTTTTATATTTCGGTATTTTTTTCACTAATATTTTGTAAGTAAAGAAGTCGTTTATGTATCGGTCATTAGTCTTTTTATTCAAGTATAGAATAAATGTGAATTTTGTACTTTATTATGAAAGAATATATTGAATGCAACAAATAAAATTTGTATTCTATTAAAAATATTTTAAGATAAACTTTGTAGTCCTCTATTGCTATGTGCCTCTAAGCACTGTTTAATCGTACTTAGTAATAGTTTTTAAGGATTTTAAATAAACAATCAACTTTCTAATAAAAATATTAGAGCTTAATTTATTTATTTGCATTTTTGATCTTAGCAGTTTTACGATAAATTTAAAAATATTTGTAGTTAAAATAAAAAATAAGTTATATTTTAAAGCATATTTATTTAATAGAAACTGTTGATGTTTACTGACAGATTAATTATATATATATATATATATATATATATATATATATATATATATATATATATATATATAATTTTATTCTCATTGATGTACATGATTTCATGCGATATTAGAATTTAGTTTTTCTATACGAAATTTTTGTTAAAAGTATTTTTTGAGCTTTGTTTTATGTAAACATGTTACCCTTTGTTTTCGGTTTTGTCACGTAGTCAGTTTTTATTTGTCACTATACATCTTTTTGTTGTTACTGACATAAAAAATCGTATTATAATTTTTATATTACAACATGTATTTATCAAACTGTATATTGAAATGATAAGCACTTTACAATCTTTTATATACATTAGATTAAAATTGAAACGAATGTCACTATTTCGCTGCTTTTTAAGAAAAGTGATTTGATTATTCCCATACAAAAAAAAATCACAAACCACATCATACGTTTAGCATATTACATAGGATGTAAAAAGTGGCTGTGTCATATCGTGGTGTTGTATAGTGGTAATGGATGATTGATGACTGACACCAGTAGTGGTGTGGTGAGTAGTGTGAATCCGTAACATTTACTGAAAGAGCGCGATACACATCATTCCATCTAGATCAGTTTCGAATGTGCACAATGCAATACACGCTGCATCATTATTTTCTACCCTATCGAACTGATGTATTTTTCATTAATCTATTCGTTTATTAATACTAGTTTGGTGCGTGTGCAAATGTGGATGTAATTGCGATATAAAATGATCTTGTTAATTTTTAATTAATCATTCGTGGTTTTACATTACATTTTTTGACGTATACATACGTTTTATTATTTTATTGTAATAAATATCAGTTTATAAAACAAGTTGTATAACACATAATTCTTCTATATCTTAAAATCCATAAAAGTAGGCATTTCTGTTGGTACACTTCAAACGTATTTGTTTTACTTATAAACATAAACATTGTTTAAATAATAAAATATTGTTTTAAAATAAAATTCCATATACTAGAAACTGAATGTCTGTGTATGTTGAATTAAACTTATGTAATAAATATCCGATGTAGTAAATCATGATGAGAGACAAGTGTCAATAATAATAATAAATGACAGGATGTAACTGTATCTTCTTGATTTTCGTAATGATCTCGTTTACATTCCAGGCTTATATTGTGATTCCATCATTTATTTTATGCTGTAATGGATAAATCTAATATTTGAACAATATTTAATAGAGATATTTTTATTTAATGTTTTTCTACCATAATTTTTGTATGAATTTTTTTGGACGATAATCTTATTAATTATTCTATATCGATAGGAATTTTGTGTTATTACTTTCATATATGAATCGTTTTGAAAAATTTCTAAAAAGTATATATAAACTTCAAATAAATTTTGTTTATCCAGATAATCTCTATTTGATTTATTGCCTTTCTGCCAACGGTTTAATACGTTATTTATTTGTGTTTCCAGGGTTTTGGAATCGATAAACCCTTGAAATTTATTTTCGACAGTGTTTTCGTTTTGAATATTTTAAAAAAAAATGTCTAGATGTTTGAAAAGTGATAGCATGCCCATGATGTGTTTTTATAGTGATGGGATAAAGATTAATTATTTTTTTTTACTATCATTTGTGAAATGGAGCGAATTGGATTTCTTGGATTCATAAATGTTTTTATTTTTTTTTTATAAATGAGTTTACTGTCTGTAAAACTTGTTTCAATTTTTATTAATTCCCCTTGCAGGATTTAGTTTGTTTCTTAAACATGTTATGTTAGTTTTCTCTCGAATTCATTCCAAAATGTTACATCACGCTGAAAAAGTCAATTATTCAAAGTTTTTTTTGAAATAAACGAACACTTTCTCTGTCGTTTTCTTGTATATTTTTTGTTTAATATTCTATACGAATACTGCAGGTCACATGTGAGTTTGTTTCTTCTACGATGGATTTCGTCTTTCATCTTCATATTAATGTTAAACAACGAATTCAAGAGTTATCAGAACAGGATGAAATTTTAAACTAGTAGTAGAAGAAAAGAATTTCCACATGACCCACTTGATTCATAGAAACAATAAACATATTTAAAATATAACAATAATTATGGGATATTTTCACGGATTTTACACAATAATGAGTTTATTGTTAAATATAAAAATCTTTTTTTATATAGCAAATTATTTTAATTTAAAATTTACACTTGTAAATATAATTGAATTTATAAAGCTTTTGTACTTGTGCTTCTGTTGTCGTTTGATTTGATGCTTTTTCATTTTGAATTGTTTGAGTTTCTGATCTCCTCTACTAGTTCACATGTGCTATCTTCTGATAAATATTAGGGTGTTTATAGTTTTTAAAGCTAGATTTTAGAGTCACCAAAAGCTACCCTAAGATAGTAATGAGACCAAATCTTAGGCAATCCAAAAAGACGAAGATCAATATATCTTTGATTTTTTTAAAAATAAAATATATAAATCAAATATTCATATCTTTATTCATTATATGTTTTTTTATTTTTGTACAGTAATAAATAGTTTATATCGATTCCACCATACATTTAGTAGTGAGATATTTATTTTTTGTTTACAAATAACTGGAATAAAAAAATATTTATGAGGTTGATTAAATTTTCATATAACTGGTTTGATTTACTTTTGAATTATTATTTTCAATTGTTTTCCGAGAAAATGTGATTTTTAAAACTGCTCTTTATATTCATTATTAAATTTATCTTTGATTTGTATTTCAAACTTAATCTTTTAATTAATAAGTTAATTTTAATAGAATTTTATTTCAACTAATATGTTAAGAATGTGCTTATAACTTCCATATATTCACGTAAGCCATACATATATTATATATATATATATATATGTGTATATATATATATATATATATATATATATATATATATATACGCATATGCTCTTTATATGTTGCGAGCTTTTCGTTTGAAAATATGAAATTCTCATTCATAAATTTGTTCGAAACACCTAGCATCCAGTTCCATGTTCACTTGTGTACTAAGACATTTTATAATAAAACGTTAATAGTACATGCTTCAATAAATTTTGTTTGTATGTCGACTACTTGTGTATATATGTATATATGTTATAAGGTCTACTGTTATTTCGGCGCTCTTCGTCTCTTTGATGTAGTTCAAAGGGTTGGAAGCGAAATTGAAAACACTTGACAACTAGACGAGGTGGGTATTAGGAGATATGGGGGTTCGTAGGCATGCGAACGGGTAGTAGACACGCTGGGACACGATCTTCAAAAACGAAGCGTTGTCACTAAACAAAACGGTAGCACTAACAGCAATGCTATCAGATTGTAGAAAATTGGCAAAAGATATGAGCATCTCTCGACTATATTGTAGAAAATGTGAGCACGCATCTTGATCTATACGTGTATGGGATCAGTGTGTAATATACGTGTACGTCTGTGTATGTGGGTGCGTGCGTCTATTTCGAGAACAGACGAGAGAGAATATGCGAGAGAAATTAATCACATAAAACCTATACACAATAAGTATATTATATTAATTATTATCGAATACAATAGCAACATAAATTGTATTGTAGTCGTTAATCGGTAAACTTGATTATGTGCTGAAATCTTGAGGGCAAACGATTTTTGTAGTCTGTTCCTTGCTAGTAAATTTCATGTAGTGTTTTAATATTTGATCGGATTTTAGCTTGAGGGGAAAAACAAGAAAGTGATTATATCGTTTTGTTTAATAAAGTTCTGCGTTCAGTTAACGGATATTGAATTTGATTTTCTTTCAGAAATCAATTTCTCATTCACTGCACAAATCATAATAATTATTTTTATCACAAATTTTCAATAAATGATTAATGCTTATTTTTGGTTGTCGCTTATAAACATTTCAGTGACGAATACTATCCTTAGAACTTTAACGTAGGGATATTTCTTTTTTCTATACTTTTAAGCTCTGAAGATGATGGAATCGTCATCGAAATTCGCACAGCCAGTAATCAAAATTAATTAGTAATCATTTATTAAATCTTTTTTATTAGAATTTTTTTGGTTTCCGGACAGAATAAAAAAATATATGTGAAAATAAATTTAGCCACAGTGCCAGAATTGTGACTAAATTTGATTTTCACAGACAAGTAAATACTGGCTAGTATGTAACTAGAATAAAATTTAAATTTTTCCTAGTAGAATTTAATTTAAATTATTTTTTTCTTCTCTATACACAAATTAATCTAACTAGATAAGAAAATATCTTTATCTTTAATTAACTAATTTTTGTTTTTAAAAATACAGTCTATCTACAGAAATACACTTATTACAACATCGATACATTTTTTCAAAGTATTTCGATTATTTGTAGGAATATTTTTCATGTCCTTAACGATTTCAAAACACTCGTCTATCATTTTCAATTTTAGCTTAAGATTTAAAAAATAGTTGCTAGATGACAAATTGGAAAAGTAAGAGTATTGATTAAAAATCATGACACTTTTAAATCCCAAAAACTTACAAATAATAATTGTTTTATAAACCAGAGCATTATCATAGAAAAAACAATCAGTATATTGTTTTTGATATTGCTAGTTATGTGTTCGAATCCTTAAAAAACTATCAACAATCCTTAAAATATCATATAAAAACAATCACTAACTTGGCTCATGATCTTTATTTGAACTTTAGCTATTTTTTGAAAGAATCATAGTATTGATTTTAATAGAATTTAACCCTGTGTTGGCTGTCATATATCTGTAAAATACATAACAAAATTATAAATTCTAAAATTATAATTGCATGTTCTTATATATATGATCACTTTCTTTGTCCTTTTAGATTGTGTATCGGTTTTTTACTACTATTTTTGACACCTGTGGTCTCTTCTGGTATATATTGTACCTCTAATATCTATCTGAAGTTGATACACCTGCTGAAACTAGTAGTGAAGAACAAACACTCATATCCAATTGAATGAAGATCATCAGCACAACATTATTCTAGTTTAATTTTTCATAAAATAATATTTATTATAATTCTACTATATATTCATCCTCTTTATATCATATATGACTAAAAAAAAATCATTTAAGTTATAATTGCATGCCTTCATTTTCATAAATTTATTCTTTTATCAAAGTTTTCGTATTTTTTTTACATTTGTAATAATTTTAGTGCAGACATTGTCATTGTTTACATTTCTTGGGTCTTTTTTTATAATCGTTGTCATATCGTTTTGTAATAGATTTTATTCTAAAATATACAAACATGATATTTAAATTAGAAATGAACCAGATAAATATAAAATGTGATATAAAGAATGAAAGTAATAAAAAAAATGCTACACAATATGGTGCTAACAGTTCAGTATGTAAATCGTCATGAAAAAATTAATTAAATGTAGTGTTGAAATATTCAAAATATATATGTAACCATTTATGTGTTAATATTTATTTATGTATATATATATATATATATATATATATATATGTGTGTGTGTGTGTGTGTTTAATTAGTCAATATTGAATTTAATAATAGTTCAAAACGAAAGGTCGTTAAGTTGAAACGTGTTTCGAGTATTCGTTAAAACGTGTGCATTTATTTCCAAATTGGACAAAGGTACAATTAAATTTAATAACATTTCTGTTTGAATATTTGTAAAAGTTTCGTCAATTGTAGTTAAAACATTGAATATACGTGATAATAAATGGGGAATTTGAATGATAAAACTTTTTTTATTACATCCGACTTAATTTTGGTAAATAAATTTGCAGTTAGATTTGTTTAGTAACGGTATTAAATGAAGAATATTCATTCATTGTAAAACAATTTACGTTTTCAGAAAATTTTAAAAAATATGTTAGAATTAGGGAAAATTAAAATTTTACTGTATTTTAATTCATGCTACCGGCTTTGCTTTTCTAAAAAGTTGTATTTATAAGTATTATCTATCTACGTACAACAAAATATACCGGAAACATTTAAAAATTTTTTTTAAAAAAACCTCTAGACATTTTGTTTTAAATTATTATTAATGATGACACCTGAAGTTACACGAAATTTTCATGAAAAATTATGATATTGGTGTCATAACAACTACAATGAAATGTGTGACTATAAAACAACTACGTTGAAATATAACTGCGAGTGATTATATAGACATACTAACATTATATATATATATATATATATATATATATATATATATATATATATATATATTACGATATTGACTGAATATATGCGATACAAGTGATGTGAGCGGCGGTGGAGCCTCCAGGGTCGGTGAGCGTAGCGAATAGGGGAAAAGCCTTCTGGTTATTAAAAATATTTTTTTTATTTTAATTAGTGTATACATTAGAAAGTAGGTTTAGAGAAGAAAAGAGTATGAGTAGGAAATAGAAAGTAAGCAAAAAAGTCAAAAAATCTGTATTGCTTAGTTATTAATTAATTTTAAAATAGGTTTAGACTCTATTTATATTCTTATTTTCTTCTATTTTGATAGAAAGTAATGTAATTGTATTTGATATTAATGTACAGTGTGAGTATTCTGCGTAGATTTATTATTATACAAGTGAAATTAAAACGATTAATATTTATTGAAAATTACAAACTCATGTTTTATTTTAATATTTAATATTTTCATTAAACATAGACTACGTTCTTGTTATAAGCTTCTTTTTTTAAAAAAAAATAAAATAAAAAATACATACAATTAATACTTTTGTGACACACGGGGGAAAATCTCGAAATTTCAGTGACTATAGCGCATCATGACTTCGTCGAAAATGCTGTGTAAACGTTTACACAAACACTTAATGTTAAATTAATATGAGAGCGGCAGAAAACTATCTCTCATATCACTTCAGTCAGCTCATCGAAACACTTTAAGAAACATACACAAAGTCAATCGATACTCTATACTTATTCATTACTCCGTAATATTAATATAGATGATTTTATGTAATTTTCTGAAAGTCATGTCAGCACATTTCTTTCCAATACACTTATCCATCCTTACGTACTTTTATTCGTATGGCTTTTCATTCTACATATTGAACCTATGTCACTTTCATTCATTCCTATTCGAAGTGATCTTTTGAACTCAATCTTTAGCGTTTCCATCTCTTGTACGCTTTCTTTAATATTTATTTATATAAAATGTATAAATACATTCAAGAATATAGGGAACATATTACAGAACTTCTCTCTCTCTCGCTCTATGTATATATATATATATATATATATATATATATATATATATATATATATATATGTATATGTATGTATGCCATTATTTTCAGAATTTATCGATTCTCTGTTGGATGCAAGGCATGCTCATAAATTTTTTCTCTTTATTTTTATCAGTAGCGGTCATTATTTTTCATTATTCTTTCGAACTTTGAAGTCTCATTCTCTTATAATATTCAACCTTCGGTTTAGTTTTTTTTCTTCACAAATAGTTATTATTTTATATACTGTTTAATTCTTTTATCATCATCTACTTTTTTCAAATTGAAAATGTTAATATATTTGAATTATTTATAAGCTTACGGCATTTATTTTAGTTATACTCATTTTTTTGTGATCAAAAGTTATCTTGATAGCTTTTAACTGGCTTTATGTGCCTCAAAGGAGTACAATAAATAATAATTGTAATATATTTTTGGCACTTCAGCTAAAATTCACGTTCATAAATGAATTTTTCGCACATTTCACTCATTTTTTTCATCAGTGTTTGATAATTTATCAGTGGCTATTTTTGATTGCTGTTTATACACGTTTTGACTGAGATTACATAATTTTTCAGTGCACTGAAATATAGATCTACGAGCTTTTCAAATTTTTCTGTACCTTAGTATTCTGAAAATGATGGTGTTGCTATCGAAATGTGTACAAGCAACAATCAAAAATATTCAATAATCATTCATTAGACATTTTCGATCAGAAAACTTTTTTGTGCTTTATGAGTGAACAATTTGTTTGTGAAAATAAGGAATGATTCTAGATAGAAAAAAGATAATAAGGAAAAATGTCTGTATGAATCTAAATTTACTTCATTTTTATAAATATTACACAATACATTTAAACAGTTTTAGAAAAATTGTAAGTCAAACTCTTCATGCGACACTTGTGATTATACATTTTGGACATGTTGAAATTTGTATTCTGTTGACTGTAATGACAATTTCGTTTTTTGTTTCAGTATTATTAGTCTGTACAAATGTAAGAATTAATGAAAGTATGGAGGGCCAAAGTAGAGTATTACCTTTGATACATATTTAATGTGTGCTTTTAATAAATCTGAAAGCTGCAAGGTACTACCGAGCTACTAGTTAGACATCACTGATTCAAAATAATTCTTTTTAGCGTTCAGGTCGTTTATTTTAATATTAAGTTCAATTAAATTGATTGCGTAAAACAAATAATTTACTCTAAGGATGAAAATAATCTTTTTCTTAATTTTAATTCAAGTATTTTCTTTAGTTTAATTACTTTATATAAAATACCACGAATAATGTTTTCTTTCAGAAAAATGATAACACAAAATAAAGTACATATGAGATTATATTTCGTGTAACATAAAAAAAGATTATTTTAATCTTATGTAATTACAAATTTATTCTGTAATAAAACTGTTATCAGGCAGTCATAATAAAAATCTGTCTTTTTTAGACATATGGGTATTAAAAATAATCCATTAATTTAAGAATTAAGAACAAAAAATACGGTTTAAATAATTTAACTACTTTAATAGTGTTTAGCGGTTTATAAATAATTTAATAAATAATTTTATGAATCTATTTAAATTTTATTAGCAATAAAACATAAACTTGATGTCATAAAAATGTATATAAAATGCTGTAATGAAATAAAAATTACGGGAAATAAAGCTAGTTACTGATACATTAATATCAGAACAGGAATTAAATCTTATCTATGTACAAAGTTATATTTTTATATACATACATTAGATTGAAATGTATATACATACATACATACATACATACATACATACATACATACATACATATATATATATATATATATATATACATATACATACAAACATCTTATTTTTAGTCTTTGAAAACATACTATTGAACGAAGACCTCTTCTATTTTATATCAATTTCAATCAGCATATCTTTCTTTTTTCATATAATTCGATATATGTATTCCATTTATTCAAAATCACTTATTATTCTTTGTTTTTAGTTAATAATTTGTCTTGTCCGTCTACAATATATTCTCGTTAATTTACATTATAAACATTTAATACTTCTTATTATGCCATTAAATTGTATTTTCGAGCAGATATTCTATCCTTTTCGGTTTTGTTTTGTTATTGCTAACATAATCTTTCCATGGTTGTCTGCATTGTTTTAAGTCAATGTATTATTATTCTATATAAATACTGTAGGCCAGTGCGAAATTCGCACGTTAACAACAAGACTCATATAGAATAATGAATAGCAAGTACAGAGGAAAATAACACAATGAAGAGTTGCTGTATTATATTATTAGTTGTATAGGCAGTCGTATAAAGTACATCGATTGAATATTTTTTTAAATAAAATGAAGTCTCTTATTTAAATATTCATGCATTTCCTTTCATTAGATTTTTTCTTTCGCCACACAAATCAGTAAAATGTTCTGATGTTCAAGTCTGTTCAACAAATCATTGTTAATAATTTTTACATGAGCACATTTCGATGGTAATGTATCATCCGCAGTGCGCTGAGCTATAGAACACTTTTTCTACACTTTAACTAAACCCAGAATCTTGAATAACTTAAAAATGTTCAATGTATCTTATCGCACTGAGGATTATGACATAGCCCTCAAAATCGTAACAGTCAAACATGATCAATAGTCATTTATTGAACATTTTTGATAAAAAAATGAGATATGTGAGTTGAGAGAAAAAATTACTTCATGAAAATGAATTTTGTATCAGTGCCAAAACTTTATTGTGATTGACGCATTTCGTTCAAATAATTTTCATTTATTTTTATTCTCCATCCAAATTCGCCATTGAGTAAATCAGGTTTGCTTATAAGTTGTCTTACATAGATAATTTTTATAATGTTTTGGATTACCTTTATTTCATTTTCTTTCGAATTACAAACCCATTAAGCATCGTTTTTGTTATATATATATATAGCACCATGTATTTTTGACCTAGTGTATTTCCATTACGTTATTTTATTTTCTTTTTTATTAATAACGTTTTTAATAAAGTTTTGAAGTAAAAGAGCAATACAGTTATTTTGTAAGAACACCCTTAACTTTGCATAAATCCAAAAATAATCTCAAATAAAAATAAACGTGTTTATGTAAAATATTATACCTTAATGTTAACTTTTCGTGGTAGTTTGTCGCATATCAACAAATCAATCTTTAAACTTGATGTTCAAATCTGCAGTTAACCGTAAAAAATCTATTTTACTTATCAAAATTGAATTTTTAAATATTTTTTTCTAATTCCAATAACAAGTTTTAATAATATACAGTTTACTCTCTGAAAATTTTTTGAATTAAAGGATTAAATAGAAAATACTTTATTTGCTGTACTACTTTGTGTATAATCTATTATCTTAATCTTTTTGTTATCTTAAAGTTGAAGTATTTTTTAAATCTATTTTATATATGTAAAGGAACTTTAAGTCTCCGCTTGTAAACTAAATTAAAACATCTACACATGTGCTTACACATACGCACATAAATATATATATATATATATATATATGTATATATGTATATATATATATATATATATATATATATATATATATATATATATATATATATATATGAATACATATATGCATTTGTAATCGGAGTACATTCTATCTCTAATTTATTAATATCGCAAGTTATATTTAACTGTTTCAAGTAATATTACAACTTATACGAAAGTTTCATTCTATGCAAATGTAACTTATCGAATTATAAATTCACAATGTTTTATACATCTTCAACTTGTAGTACATGAAAGTTTACGATGTGTATCTTGCAGCTATGTTCATGAAATTATCAATGCCTTAAAACACATCAAAGCAATGTTCAATGTTTCTTATGTCGATTCGAAATTGTAGAACAAATTATTACATAAATATTAAAGTACATTCTATTCATATATATATATATATATATATATATATATATATATATATATATGTATGTATGTATAAATAAAATGTTCGTTTTAGAGAAAGTAAAATGGTTAAAAAGCAGCGGAGCCACGTAATTTGAATAAAACTTGTGTGCGACCGCATTATCTGAATAAAACAGTGATACTGAATTATCCAAATAATCCAAAGCTGTAGTATAATTAAAGAAGGATCTGTATTAAAGATAAAAATATACAGAGTGATTTTTTTAACGGCAGAGTTGCCTAACTGGTGAGATACGAAATATCGTTTCGTTTTTATGAGGATTTGAAGCGAAATACTACAAGTTAGGAAGAGTTTATAGTGAGGATATTTAAAAGTATTCAGTGTAGCAAATATACTAAATTTTCGTTAAATAATATCTCAATTTGGTATATTATAATCATTTTCTTTCTATCTTTCTAATTTCGAATATTATTATATTTGATGATTAATATTCTGTCTGATTACAATAGTATACTTTTTATTCTCAAATGATGAAGTGAGAGATGTGATAGACATCCTTTTTATGTGTTGTTTGGATTAATTCATCCTGTTCGTTGTGCAGAATGATGGTTAAAAAAATGAAGTGACATGTTGTGAAATATCTTCAAAATTAATTGTCAAAACCTTGTGAAAAGGTAACAGCTTTTAGAAGGGTATATTGATTTTTTTTATAGATGTAAACAGTTTTGTAGACTGGAGTTGGAAACTTAAAAAAGAGAACGGCAAATACGTGCTACCGAGATACACTTGAAGTTTCTAGAGGTGTTCATTACTTTAAGAAGAAATAAGTAGTTCTCTCATTTTGCATTTAAATGTATGTATAAGTAAAGAACGAAATGGGTATATATATATATTTATTTGATAGTGATTTTGTTCTCTACACTTATTTACACTTTTTCTTTTATACGAATTACACTTTTATTTTTCGCAAATTTCACATATCTCACAATTAAAATACATTCGTTATGAATATACATCTTTTTATAAAAGATTGTATATATATATATATATATATATATATATATATATATATATATGTATACATATTATATGTATGAATACTTTCCCGATTGTAAATATGATTATATGTTTACCATACTACAACAGTGATTATTAATTCACGATTTTATCTTTGATTGCAATTGTGTTTATCTTGGCTTGGTACAGTGTTTTGATAATTATTTATGACACAGTGTTTTCTGTTTACTTTTGTTATCTAATAAAATTGTATTTAATTGAAAATAATGCAAATAAAATTTGAATTTATTTATTTTTGTCTCTGTAAAATAGATAGAAAAACACTAATTGCGATTTTTAGTTAGAGAATTTGCACGCACACACACACACTTTTTATATATATCGAGTTCTTTCTCTAGCTATGTATATATACATAGGGAGAGAGAAAGAGAAGAATTAGATGATGCCCGTTAACAATTGCCTTAATAAACAAGCCTTGAATGAATAAATGATTTAAAAAATAAAAATAGTAATAATTAATATAAAATTAACAATTTTGAATATAACGAATGTTAAGTAACAAAAAAAAGTGTTTTTAAATGAAGCACAAAACTATTAAGTACTCATTGTCTTGTTTTAAAAAAAATGTTGTACGACTGGATAGCTAAAATATTAAAAATATAATCTCTCTGTAATATTTTATAAATGAATAATTGTCTACGACACCTGAATAAAAGATATTGATAGGATCCGTCATGTATTCGAAACCGAAATCAGTACGTGCATCTATTGTAAACAATTCCTCGTTGAGTGCACGCGAACCGATTTCCCATTTTTTTAAACGTTTCAGAACGCCGATCTCCGCACGACACTACGGTGCCAATTCATCTACGTACAATGCTGAATTATTATACGCGTATATGTATCTGTTCGGGAAGCGTCGAATCGAGGAATTACGTACATTTGTATTTGTGGAAAAATAGAGATCGGATCGAGTCAATCTCCGGTACAATTTCCCTCTCCAAATCAATTTCTCGCACTTTGGAGCCGCGCGCCACGCCAACCATTAGTCATCATCGCACTGTTGCCATTCCGCACGTCACGTTTCAATATATTATCTCAACGATTGATTGACAAAATGATAGCACGTGTGAATGTGCGTAACGTATCTACTTGTTCGATCTGCATGTGTGTGTGTGTATATATATATATATATATATATATATATATATATATATATATATATATATATATATATATGTGCATGTTGGGTTATTTTGCAGGGCGGAGGTTGGCTGTAAGAATAATCGTATCTGTTCGTCGTATATCTTGTATATTGAGAGAGCTATCTGACCGTACGCTTGCATTTTTTAGTAGGGTTTATTTCAGAACATTTTACGACGTCCACAGTACTCCTGGACCTCGAGATACTATGTTTCTTTAATGAGGACTGAAAACCTCATATCTCTTCTGTAGGATTTAATTTGTAAAATACATTGGTCACCAGTTCGATGCATTTACTTTTGAACGATATGTTCGTACATATCCACTAAGAATATAATTTGTATTCATTTCAGTTTCATAATTGTTTTTTTTTTTTTTTTTTTTTTAATATTACAGGATAAATAAATACTTTTTTCCTCTCATAACTTAAAGTAACTGTTATAGTAATGTACGAGTACATACTGAATTCAAAAAAAACATTTAAGTTGTCACTATCATTCAGTGTTATGAAGTGAATGACAGCTATATATATATATATATATATATATATATATATATATATATATATATATAATACATATACTTCTTATTAAGTATTTTCAGACCTGGGGAATTTGTATTTTTAAGGTATTCTTCCTAACATCTATTTTAATATGTAAATATGAAATTACAAAATATAGTTTTATATAGGAAACCAAAAACAATCCATATATAAAAAAATATCATGCGAAAAAGACCATACAATGATAATTTGTTATCAATGTATCATTTATGGATCTTTAAGACTTTAAATTGTATTTATTGTCAAGACAGCATCTTATTTATATTTAAATTTAATTTCTTTCTTTATATATTTATAAACTATTTTATTTTCAACGACACACGGAAATAGTATTCTTGTGTACTTTCGGATTAGATTATAATTTAGATAATTATGTATAATTGTCAGTAGATGACTGGTATGAATCCAGTATATCAAGAGGCTAAGAGGTTAAATGTCCCAAAAGATTCTTACCTCAGGGAGGCTTTGGTTATTACTGGTTATTAATCAAAATGTAGTCGGTGTTAATTTCGTTCTGCATTTTGCACGTGGAATGTTATTTTTTTAATGTCTAATAGTTTGAAACCTGCATGCTTAGACTCCACTAGTTTTGATATCGCTTTTTCTTTCTAGTGATATTTTGTTAGAAGTGTTCTCAGTATTTTGGAGCACATATCTAATTGTTGGTAATACACTTTGAAAGTGTACAGACTTGTAAATACGCCCACACAATTTTTGTTACGTTTGTTAAAATAAAAGAAGCAGTCTGAAGAAATGGTATCAGTTTTCTACCAAACAAAATGTAATGCAAGAGAAATATGACAAGATCCGTTCAATCATAAACGGTTAATAGTCATATATATATATATATATATATATATATATATATATATATATATATATATATATATATATATATATACACATTCAGCATAAGGAGTATAATATTTATCTTGATGCACTATTTTGCATTCAAAATGAATCTCAGGTGCTTTTTCAGTGGTTGGATTAATGTTTATTTTTGGAGATTTAAAAATACTTCATCACAATAAAAAACAGAAACGCTGAGCGATTACATATTTCCATGGCGTAGTGGGAGTTTAAGGAGTGAAGCTCTAGTACTCAAAAAACTAAAAATATAAATTTTAGAAAATAACAGAGCTGTTAAAATTGAGCAAATGTATAAAAATACAACAAATTACATGAGACGTGTATGCGAGTGTAACTTGGTGTCTCTTTGTATTCATTAGTGCATGTCTCAGCATTCTGTGTCTGGCAACAAAATAACGTTTGAATGAATTTAGATGACAATAACATGAAAAGCTGTACACAACCACGAAATATGTATGAAGCACTAATTCAATTTAGAATCCAGTCACAAAGAAACTGAGAGCGAGAGATAATTGCATTGCTGAATTATGTATTCAAAAATATGTAGAAACTATCACAAAAATTTCATATGATAAAATGTCTCCTAAGATATGTAATTGTTTTCTTGAATTGTTCAGAGTTTTTGTATAACAAATGTTACAAATTTAAAAAAATCAAGTTTTCAGTACAAAACATTCATAGAATTAACAATTATACATTTACAGATTGCGGTATATTTAACATGTATTGATTTTATTATCAGGAAAATATTATTGTTATATCAACACGGTTATCAATCAGTGTATTATCATATATATATATATATATATATATATATATATATATATATATATGTTGTGTGTGTATTTGTAGTTTTACATAAACGTACATTATATATTTGGAAATGTTCTGTTCTGTCAACTGACCATAAAGATTGGTCATCACTAATGACACCCCCATGCATAATTAGTCAACGTACGAAAAAAAAACAGTTGAAATCGGTCAATCGGAATCGATGTCATTTGTTTTATTACATCGCTTCATCATGACCTTCCATTTGCACATTCATCAATACGAACAGTTTTCGGATTGGACCCCTGTGAAATTGTTGACGCATCTCATTTAAAACACTGATTCAGTATATCGAGTGGCTACCGAACGTTTTGTTATCGAACACTGAAGAACAAATCATATTGGAAACAATTCAAATTAGTAGGAATCATTTTACAAGTAAATGCTGAATGCTTAATTTGTAAATATTAATAAACAATTAGTAATGTATATATATATATATATATATATATATATATATATATATATATATAATTCTTTACTATTAGAATTTCAGTTTAAAGGACTTAGTAGAAAGTTCGAAATAAATAGTTAATAGCTTTTATTTAAACATAAAAATTAAAAATAATATCCTGTTAATTTTATATACCGAATAATTATTTATTGTACGAGATTCATAAAAATAAACAATAGACAATGTGTAATAAATGTATTTATAAACATAGTTTTTTAATACTGATTGTGCAAACGTGAATATAAATTTAATAACTTTTAAAAATGCAATTAAAACTTGTACATAATTGTAATGAATATATATCTATCTCTGTTGTAAACTTGTTGAATTGTTTATAACCGTTGTGTACCGAGTTTTTTTTCCAACAAAGTACTTCATTAAAAATAGTTATTATTTTTGAATAACAGGAATGTATAACGATATATTTTTTTGTACATAAAGTTTTAATCCCAGCTTATTTAATTGAATGGATTGCATAGTTTGTGCTTTAAAAATTGTTATTAATGTGGAAACAAAATAAAAAGATATCACTGTCAACGAAGCAATAATATGTATTTAATTTTATTATCTCCAAACAATTTTTCAATGGCGCTTTATTCGAAAAACAAATTTAGTACGAGTTCAGTTTGTATGATTGTCGTGACTTAAATAATAAAATATGTCCATATTTTTAAATGTAAATAATTGCATGAAGCTGTAATAATTTTCGTAAAGCTGTTAATATTTTTTGTAATTGTAAATTGAATGAGTTTCTTTTTATTTAAATATTTGTCAGAGTAGTGGGTTAATTCACTTGTACAAATGAATCATTTTTTCGTCGTACAGAAAATTTTCTGTTCAAAAAGTGTTCAATAAATGATAATTTTTGATTATTACTTATTTCGGCGACGGTTTTATTGTACTCAGAGAGATTTTTATGCTTCCAGATAATCTAAGTATGATTGCATTGCCGTCGACTGATTTCTTTCGACTACAATTTATTATTTTATGTTTGTCGTAAGGTCAGATGATTCATCTCTGTTCGTCGAATTTCTTTATCTTGTATGAATAAATTAGTATTATGTATAGAATTTTATGTAATTCCATTTGTGGAACACCGATATATATATATATATATATATATATATATATATATATCATATATATATATATATATATATATATATATATATATATATATATATATATATGTGTGTGTGTGTGTATCGCTGTGTGTGTATGTATACATAATTTTGTGTAAATAAAATTTTCTGTATAAAAATGCTTCTTCAAATATAGTGATAATTATTATTCTTTTCAAAACAGTACAGTGAACATTTATTTTTCACTCCTATGAACACCATTGATTATAAGAGAGAGCAATATTAAATTTCCATTCAACTAGAAACATTTTACCTACATATATTTTTTGTTGTAATTATTGCCTATTCAGCAAATCGATTGGTTTTTGAATAAAAATTGCGAAACGTGTAGAGTAATTCTTCATTTTTTCATTCGTCGAAAAAAGGTAATTTCATTTTACAGTACAACTTTGAAACGTTCTAGAACAGTTTGATGTTTTAATTATTTTTCGACGTTCACTTTTAGATAATCAATTAAAAGATTAAAATATCAGGCTAAAGCCTAGTCATAAATTTTATACCATTTAATTATTCATTCAAAGTTAATGTACTTTGAAAATTAGTTGAAATGTATTTCACGTATTTGAAAACAACACGCGATTTACATCAATTCCAGGCTGTAATCCGTTACATTTTCGTGGTCCGATTACAAATTCTCTGGACATCGGTGCCGGTATCAATCATCGATGCTGTTATTATGTTATTATAAAGAGACGTGCGCTCGCTACGACGCATTTGTATGTGTATACATTTTCCATGAACTGTTGGTTGTAGCACAGGGTTGAAATTTCACGTGCTTTCATGTACACGAGCTATGGTGAATATACACGGTCCAGTACGATCGTGTTTGGTTTAGCTTTTATGAACATTGTTGCTGGTCTGGTCGACTGCTTGGATGGGTGGTTGGTTTGTTACGTTGGCTGGCTAGCTAGATGGTTAGTACGTTGATATGTTATGTCATAATTAAATCATATGCTACGGTGCAGCTACCGTACCGTCGAGAATACAGTTATGCTATAATATTGTGCATCGAACATAATTTATAGCAATTTCAACGACCCCTCACTGCACAAATTAATTGTTTATTAAGCTAGTAGAGGAGATATTTACTTTATAGATGTTTTTGGTTATGAATAGTTGTTTGTTATTCAATTATTTTGATAATCTGTCATTTATCATGACTGCGCTCGATATGAAACCCTTTGAATTATATATGTGTTAATAAATGAAAATCAAAACCAGTATATCGGTGTAAATCAAAATATTAGGGTTTTCCATGCGAAATTGTCGATATTCAAAATCGAATTTCAACAAATACGATCAACATTTCACCCGTTCAGTATATTCCTGCACATAGTGTATAAATATCAGTAAAATTCTCTTATTGTGACATTGAATACACCGTAAACAAAGAACAAATAATCAAATGTCGTCCGGATGTCAAGTTATACCAATACAACTTTGACACTTTATCTGAATTTATTTGACAAATGAATTGCTTTTTCATCTCACAAACTACAAAAAATGATAAAAAATGTTCAATAAATGATTATGAATCAGTTTTGATTGTTGTTTATCTTTAGAGAGTCAAGGTACAAAAAATATTTATTGTTTATGGAGTGAAAAAAAAATTCATTTGTGAAACAGGAATTGTTATCTTAAAGTGTTTTCAATGTCAATTTAGTTCTGCCACAATGACTAAATTTACTTTTACAGTATACTTTTTTTACTCACCTCGCATACTACAAAAAATTTCCTGTTCAAAAATATCAGTAAATCAATATTGTTCAAGTTTAATAATTGCTTATAGCTATTTAGATTGCGAGCCATCATCCTCAGGCACTAACTTTTTTTTGCATACTTTAGTATTCCGAGAATGACGGAATCGACATCGAAATATGGATAGAAAGAAATACAAGTTATCAATAATCATTTATTGAACAGTTTTGATCAGAAAAGAAACTGGTTGTGGATAGAGAGAATAATTCATTTGTACTCACGAAAGTAATTTATGTAGAGTGCGATTGAAAAAAATACGCACGTTCTTATGGAAAAAAAAATTTTTTTTCATTCCAATTCATTTTGCCATCTAAAATTTTGTATACATTTTAATTTGGTATTTTATATTTGAATTTTCTTCACACAAATAATTTTAAAATACTTTCTTATAACCGAATTCGTCACTGTATCATAAATGGTTATAATAGGAAAGATTTGCAATGAAATTAAATGAGAAACTAGAATGGAAATTGATTTACGTCATTATTGTTAAAATGTCGTTATAATTGAGGTCGTTATAAACGATTTCTAATGCAATTCTTTTTTATTTAAAGATAGTCAACGTTTTTGGAATCAAACTTTTGTTAAACTTTTTTTAATCTGATGTTTATTTATAAGTATTGCCAAAATAACCTTCAAAAACGAACTTTTATTCTCTTAATGATTATATTTTGTGAGAATAACTTCACTAATTTCTTCTTATTAATTCTAATCGACTTGTGTATTTTAATAATAGTTCCATTCTTTAAGAATAATTTCATATATTATGCACCAAAAAAAGAAATAAAATAGATATGAATATTGTAAAAGAAAAAAAAACTTGTTTAAGAATAAAAGTTTAAAAATATATTATCAAAATGAAATGCCGACATAAATCATTTACATCCAAAATTAATAAAATACGCGTAAGAAAACTTCCATTATTCATATCTAAGTAATCAAATTTCTAAGTATACGATTTAAATATTTTTAATATAACATTGATTTATAATGTTCATCCTTATATTCAGAACTCATTCGACGAAAAACGTTCCGTAATCATTTATTCTTACTGAAAGAAAGTTATTTGGGAAGAAAAAGCGTCGTGTATGGAGAAAGCTCTACAACTATATTTTATAGCTTAACTTGCCCAATTTAACAACACAATATAGATCAACCTACAAATGTGGATACACATGTATGTATATAACAATCTTTTATGTGAATATATAATTCAATGTCATGCAAATACAAAAATTTGCTGTATCAACAGTTTCGTGTGGAAATACAGTTCAGTCAACTTTATATACTTACGCCAGCTGTATGTTATTTGAACTTTTAATAGTATTTGAATATTATAAATGACTTAATTAGATTTTTTGCCATACGTGCAGTATAAATCTGTATAATTGCATTTAATATATTTCTAATAAACATTTTTGTGTTATTCCCTATTGTGATAAACATGAATATAAGATGAATGGATAACAGTTGAAATCTCCCGTTAAATTACAATGATTTAATGGACCAATAAACACATGTTACGTATTTTTTAATCTGCTAGAGTAAACGATGCAATTTCACAAAAAAAGTAATGAAAAGTTCAAATTTATGAGACAATCGATTTGGCTGGCTCAAGCATGGTAAGGTGGATGTGCAATAATATTCATTCTAATAAATCGTAACACAATGTATAAGTTTATAAAATTATTAGTTCTGCAGGTAAAAAGTTATAATAGGGAATAGATGAGTATATACATTATAAAAAAAAGCTCAATTATATATATATATATATATATATATATATATATATATATATATATATATATATATATATATATATATATATGTATACGTGTGTATGTTATATATATATATATATATATATATATATATATATATATATATATATACTGCATAAATTCATTCGGTGTCTTAAATTCAATCACTCAAAATTCTGTTTTAAGATAACATATTTTCTCGTCGTTTTAGGATTTTTAAGTGTCAAACTTAATATTTAAAAACACTATATATCTTGGTCAAGCAGTTGTCATAACCTCACAAGACAGTAGTGAATACAGTGATGTTGCAAAATCAGCATATTAGGCATTGTATACTTTTCGCATTTCAGTTACAAAAATGCTGCTGAAGCCACTGGAATGATTTGTTCAGCTTTGGGAGAAAGTGTTGTGATGCATAAAACATGCAAAAAAATACTAACATAGTGGAAAATGTCTGAAAGTATTAAAAAAATCGCAAAAATTATAAAAATCATATTATTTTTTAATTTTTGAGATTTTTTAATACTTTCATGTGTAAGCCTAAATTGAATTACCCTCTCTCCCTCTCTCTCTTTCTCTTTATATATATATATATATATATATATATATATATATATATATATATATATAATGAAGGCATATGTAACTATTCAGCAATTACATTACTGTCACAGTGTAATCTGAAATAAAAAAAAGAACATTTTCACTATTTATTGTGCATTTCAATGAAACGTAATAAATTTAAATTAAAAAAAGTATTTGTGAAAAGATACAGTACTCTTTATATATTAAAATGTGTTTAAAATACATGTATAGACAGAATATTCCTAATTTGAAAAAAATCACTTATTCATCATAAAAAAATAAAATTCAATATCATTCACAAATGTAGTAACCAAAGTTTGAAGGTGATTAAAAATTATTGCAGGTAATAATTCTTGTAAATGTAATTAAACTAGATGGTCTTGTTTCAAGATATACGTACATATTTTTTATATCCTTGACAGTTAAATTCGAGTGTAATATATTTTTATGCAAAAAAACATTGAAGATAATTTATATAGGCCCTTATAACGGTGCAGTTTGAATTCATTTGAATAAATATTTCTGAAACATGTTCACGAAACTTTCATTACACCGAAATCATTTTATCCATTGCTCACAATGAATTCATAATAACCACACTATATTGTATTCGATGCATTTAATGAAGTAATATAAATGTTAATATATCTATCATAAGACAATCATTCATAAATTTCGAATTCGAGTTAATGCGAAGTGATAACATTGTACGCAAACACTGGATACGACATACTACAACACACGAGAGATGGTATGGACGGTCTGTTGGGTCAGAGGTGAGCGTTAAGCGCGTGATTAATATCAATTAGCCGGACTTGTAATGGCTATTCGCGTAACATATCGCCGTGTGTATGTACGCGAATAACGGCGACACCGCCGCCTCCATGGTCAGTTATTATTGAACACAGACGGGCGGATTCGGATTTGCCGTGCACAGAACGAGACGACACTAATTTTATTGGTTGTCTGGCACTTTGGCTCTTGTGCCAGCGGTACAGGTGTTAGCTGTCTGTGCTATCGGAAAACGTATAAATGTATATACGAACATCCAGACAAATGCATATATATATATATATATATATATATATATACATACATATAATTTATAAATAGTAGAATTTAGCTATGATGTTGTAATTAAATAGATATTTAGTATTCTAAATGTTTAGTTAAACGACGGGACGTGTTGATAAACCAGATTGTGGAAATTATTTTGCAGTATATAGATAAAGGACATAATGTGTTAATTGTAGAAATTGTGACATAAATGTATCGTTTCTGAAAAGCGACTGATTAGTTGAATTCTATCATAATCTTCTTTTCTGTCGATTTAATATACATGTTTTTTTAATATTTTTTCGTACCAATGAAATATAAGAGAAATTAAATAAATCTCTTTTCGACATAGTGTTTCTTTTTATAGATTGTTTCAATATCTTGATCTTTCAATCTTTCTGATTGTTAAACTTCCGCTTAAAAAGCCACTTTTAATAATGTCATATAGAAACGTTTATGCGATTCTAAGCGACGTTGTAAATTGATTTAAAATGAAAGTACCACACAGTATATTTGTTAAAAAATCAAGAAATCTTATGAAATATGTTGTTGCAATATGTATTTTATACAAAGTGTGTTTTATACAAGTTCTGGAACTGTTGCTAAACACAAATTGATTTTTCACTCACCCCATAAATTATAAATATATTTTTTTATTGAAAATGTTTAATAAATTATTATTGATCATTTTTCATTCGTGCTAATACTTATTTTGTTGTCGATTTCATCATCCGCAGAAAACTGAAACAATAGGAAATCTGTTAAAGGTAAAAGATAAAGATTTTTCGGTATCTTACATCATGAGGATGGTGAAATCGTTATTGAAATGCTTATAAGCAATAATAAAAAAATATCAATAATAATTCATTGAACATTTTCGGTCAAACATTTTTTTCCTGATTTGTGAGGGGAGTGAAAAATTCATTCGTGAGAACAGTTTGTCTAAGTTTCAGGTACATTTGTTATCATCTATAAACTTTTCTTGAAAAAGTGCTTGTCTCGAACGCTTAACGAGCTTGACTATTGATAGTGCTTGACAAAAATCCAAAATGAAAAAAAATCTGTACACCTAACTTACGTAAAACTCGTATAACACGCACTAATGATTGTTCAGAATTTAATTACTAGAAAACTTGATGATATCTCGAAATCTATGATTTGACAATTTTACAACAGATTCGCGTCGCGAGAAATGAATTTATTATACGTACAAACACGCAAATGTATAGAACCTGCGATACGTCACATGGTAGTTTTATAAACAGATAGCATGCGGATTCGAGTTGAAAACTTTGTGTTTCGAATGCAAAACATTCGTTCTTCATCTTCTTCTGTACGAGACACAAGTTGTGATGAGTTTGAAAACTGTTTTCAGGGAAGACGCCGATTCGCTTTTATATAATAGGTCTATGATAAGTTTCGGATAGATATCTTATGTACAGTGACAGATATGCATTGAGGAAGAGAGAATTATTGGCGAGATGGAGAGTTAGAAAGTTAACTAACCGCACGTACCGACCAATCTTACTCAAACCACTGAGTAACACATCAACCAACATGTCTAGTCTTATAGTTTATGCGAAGTTTTGACATGGCATTAATTTGATAGGAAGATCTGCTTAATACCGAGATTTGATATGGCTGTTTCATGGATATTATTTATAAACGAAATTTACACCTTGTGAAGAAGCTTAGAGTTTTCACAGGGCGAAGACGTGTCATCTGTTATCACGATTGTATTTTTATTAATTATACACAAATTGTATTTATTACATTTTTTGAAATATCTGGGTTTACTTTTATTCGTAGCAATAAATTGATGTTGATATAATTTGTATTTTTATACTTTGATATTAGATACTTATATCGACATTAAATGCACTTCGATCTAAAATTCACGTATTCTAGAATTTATAATCAATTTAATTAAGATGGTATATCCAGTTGGCTTAAAGTATTCTTTGGGTGATTTAATACCGTTTTATTTATGGGAATTGGCGTCGCTGGTACAATAAAGATGAAAAATATTAAAATAAACTTCTGACATTGCAAAATCATTTTTTCACATTTTTTTTGATCATAAAAGCTGAATAAATGATCATTGATCATTTTTGATTGTTGCTTATTCTCATTTTGCTGGCGATGTCCTTATAAATAATTAAAAATTATCTATAATTAATTATTTACATTTTCGATCCGAAAAAATTATTATGGGTTGTGTGATGAGAAAAGAAATATCTGAAAATGACAAAGGTTTTTTTTAAAAAAGTAAACTAAAATATTTATAAATATTGATTTAGAAATTGAAAGAGAAGCGAAATTTAAAAGAATTGAAAAATTGAATTTCGCATAGTAAAATTTACTGTTAGAATAAAGTCTCTTAGTTTGAAGGAAATGAAAATTACTAGCTCTTTGAAAAACAATGAAAGAATAGAACATTTGAAAAGTTGTTTCTCATATTTTAATTTTTCAATCTGTTGGCTACATTTTTTACATTTCTTATATAATTCTTTATATGTTTCATTATATATTCTTCAATTTCGTCTTTGAAAATGTAAATATCTATATGAAACACGAGACGTTTATTATGCACATTTACATTTCTGGAATTTGAAATTATTTTCTTCTGATATATAAAGTAGATTAATAATACTCAACATTTTTCTGTATTTCAAAAAAAAAACATTTAGTACATTTTTTAAATTTGTGTTTTATTTTGTATTTATTTTGAAATATTTTAAATTGAATTGGTTTTGTGTATTTTTCAGTTATTATTTAATTTATAACAAATTAATTGTGTTATGAATATTACGAAAAAAAATTAGAAATTATTCCATTTTGTGATTCCTGTAACCATTAATGACAGAGCTATTTCATTACATACTTTTTATGAGTTAGGACAGAACTCCATGGTTCAATAATTTATTTACAGAGCAGCTAACATATTTTAAGCAATATTGATTTTATCAAATAAAGTTTGTTACCGTTTTTTTTTCCTTTTAAATATACTTAGAAGTATATAATTCGGTTACGGGAAAATTCTTCAAAAACAGTTATAAGAAAGTGCATTTCTTTAAAATCAGTTGTAAATTGATTTTATCAGATTTTATTTGACTTGATCTCATTCGATCTAATCAGATTTGACTACATTTGAGTCGACAAAACTTGACCAGAATCGAAAAGACTTGAACAAGTAAACAGACTTGACTAGATCTGACCAGACTTGAATATATCTAAACAGATTTGAATTAAAACTTGACTAGACCTGTTTAAATTATTCAAGCTTGATAAGACCTGATTAAAACTGAATATCTGATCAGATTCGACTAGATTTGAACTGACTTGAATATGTACTGCAAATTTTATCAATTTTTTTTTCGAAAAATATGAATTTTTGTCCAAATATCTTTTGAAGAATTGTATTTGTAGATTTTTGAGGTTAAGATATCATATGTATACTTATAAAATTAATAGGAAATTGTTTCATTTGTATGGACAGTGTATTTCAGATAATTTTGTTCAACTTGTGTTTTTTTTTAAAGTAGAGAATATTTCGAGTAACTCACTGGCAATTTTACACGCCTTCGAAACTGTACATTAGAAGCGTGATTAATTTAATTATATTTGAGTATATTTACATATATATATATATATATATATATATATATATATATATATATTTAGTATTTATTTATATAACGCTAACAATATTAGAAACATTTTAGTGCAGTGAGTTGCATTTTTTTATTTTTAAAATAATTTCTAAATATTACGAAGTCAAAATTCAGTAAATGTAATTTAATGAGGGCGAGTTGGAGTAAGTAAGACTGGCTTAGAATTTATGAATAAATTTATTGGTCAATAGTCCAAAGTGTTAGTTACTCGCCAAGGAATGTAATTTGAATGTAATTAGTTGACACAAACTTAAACTGTAAATTATGTACTATAATTTAAGTACGGATATTCTTATGACTTTCTATGAATATATTTATGAATCATAAAAATATTTCAGAATAGCATAAACTTATAATTTTATTGTCATTTATTAAATAGAAAAAAAATAATAATGTTATTGTTGTATTCATTTTTTTTTTGAAAAAAAAAAATTTAATGTCAGTATAAAAAAAGAATTTTTATTGAAAAAATGTTTTTCCTTTATAGAAGGATTTTATAACTTAGTGCAAAAAAATTCATGCAGTATAGAATTCGCAATGAGAATATATGTGATTGTATATCAAAAATAGAAAATATGTACTTGCTACCGTGAGGGTTAGCAACGCACACAGGCTGTAAGTAAAATTTTATATCATTCCACAGAGCCTAAACGATGTATACGTTTCGCTACGGGCATTCATTAATTTATAATACCTCTGATTTCGATCCTCCCTCATTTTCCAACGCTATCCGGAATGTCGCGATTACTTCATATAAATTTAATTTCAGTCGAGCGAGTATAATTTATATATTAAAAATACAAGACATTTATTTTACAACGCGAACGACTGTAGATATAAAATATTTTACCGCATCAATCCAGAAATAACAATCCGTATAAATGTACGAAATACTTTTCAGTGAATATTTCGAATACCACGTGAATTATTGAAGACGTCTTGGGTAAATTGAAACCGGAGATATTTTTCTGGCTATGTGGCCCGAGAGGAAACATATTTTAAATTTTGATATTTTGTTTAGAGCAGAAACTAAATACAAATATATTACATATTTGATTTCACTTTCAGTTACTTTAGTATTGTAATTGTTCCGAGTCTGATTTTTATAAACATTAATTTTGAATATAACTTTGTAGTATTTCAAAGTTTATCCGAAAAAATCGTTGTTTTTCCTTGAATTTGAAATAATAAAGAAATTTTTTATCTGATAGAGTTATCTTCATTCAGTTTTAACTGAAAAACTACTATTCTTTAATTAATTACGATAATTTTATGAAGAATTTGATTACATTTTAGAGATCTTAGTAAAAAAAAACATTTAAGTCTTTTAATATGTATTTGTAAATATTTTATTAATTTCAAAAATTCTGTAATAAACGAATCTGAAATAACTGAAAATCCCTTAAAATAAAATTTAAATAATAGAGAAATTGACGATCCATTTTCATTTAATATTTGAAATTGTTATGAGATGTACGAATTCAGTATTATGTTAAAGAATAATTGAACTGGACAATATATTCTTTTGGCACTGTGACTAAATTTATTTTCACAAATAATTTTGAATTCGCTTCTCAAACCACGAAATATATTTTTCATCAAAAATGTTCAATAAATGATAATCGATAATTTTTAATTGAAATTGATGTCAATTTCGATTGAGGTTTTATCATTTTTATATTGTTAATTTATAAAAAAGTATATAATGCTTAAAGATAAGATTTTTCTGTACCTCAACTATCATAGAATGATGGCATCGCCATTGAAATGCTCATAAGTAATAATTAAAAATGATCACATATGAATTATCGAACATTTTTGATACAAAAAATTGTGAAAGAGAAGTGTATTTAAGAGTAAGTATAAAAGATCATTTATGAAAATAATTTATTTCTTATTAACAACTTTTGGCCATTTTTTAAATAGTGATTTAATAAATTTTCCATGTCTTTAACTTTTAAAAGCTCTCAAAGCATATAGTACCTGCAGATTTATGACATTTTGTGTATGAAAACATCTACTTAAATTTTGTGGCATTTTTATATCAGTTCAGTCAATGTTTTGAAAGTAAAAAACGAGTGATAAGAAAAAAGGCGTTATCAAATTCTGCAAGAACGCGTTTGGCATATTCCGTTCAATTGTAATTGATATTTATTGTAATACTGGTGCAAGTTTTGAAAATTTTATAAAGAACGACATTACTAAAATCATATTAAGAGTAACGTTTTAATTTTTAACTTATTTTAGACATGAGATTAGGTACTTTTCTTCAAAATAACCCTTTCTGTCTTACTCTCATAAATAATTCATTTTCCCCTCATCAATAATAATACAATTAAGGGTTTGAACATGTTTGTTTTGAAGTGAAATACATGCATTGAAGCGCATTATTTTCTTCTCATTTGCAATTCAGTATGTTTAGCAGATCTGATCTAAACAGATTTTGTCAGATCTTTAGATTTTTTTCATTTTGGTGTTTAAATAGTGATCTTTATTTGAAAATTTGTGAAGGAATGATTTTGAATTTGATAACATGACTTCCAATTATTTTTCATTTAATTTAGAGTGTTTTTATTCTACTTCCAACTTCAGTAAATGCTGACATACACAAATACTGTTTATACTTCGTATTATAATTAACATGTCTTTGAATATTGATATTTCTTTATGTAAAAAATTCTGATTGTTTAATATAATAAATTAGGTCAATTTGTAAAAACCTTTAATATTCTTTTAAACGTCTAGTGAAAAATTAAATATTTATATAAATTAAATTATACATCAATTTAAGATGCTGAAATCGAAAACATTTTGTTATTAGGCCTGTATTGTAATAATTCTTTAGAGATGTATAAGTAAGATTTAGTTTTTTTTTAAAAAATATATTTTTCTTTACTGCGGTGATTTGATTTTGATAGAATCATTATCGAAATGCACATAAACAGCAATCAAAAAATGATCTTTAATTAGTTATTGTACATTTTTAACCAGAACATTTTTGTAGTTTTTGGGTCGAGTGAAAAATTCATTTGTGAAAGTGAATTTAGATAGTGTTAGTACTAATTGTACAGCAACTGTTCTGCACATATTCATACCAAGGTTTCAGTTAATAAATTGTTGGGATCCACAATTCCAGACTATAGTGTTAGACTGTTAGTTTTTTACACAGACATATCCTTAATGTGGGGTTTTGAGGGTCAAAACAATTTTGTTTTCACGAATAGTTCTTATTGATAAATCGGACAAAAAAGTAATTATATGAGAAAAAGATGTGTTAAATAATTGAAAACTTCTTATTTGAGAACATTAACTATTTTTATTTTTTACTATCTTGAAAAAAAGCATATACGTTTTTGAAACAAATTATAATAATTACAAGAATTAATTTTATATATTATTAATCGTCTTATAGAATTCTTAGAAACTATTGAGTCTTCAGTTCATACATATACATATACATATATATATGTATATATATATATATATATATATATATATATATATATATATAAAAGGTATTCTTTTAAATACATTAGATTTTCTTACATTTGTTGTGTTATGTAGTGTTTGTATAGTTATACAATGTATTTTTCAAGGTTTCTCTAAATCTTTTTTGTCTCCGTATGGTGAAAACATACAAGTAAACTTATAGTCTATTGTACCTCTTGTTTATTTCTTACTTGTCATTGAACTATTTTATATTTTTAATCTATATTGAGCGTTTATTAAATATATAATTCTTAGTGTATATTTTTTCTATTTGTTTCTATTCATTGTTCTGTAATTAATAGAAAAATACTTTGAATTGTGTTTCATATTTGTGTAAATAAAAAAACTTTTGATACTATAAATATATTGTGTCTTTTACATGAATTAAAAATTAATTATGATTTACAAATTAATAAAATACTAAGAGAATAACCTTAACTGATGTTATAAGAAAATATATTTTGTGAATAATAATCAATATGAGAGCGAGCTTGAATTTTTGAAGTAATTATCTTCTTCCCAGGGTGAATTTCAGACATCGCTAAATGCAAATCAGCTTCAGCTTTAAGAGCGATCTTTGTTTTGTTTTAATAGCTGCCTGAGTGCAAAATGTTGTTTCGTTAGGTAACGTCGATGCAACAAACACTAGAAATTATTGCAAATATAAAAATATCGAAGTATCTTCTTAGAAAAAAAATCATCTCTGAATATTAATTATTCATAACGACATTTAAAGAAAATTAAATTACTATTTTTTAAATTATTTATCTCTGTAATAAGTTCTGTTTATTGAATATAATTTTTAATTTGTGGAGGGATCATGAGTTTACAATAAACTCAGTTTATTTGTGTGTACGTGGGTGCAATTACGATACGTGTTTGTCTCATGAAGTTCTGTCAGAGAGCTCTCGGCTTTGTGGTATTTTACAGTATGGTAATGATGTCACTTTGGGGCGTGCTTGTGTCTCTGTTAGAGTTGGGAACAGTTCGGTGAAGAAAGTATTTTTTTTTAATTAATTTAGAAGCTATTTTATTATAAAAAAACTAAGAATAAGTAAACTGTTTATTTTTTAATGTAAGACTAGATTTATTTCTGTATAAACCATGTATATAATAGGAGATTGCATTCAGATCCGCTGTTCACGTGTACATGGCTCTAGGTGCTTATGCTGTGGTCAGTGACAGATGTCTCTTATGTCATTTTGAAGTGTGAACATTTCTCACTAAAATTCAGTCATAAGATGCCGTCCTTTGTTTATACAAGTGCTTTTCTATAACCGAATTAAAATGGAACGCGATAAGTTGTTTTTTTCGATGTGTACTTCTCCATTTCTTTGATTTGAAAAAAGTATAAGTTTATCTATCATATATCTGCAGTTATTTCTTGCCTTACAAGTTATTTTTGAATCAACAGTTGAAGTAAAGAAACGTTTTTAAATTTAATAAATTCTTCAAATTTTTATACTTTCTCCTCTTTAAAAACGAACAGAATAGATAACAGTCTTTGGATGCAGTGTCCTAATATGTTGATAGTGTGATATGTTGACTAAGAAATTATTCATAAAATAGTTTTATATTATTGCAGCTAAATTTAGTTTCATTAATTAATTTTCAATTCCTCGACAAGTCAAAAATGTTTAATAATTGATGATTAATGATTGTTTATCGTTGCTTGTGTATATTTTGATGGCGATGCTATCATCTCCAGGATATTAAAGTACAGATTTCATTCTGACTTGTAATTTGCGATTTTTATTAGTTTAGTTGTTTTTGTATAAATAATGATTATAATCATTATTGTTTTGATACGATATACATACTTGAAAGGAATATCAGAAAAAAATTCCTAACTAATGACGATATATTTAACTAGTTTAGTTCATAAAGTTTCCTTTTTATTTTCGTTACGTGGGCTAATAAATTCAACATTCTATCTACAAGGTCGCTTTAATGGAAATTACTGTATTAAAATGAATTGTTTATGAGAATTAACATTTTGAGCCTCGCTGTTTGAAATATGTGTACGTATATATAGCTCGAGTAAACATGTGTATACATGTATGTGTGTGTAATAACGACTAGTAAGTATATGTGTATAACATTTCAGTGTGTTCGTACGTGTACGTGTGCGTGTAGTTCACTGGGTTTGGCTCGATTTCAGTGCGGAAATCACGTCGCAGGGTGAATCCTGTAGACGGTTATGCAAACCGCAACTATTTATCTTCAGTTTCTGCTTCAATAATGCGTATTCTAGACATTTGGCTCGTATAACAAACTAAAATCATTCCTGTTTGTTACTACACAACGTATTCGCTTGCTTATGTACTGTGTTCGGCCATTTCGACTCTCTTCATTCCTCGGCCACATTAAAGTGCGCCACCGTAGGCGTCTTGCATAACGTGGCAACATCGCAACGACGATACACGTATATTTTTATTACGCTTTTAGGAATTAATCAACGTTCCATTATCGCGTTTATCATTTTAATGCGTCCGTCCGCATTAAGTGTTGTATCGAGCACAAAGGAAATATTGTTGAAATGACGGTTTTTCACTTTCTTTCATAATCTCACTACACGATATTTACTTGGTGTGTACTTCTTATATCGGGCGTTTTTTTCTTTCTCTCAGTGCTCGAAATGAATTTAAAGTACCTATTTTCAACACATGGCACGAATAATGAACAAAATATGCTACTAATGGACACGTGTTCTCGTTCCGTAAAATGCAATTCGCCTAATGTTTCCGAAGTTGTAATATTAATTGTACGTTTAATTGGTTCATTAAAACTCTTAGAATGGGAATTATGTAAATAAGAAACTGATATATGAATTATTGTTGTGCTCGAAAAGCGAAAATAACAACGACCATCAAGTTTTTTTTACTAGTTTATTTGCATAGAAACTTTTTTTTACTAATTTTCTTGTAAATACTCGGCTTGACAATAGCAACACAATAATTAAACTTTGTTTTTATACAAGAATTTAGAATACATAGTCCTTAATTTAACAATTTTCTCTGTTCTCTTTGAAAATTAAATATTGACTTCGAGTTTTTACTGTCTACTCAACTTACATTTTTCCAAATTATAAATAAACTTTCAATTCTTATTCATAATCTCTACTTTAACATATTTCACGTTAGACTAAAAACAATATTTATTAAACAACAATAATAATATTTATTTTTAAAAACAATAGATTTAAATAGATATTTCTGGATAGGCAGAATTATTACTATAGATGAGCGAGCGTTCTTTGATAAACGAATTTTTTTATCTTCGCTGATTCTGGACGTTTGTCAGCAATTGACGACTTCTTATTCTCTCTATGGGCTCAGTATTAGTCGACAGTAATGTTTTTATTAGAATTTATCAGCCCATAAAAAGTAATTACTGAAACTGTTATCAATGACGATAGCTCTTCTTTTAGATGTCATTCAGATTTAGAGTTATTTGTTAAGAATTTGTTTTTGTTGTATTATAGAGTATTTATTCGGAACATTATACTAAAGAATAAATCTTCTTTATGATCAATTGAGGACAGTTATAAAATTTCTATTTTATTACATATTGTGAATTTTTAATCGATTATATAAAAAAGGCCCGGTTACTTAATGCAAGTATTAAAATAGAACTATTTTATGAATATGAATTCGTGGAAGTTATAAGAAATAGAAGATTATTAGTAATGTCATATGAGTTATTATATAATAAATAAAAGTAGAGGAAGAAAGAAAGAAATAATAGTCGATTAATTATACGCTTAGAAAAAAAATGCGATTAAAAGAAGAAAGAAATCTTTATGAGTGTACAATAAAAGAAGAATAAAGTGACTGAAAAGATTATGAGCAATTTTCGGGAAGAAAATAGAAAAATATATATTTAGTTGTTATGAATTTGTACTTAATAATATAAAAAATATATATTTTAACTGCAGATAGAAAAAAGTTATACAGAGAGATAATTTGATAAGTATTTAATTGAATAAGTCGTTTACGAAATATTATTTACTTGTATATTATTTATCTGTTCAATGATAAAGTGTTTAAGTAAAATTATAGGAATTACCTACTTTTAATTCGTGTTTAACAAAATAGCAAAAGAAAAAAATCTAAGAAGATTAATCCATACTTTACAAAAACTATTGTAACGAAATCACATTAATGATTGTTCATTTTCAATTAAAACAACTGCGCGAAATCTGAACAAAAAGCAATGAAATTCAGTTTGATGGCATTATATAATAACACGTATCATAATCGATATCATCTTTTCTTCGCGAAACGAATGTATGAATGAACGAACGAACGAACGATTCCGCGAGCGAAACAAAGACAAGAGATAATTGGCTGCTCGCGTGCCACTTCGAGTGAGACGGTAATTAAATCCGGCGACTGGGTGGAGAACGACAGATTGAATGAGTAAGAGAGAGCGCGTCTACGTAAGTGACGCGAGAGGAGTCCTTTCACTAGCTCGATTCGACGTCGGGCGAAAGCACATAACGTGTTCATAGAAATAATTCTTGTGTCTTGAAGATTGTGGCGCGGATAACGAAATTACAGAATAACTTTGTGACGTATTGGCTGATTAGCGTCGACGTCTAGTACACGAGTTAATTATAATCTACGGGCCGTAATAAAATAATGTTCGGACTCTGCTTTTGCCGTAGGTAGAGCTTCACGACTGTCGAAGTGTATTGATGAGCAGTGAGGATGATTGGGACACTTATGGGTGTTTTGAAAATGTAATTGATTGTCGATCCTGATATTATTTAAAGGGAGAGTGTTTGAAAGAGTTCAGAATAGATAATAAACCAAACTGAAATACTTAATAATGAATATTAACTTTCTTTTTTT
>CM068313.1:13543011-13590511 GCA_034766995.1 Acanthacorydalis orientalis | reverse complement strand
ACATTATAGTGATTATAAATTAACCTATCTGACTTAGAATTATAGTTTTGGCACTAAGACTAAATTCATTTTTACAAATTATTAATTCCTCGCATACTGTTCCCTATTAAAATCATAGAAACTGTTTCTTTGATCGGCATATCATCATTTTGATATCATCCTCAGACCTTCGAGATCTTAGAAACTTGAAATGGATGAAGTTATCATCGATGTTACTATTGAAATGCACATAAGTCGATCAAAATAAACAATAAGTAATTCTTGAATATTGACAGGAAAGTTTTTTGATTTACAAGGATGATTTATTTGTGCAAGTTTATAACTTTGTTTTTTATAGAAATTTAATTGTATTTAATACACATTAATAGTAGAATGTTTACTTGCAGATGTAAAATCTTAAGTTAATAAAATGTAATTACTGTTAACGATTGCTATTTATCTTTAAAATGTTACACCATAAAAAATCTTATAAGAAAGACCGCTTAAAAACATCATTTTGAACATCCATTAGACAATAATTTCCTTTATATTTAATAACATTTTCGTATAAAATATGACATTCAATTTCACTGGACAGATTCTTAAATTTGACAGAGTATTCTCGGAACGAGCGCACAGATAGTAAAAAAAAACATATTTCTCTCGTATCTGTGAAAAAGCTACAGAAGCACACACACATACAACGGCAATTTTTGTATAAATGTGTGTGTGTGTCGTCCGCATAAGTTGCAGTATGAAAGTTTTCCACCATCCCACAAGGCTATTTCAGCTAATAGGCCGTCCATTAGTGGTCGACTCTATACAGCATCGGCAAACGAAACATTTCAACCATTCAGTTTCGACGCGGTTACATTGTTCTACGATTTAATGGCGTATTTAATTATTCATTGTTCGTCGACGTATGACGTCGGAACTACGGAAAAAACAAAAGAAAGTACAAATAGAGAAATGGAAAAGTCAGAGTTTTTTCTAACCTAATTATATATATATATATATATATGTATATATATATATATATATATATATATATATATATATATATATATATATATAAAAGCTTTTTTATTCACAATAAACTTTCGCTGCAAAAAATTACAAGACAACTTTTGTTACAAATTAACCGTTTTTATCCCTAATGTATACAGTTGATTAGAAACTTGTCATACATGCATTATTCCTTTATGGAAATACTCCACTTAGTTTATAACATTATGTACAGTTCAATTACTGACATATTCATATCATTAAATTTATTACTTGTATTGGAACTTGTGCAATAAGTCGTTTTTTTGACCATTAGTTGTCAAATAAAGATTGAGTTTTTGAATGAAAACATTATAGATTTTGATAAAATCATTAAAATTAGTTTTTATTGTCGTTTAATTTAATAGTTATTAAAACTTTTTATTCGACTTGAACGTCATTCGTTTTTAGAGTTGGTTACTGAAAGGTTTTTTTTATTTAAATAAGTCATTGTTTAAATGTATAAACTAGCAAATTTATATAGAAACTGAAATAATTTTCATAACACTTATTGTCCTACCATAAAAACCATAAAAAACTGTTTCTGACCAAATATGTCCAATAAAAGATTATTGATTATTTTTTATTCTTTCTGAAGTGCATTTATATTACAATGTCAACAATCTTAGAGCGTTAAAATAAAAAAAAATGTTTTACGCTCTGAAGATACATTTTTCGCAATTGAAATGTATTTAAAAAAATAATTAATAATTAATTATTGAACATTGATTAGAAAAAAGATCGTGTGTTGTAGAGTAGGTAAAAAATACATTTGTGAAAATGAATTTTATCTATAGTTGCAGAACTATTCGGTTCATAGAAAAATAATTTCGATTTATGACCTTCAAATTCATATACATTTTTTAATTTAAGAGCTTTTAAGTAGTTCAGAACTGTTGGATAACTAATGCCTAACTTTTGTGCAAGCTTTTGAATTGTTGTGCGTGGTTCTGATTGAACTAACTCCTTCAATTGGTTGTTATGAACTGAAGAACGCTCGCGGCCCTCTTCATCTTCATGGCTCTCGTCCCCACTACGGAATTTTTAGAACCATCATTGCATCGTACGTTCCTTAACAATGAATAGCATGATGAAATAACACTTTCATTGAAAAACTTGAAGATTAGAATTCAGAAAACAAAAACCGCAATTATTTTCCTATCACCTAATTCATTGGGACGAAAAGTAGTCAAATATAAAAAGTAGAGATATGTAAGAAATGGAAAAAATGAAACTTTTTTGATCGTAGAAAATAGTATGTATGTCTGAATATTTTTGTAGAAATTTTTCACTCATAAAATTAATTTTTTACTTAAGTTACAAATAGTAAACATTTTTTTTAGATTCAAAATCCAATAAATGATTATCAATCATGTTTGATTTTTATTTATGTGCATTCGATGGTGATGCTATCATCTCCTAAGAGCTACAGAAACATTTTTTAATCTATACCGAGATATTTGTGTATCTTAGTGCTTTGAGGATATGACATTGTTATTGAAATGCATATAAGCCATAGTCAAAAATGATTAATAATCATTTACTGGACATTTCTGATCACAATGTTTTTTATGCTTTTCCGGGCGTGAAAATAATTCATTTATGAAAATGAATTTTTAATTATAATGCCAACGCTGCGCTGTGCCTGAAATAGTTTATCATATTTTTCACAAAAATTCTAAAATTCTAAGTAATTAAAGTAATTAAATATTTTAAAAATTTAATAATTAAAGCACGCATTATTCATTTACGAAAGATTATTTTGTAAATTATTTAAGATAAATGACAGCCTTTCTGAAATGCGAATAATTTCGTAATGGATAGTAAAATATAAACTTGATAATTCAAGCAAATATTTCCACGCTATTTCTGTAATAAACAAACCGATAAGTCTTTTCAACACGGACGAATACTTGCGCAGTCTTTATAAACGGAACGAATTTTAATAAGTTTTCACGCTAAACTTCTTCAACGAACTCGACTAACTTCTTGACCAGACGTTCGTAATTTGATTAAATAAAGAAGACACCGAAAAGTACGAGTTTTCTAACGTTGTTGCTGTGCTATTTAGAAAATGTGACTTTAGAAATCCGCACGTTTCTCACTTTTAAATACTTAATAAACGTACTTCTAAATAGTAACATACTCTGGACTTTATCCAACAAACATACAGATACACATCCATATATACATACACACACACACACAGTTCTAGAATGTGTGCTTTTATCTATGTTCCTTATGTCCACAGCATTTCTTGTTTATAGAAAACACAATGGCGTGCGTCTCGAAATTTCATTTGTTTGAATTTATTTTCGAAGTTAATCTTTAAACACAAATCTATTTTATTATTTACCTTTCAGACTGTGATTGATTGTATTTTTAAACGACTGTTAATTTTTAAAACTATAGCCATGTATTGAAACAAAGCAGTTTTTGACTAAAAATGAAAAAAATACTAAAAAGGTTTTGGTATCCTAGTAAGCCTCAACCGTATTTGAATCGTATAAGGAAAATATAAATTCACTTTATACAAACCATATATGGTTATGTATAAGGAATATCTAAAACCTTACACGGAAGATATAACGTTGAGGATTGCTAGGGTAATGATTGAATAGATCTCTTGAAAGTGTTTTTAAATTACGTTTTTTGATAAAGTTATATAAGTTAATAATAAGTAAATTATAATTATTAATTATTGATAGTATAGTAGACGGTACAAAATGTTATATATATTTTTCAAACGATTTAAATGATTACTTTGTTTTATATGTAATATAGTAATTATTATTCCAGAATAAAAACAAACTTGGTTGATAATGAATGTTTATAGGTAAAGTATGTACCATAAATGTTAATTTTTACTACAGAAATAAATAAAGTCTTGTTAAGTGTTGATAAAATTATTTCAAGAAGAACAAAACAAGGTGGATTAGCTTAGTAGTGAGTGATGAGTTATTTTAGTAGTCGAGATCGTATATCTTAATAAAAAAAAAATGGTTAAGCCACAAGCGACCAAGTAGACGTTGTTTAAACAACAAATAATTATTAAATGCATAAATTTCTAATGAATATTAAGATACAGCATCTCTTGTAGACGTTAATCTACTCATATTTAAATACAAATATTTTGAACCGCCACTGTTTTCACGTACGTACATAACGCGTATTACCACAGACATAAATAGACCACCTGGTATAATGTTTGGTGCAAAACGTATAGAGGCCATATGTATACACATTTCTGAATTGTTTCCGTATATCCCAGGTGAGTCGAAAATGAACATTTACGGGGTTGCGTGCAATATCATGGGATTTCCTGTAGCGTCGGTGTTTTTATGCGAGGCGGGGCACTGAATTATTGTCCACGTTAAGTTTTCATGACCGAGTATGGATTATCAGAATTTGTCCACGTAAACCTATATTTGTTTCGTAGCATCACGTGAAAAATGTCGTGCTGGTTTAATACGAATTATTTTAATAGACTGTAATGAAAAGGAACGGTTTTTAATTGTGAAGAAATGAAAAGAACACTTAGCAGTATAATTTTCATTGGTTTTATCATATGAACTTTTTTATTCTTTGTTTATTTTGTAAAATATCAATTTTTTCTAATCGGATGTTAACGGATCAACTTGTAAATTAATATTTAATTATTTATTTAAAAACTATGTACTTATTTTTGTTAGATTTTTATTTCTACAAAAATCTACAGCTATAAAATTCTTCAGTATCTTCGCTCTGAACATGATCGCACTGCCATATAAATGCCTATTAGACTATCGAATTACTTAATAATAAATTAAGAATTCTTGGACATTTAGCAAAAAAAAAAATATTTTTGTATGTAGAGTAATATTAATGTTGTCAGCAAAGCTCAAGAATCTACATTTTTTTATGAGAATAGTATAAGTAGTTATGCATATGTCAATTTCTTAATAAATATCAACTTTTTAATATAAATAATAGATTAATGAAAATTTTATTTATATAAGAGAAAATATTATTTTATTTGCAGCCTTACTTCCGGTTGTTTATTTCTATAAGATGTGTAACACACTGTTTTTCTCCACACATTTTCTTTTTGTGTTCTTTTAGAACTTATTTTTCCTACAGTGTGGAAATCTATTATCTTATAATCCATGATTGAGTAGTCAAGTTTAACAGTCAGAAAACGATAACATTTTCATGTTCAAATGCAGTATCATAACAAATAGTAATATTAATATATTTGGACGAAATTATTGCTAGAAAAAAATTAATTTTTAAATTCCAATTTAGGGGTTTCCAAATTAATTATTTTTTCATCCTATAAATTACAAAAAAAACTGATTAAAAATATTCACTAAATCATTATTGATAATTTTTCATTTTTTCTTATGCATATTTTGATAGAGATGCCTCAAAGTACAGAATACACTTCAAATTTAGGATTCTAGCTATTATTTACATCGTTTGTAATAATGCTCAAATTCATTTGATTGTTTAAAATGTGCAGATTTTCGAGAAGTTCACATTTGGCTTAAATTTTTTTCGAAATTGTTTTTTTTTTCAATACAACTTTAAAAGTAACTACAATTATGTCAAGGTCTTGAGAATTTCTTTCTTAATTTTTCTCCATAATAAGGCCATTGTTATAAATTTATTTAGAGAATTTGTTATACAGTAAGGATACAGTACTAGGACTTAATATTTTATAAATATATGATTTTGACTATTAAAAAAATAAATAATGAATGATGTAAGTAAGGTCACTTGTTAACTTATAATTTGTATTGAATCTGTATTTGAAATACATTTTATTTTAGTGAAATAATATAAAAAAGTAATTAGAGTTTAAAATGAAATCGTAGAAACATTATATAGATAGACACACCCTGTATACGTTCTTTACTAGGCGAATTTGAGAAGTAAACATTTCGATATAGAACAAGGAATATCAAATGGCTAAAAAAGCAACTCAAATTACATTTCCAACAATAAATTTCCAAATTCAACAGTGTAGTGTACTCTCGCGCGAAAATCATCGAACGGAATTGGGAACGAACGCGGTAAAAGAAATAAAAAAGTCGAAAGTCGTAAACAAAAAAGCCAACAAAATCGATCAGAGTGAGAAAAGCGGCACGACGACAAACGACAGACATGGAAACCTCGACACATTTTCAACGCGGCCGTTCTGTCGCGACCCTCTTCTTGCGCTGCCTTTTCTCTGGCCGAAACGCAAGTATCGCATCGTGTATAATGTCGTGCGGACGTATTATCGGAGCTTGCCAACAAATGTACTTGTACGGACCCACGCGTCCAAAAATCTTACACGACTCACTCTCTCCGATCCATTTTCATTCTGTGCGACGTTCTCTTTCGTTCCCCGTGTACATGTGTCGATCTGAAGTAGTGGAAGAATGTTTTTTTATCGATTATTACGCCGTTTCTCACATGAATGCTTTTAAGTGGGTAGTAAAGATCCAGGGAGGATAGTGAAAAATAATTTTTTTCCCGTAGGATATGGAAACCATCCATACATTATTTTATCTTTGAAACGTTGTCTCCTTTTTCATTAAAACTTGACAACCATATCTTAATCACTAGATTACCAAACAGTATATTTTCTACTAAATCGTTTTTTTTCTTTATATAAAAATATTGTTCACACATTTTTTTAAGAAAAACATATTACAATCCGTATATTTATTTACATTTAGTGTAAAATATAAAAATCAACATTCAATCAAAAACACATAAAGTTATATTATTAAAAAAATCCTAAATTTTATTAAAACAGAATCCTTAAAGGATCGCTCAATAAGAGAAAAGAATAAGATACTCCCAGTTTGAAAACAAGATTCGAGTTTCGTTTGAAATTTAATATACTAAATTTATTTTCAAATCTTTCAAATAATGCAGTTGTTTCGAAAAGTTAAATAAATTTAAATATCGGTTAGTGAAATCAAATCCCATTTAATTTTAAGTTTTCTTTGAATTTGATATCAGATTAAAATAATTTGTACAATATGCTTTCTTTTCTGTAATTTGAACGATGCAAATTATACTCATACTTTTAAAAAGGTGTTAGTTGTTGATTTTCTTTCAATTTTTGTTAAAATATTCTTAGATATCTCTAGAAAAGTATTCCATTATATATTTTTTTGTTACAATTGTACAAAATTGACTATTAAATTAAATGGTGAATTAATGTCATACAAGTTTATATTATCTTGTATTTATTCGTATTAAATTCCATTAGAGAATTATCTCATAAAATAAAAAATGATAGCCTGATAAATATTCAAGAAGTTTTTATTTGAATATTTTTTTAAATAGTTTATATCAATAGATTTACATTGTCTATGAAGTGGCAGTCATAAGAGAATGCAAGAAAATTTAAAAAGAAAAACTAGTCTATATTTTGTAGAATACCACTTAGTGATGCCAAGTCTGTCTTAAAAACTTGAAACAGATGCTGAACGCTATTGATTTTTCTTTTATAGAATCTTGTCCTTATAAGAAACAAAATTTTTTTACCTAATACAATCCGAATACTTTAAAGGTCTTTCCCATCCTTAGTTTTAAATTTATTGAGGAGGTTATTTTGTTATTTTAGTAGGTTTTCATTCTCTAATAAGACTTAATTTCGATTTTTGAAATTTATCATTCCAAGTGCATTTAACTTTTCAGTAGAGTAAATGATAGAAACAAAAAAAAACGGAGCTGAAATAATAAAATAACTTAATAATGCTTTATAAATATTATGCAATAAATATTATGCAGAAATTCAGCAATGCAGCTTACAACCTGTTCTCGACCTTATATGGTTTTTATAATTAAAAACAAAGAAAAGATTCGTATCTAAAGACTACATTGCTCCAATTACGTTTCAAATTTGTCTTCACCAAATTTAATGATTAGCCATATGCTTAGTTGAAAATATATTTTTTTGCTTGAAATTAAATGATAACTTATTTATCTTTTAATTATAAAATCGCTGGCGATGTGGAGCGATCTTGTGCTGTAAACTAATTTTTTTCTGCATTAAATTATCGGATTAGTTATAAATTAATATATTTGATTCTTCATATATTTAGCTGGAATTAAATGCGATTACTGTAGATGTAAAATTACGAAAATTGTTCCACATGCATTTTTGTAGCACAGGTCCAATTTCAAAATTGAATATGATCATGCAGAAAAATAAATATTAAATATTATCTTCCATAGCGAAAATATCATATAAAAATATTATACAAAAGTGCAGATATCATATTTTAAATATTAAAAGTATAAATTTAATCGTGCTCACATGTTCATGTGACAGGCTGTATATTTAAAAAAAATGTGTACATTTTGTAATTTTATAAAAACAAGTTAATTTTAAAATAATTCAATTTTGACTTTATTTTCTCTCCACAAACCATTAAGAATTTTCTGTATCTTGTCTGTATCTGTTTCTGTATCTACACTGAGGGTGATGGTATCGCCATCTAAAAACGTATAATCAATAATTATCTATTGAATATTTTTGATCAAAGAATTTTTATCTGGTTTATGAAATGAATCAGGAGATCGTTTGCGAAAGTAAATGTAGCCACATTGTCAGAACTTTATGTGAGAATTTCTGTTTCATTAAAATTCTTTTTTCATTATTGTCGGAAAAAATACAATCGAAATGTCCTTTTTAGGGTATAGATTTTATACTTAATTATAACTCTTTTATTTTAAAATATGAATAATATATAAATTGAAGCAAATTCTGCCATCTCTTTTTTATTTCTAACTTTGAACAAATGTTTTTGTTGGAGTTATTATCTTGGAATCGTTTAACGTGGTGCTGTTGTACTTAATTTAACTCATGTTGTATAATTTTGTATGTTTTCACATATATTTTTTTTAATTTAAAAAGTACTTTCGTAAACATTGTCCTATGTTTTTATTAGTGTTGTATGTAAGAATATTATGTAATGTAATGTTTCATAAAAGTAAATATGTATTTTAATCCCGTATTCGGTTCATTTTTGTTAAATTTATTTTCTAATTATTCCTGCTCTTATCCTTCGTACCTGAATTTTGAATTTATCATTTGAAGTGTGAAGGTGCTGTAACAGATAAAGTAAACAGTTTAATGTTGACTCTGTAATTCAGTGATACCGTCCAGGTCATCGTTGAATAAAATTGGCACTGTTTGTCTTAATAAATTCATATTAATTCACGTTGCGAACGCAAGACATATTTTCGCATGGAAAAACTTTCACGAGCTCGACTTACACGAAACAAATATAATCGTCGTAATTACACCGCAGAGAACTCTGCTCGAATTCTATTCTTGTACGAATCGGTAGACATACGAAGTGGGCGGTCGACTGCGGCGACGGTGGAGAGGTACAACGTACGTGGTCGAGTCTCGAACCAGCGTGTTTTCGTTCGTGCCACCACTGGCCGCCTATCCTTGACTCTGCCCTGTGGTCGCATTCGCACACTGATGTTCGCCTTTTTCACCCGCAGTCCATCCCTCAGGAATGTCACGACCTCCGGCCTGAACACCGCCGTACCCGCACACCGCCATATATCAGTGTCTCGTGGCGTTCAACAATTTGTTATATGATCTAACGGCTCTGTGAATGTGGGACAACATTTTTCGAATCTTATCAATTTTTCAATATGTGCGACGAATCAAAGATTTTTCTATAGGACACGCTGAGTGTATGTGTGTGTGTATGTTTGCGTGAGCATGTGTCCGACAGTCTTTATATACATATTTGATGTTTGTCCCAAAAGTAATGTATCCAATTTTTCTTCTAGAAGATATTATCGAAGAGCGTTTACAGGTATTTTTAGAGGCACGGCTAATGTATTTATCTACTTTTCTTGTAGAAATATTTTTCTTTCTAATACATTTATTTCACGATCACTTAAGAGTTATATTTGTTAGTTTCCTACAAAAAATTTAATAATAAAATTTCGTAAAATAAAATATTTAGTTCTTTATCACAATAATAGCAATCGAAATGTATATATATATATATATATATATATATATATATATATATGTATGTATGTACGTATCAGTTTCTAATTCAAACGAATGGGTAATGGGTTCATAAAAAAAATTCCTGAATAGTATTACTAATGACTAAGAATAATTAAAAAAATTATAGATTTAACACTAAAATGAATTAAAAATAAGTATATCTGAATAATTTATCATTTTTAAAGTTTGTGAAATTATTTTTTTTTTGATTCTAAAATTGAATAATCAGAAATGTATTAATTAATTTGAAAATATGTCTGTTATCGAAAAGTAGTTGTGAAAACGAATTTTGACGACTTCATTTTGAAATATTTAATGCTTAATTATTTTTTTATTATTCAAAATTTACAGGAAAATTATTAAATCACAACGAAAATGAATCGTGTCTTCAAATAAATTTGCTCGCATTTTCTGAAATTAATTATTCATATTATTTACAGTAATTTAATTTAGCAGAAATGAAGGAAAAAAAACCGTTTACGCGTTTTGTCCATACATTTATTATTAGTCAAATAAACGGATGGTTTATTATAGTTTTAAAATACATAAATGATACTTGAAATTTTATATTTTTATAATTAAACTCGATAGTAGACATTTGTAGATTTTTATAAATGATTTTACATTCATTTTACAAACCACCGTCTTTTTCTTATCAAAAATATTCAATAATTGATTTTAGATCTTTTTTGACTGTTGATAATGCGTGTTTCTATGGCGACACCATCGTCCTAAGAGCAAATTAGAAGAACCGAGATACAGACAAATAGATTTTTAAGTACCTTACACATTTGGGTGTGATCGAGTCTTTATTGAATTGAGTGTATTGAACAATTAAAAACGATCAATAATCAATTATTGAACATTGGTTAGAAAATGATTTGTGGGATGAGTGAACAAATATGAGAAAAATATCTCCGGCTTTCAAAAAATTGAGAATTGGAATTCTTTTGTGACAAAAATGAAAAAATTGTTAAATAGCATTCAAAGTGTTAAAAATATTTTGTAAATATTTTTATTACTTTATTATTAAAAAAATCTATTCTGTGTAATAAACTTTCTTTTTCAATATGGCATATTTTTTCTTGAACTCTTAACATTCTAATGAAACGACTTTCTAGTTAATATAAATATTTAAAAATTTAATATCGCAAAAAGAAACAATACAGTTTTTTTTTTATTAAAGTCTATCGTACAAATATTCCACCGGGCTGTTATATAACTTATGTTTATTAACAAAACCTTCGCAACTTTTACATAAAAATACAAAAAATTGTATATTAAATTTCCGACACGGTTCGACACAAAAAATGTAATATGTCGATCGTGGAAAGTAGTACATATTCATGGGAACAGTGGAAATGTTATGTATGACTTTTCACGTTTTATTAAGTTTCTTTTCTCGTTACGTTTTCATCTCTATACAACACAATACAATTAAATTTCGAACGAGTATGTCTTCGACTGTTAACTTTTATAATGTATTTCATTTAATTAAAAAACAATACGATCGAGTTGAACTTTCATAAAAGTAATTAAAAAAAAATACAGCTCGTTTTTGTTGTAGATACATTTATATTTTAGAGAAATCCAACGGGATTTATATGTGAATTATTTATCGAGTTCAATTACTGAGTTTGCAGTTGTTTGACTGTGTTTTATTATATTTTTGTATATAACTGATTTAGGTGTTTTAAAAATTGTCAAAAAAATAATAAAATAGGATTTGTTTTATAAATTAAGCTACGAGAAAACAATCTAAAAAAAATCTAGCTGTTAAAAATTTTGAAACATGTTTTTACAAATTGTTATATCACATTTTTTATATAATTTAAAGTATAGGCATTTAAATATTATATTTTTTTTTTTTTTTTGGCAAATAAATTGACGATTGTTACAAAACTCACATTTTTTTGATAAAAAGATTATTTCAATTAAATCTGAAAATATATTTAGCCACAATTACAAAAAAATATTTTTTATGAAGGCTCTTATTTGGATTTATTTATATCATTATGCTGTTGTATTTCAAATCACAGATTAAAAAGGAATTAATAACTGAATATTAATGAATACTTAAAAAAGGAGTAAAAAGTATATAGTATATAATTTTTACAGATTTTAGAAGTTGTATATGTGTTATTATTTTTAAAATTTAATGAAATGTATAAAAAGGAAAGAGACAACCGAATTAAGTCTTATATATTCACACTTTATGTAATTTCAATCGATTTTAAAATGTGAAATATTTTAACAATATGTTCAATAATGAACACTTCAGACCTTTATTCGTTTTATATTCACTATCGGCGTTCTCAACTTGAAGAATATTGTTCCAGAATGATTTAATTTAAGAGATAATTAATTCAACTGATTAGTTTTCAAATAAGTATTTGACTTGTTCATTCGCAAAAGAATACTTTATGTTGACTTTTGAACTTTGTTGTACTTTTTCGTAAGTGGATTTAAATATTTTAATGTTATATCACGAGCGAACGAATCAAATACATTGTTTTACATTTTAATGACTTTGTATAAAATGTATTTTAGTTTTTTTTTAAACCAATAACAGTTGTATTTCACTTTATTATTTACATGTTTTTTAGACATGTTTTAAAGAGGTCGACGTAACAGGTAGTTGAAAGATGTAAGATATAAAATTAATACTGAATAATCTTAATTAATATTTCAAGAATTATTTTAATTATAATTGTTACTGTATGTACAAGAATTTGAATCGTAATAAAGTTGTCAAAACTGCTTTGAATCGAAACGAATGAAAAAAAAGCACATAATTTTCACAGAAAGTTCCAGCACGAATCTTGCTTACTGTAAAAGAACTCTCTCCCTTAAGTTTGTTATATTCAGAATCAGATTTGTGATTAATGATGACTATATTATTCAATTTGAAACGATTATTAACGAAGAAACGTTTATGATTGTTCAAAAACACAGAAACGAAGTAGATGTATTCTCGCTCGACTCGAAAATACACGCAGATAAGTCTCGGCTTATAATTAAACGGCGTGGAAGTCATCTATCATGCCGTGTTCAAAAAGTTGAATTTTTCGTGTTGCGAACGAGGGGTCGGGGGTTTCGCTCTCTCTCTAGTCGCTCAAGCTGGACGAAAACTTCAAACAAAAACTCGAATAAATCTAGTTTAAAATAAAAGTCGTACTGATGCGGCTTGGGTTTTGGTACCAACCTATCTCGTGTAACCTACTACTCTATCTCCATTTCTTTCATGTATATACATACATATATATATATATATATATATATATATATATTTGTGTATGTACATATTAATCAAGCACAATAAATGAACTTTATTGGCAGTAGAACCATCTTTATCAGTAGAATCATTTCTTTTTGTTCTAAATAATTATCTTGAAAGAATCATGAACTGTTGTAACACACACTTATTTTTATATAAGTTTATCTTGTGCTCGTTTTCTTTTTAAAATTACCTTAAAGAATATAAATTTGTTTCCGAGCAAACATCTTTAAGCAATTATAAAATAATGAATCCATAAATCAAAAGTTATTGTAGTTTTTTGTTACTAAATTAGTGTGTGTATATATATATATATATATATATATATATATATATATATATATATATATATATATATATATATATATATATATATATATATATATATATATATATATATATATATATTTATATTCTGAATTAATAAAATAATGATGTGGTAAAAAAAGTATAGAAAAATAAGAAAAAATTAGGTTTGTGCGTATAAAATCAGAGAAAAACGACGATTCATGAACAAATAAAATATACTACTGTTACTCCACAAATATAAAATGGTTAGCGAATGATGATGTTCTCAATTACATTTCTGATTTTGTCTTTGATCTTGTATTTTGGATGTAATTGGATATTTGTTAAACGAATGTTCTAAATGTGTTCTGTTTATATTATTCTTTTTCATATATTTGAATTTTATGTGTGTGTTTTTTGGAATGTTATATTGATTGGGTATTCTTGTTAAATAATAATAAAATGATTAGATATGTTCGATTCCGAAAAGGGTTTATATATATATAAATTTATATATATATATATATATATATATATATATATATATATATATATATATATAAGATCATTATTTAGTAAGTCTTTTATTTAATACAGATATTTGGTTTTAATTTCATACTAAAAGATACAGGGGAGTATTTAAGCGAAAGAGTGAAAGTTCATATTAATCAAATCTTTTGTAAACAAAATATTCAACTTCATAAACGACTTGTTTGATCCTCTGAAAATTTTTCTCTTTTTCTGATCAAAAAGATCTAATAATTGATTAATGATTTTTTATAGTTGCTCAAGTGTATTTCAATGGTGACAATGTCCTCCTCAGAGCTTTAAGGTATACAAAAACCATTTGTGAAGTCTCTATCTTGAAGTGATAACTCTATATTCTTCTCAATTCATTGGTCTGCTTATCCATTATCTAATTCATACATTTTTTCCTTTTTCTACATTATTCATCCATCTGTTTCTTAGCTTCTCTCGTATTCTGTTAACTTCTTGTCACACATTCATCTTTTTTTTAATTATTTATAATCTTAAAAAAATTAAATGGTTTAAATAGACAAATATATCATGTATCTTTTGTAAAAAAAAAAATAAAAATCATAGTTATAATAATCACTATTAGTAAATTTTACAAATAAATGTTTAATTAATTGACACACGTGATTTTTATGACTAGTTTTTTTCATTTCACAATAAATTCAACATACTTTTCTAACAGATTTTAGTTGTCAGACATAATTCAAGTTTGGATTTCTTATAAAATAAATTTTATGTTCTAGAGTGAGATATCAGTCAAAAAAACAGATTCAACTTATTTCTAAAACGTTTTCCAATGTTAATTCATTTATTGGTAACTTTTTTTGCAGAAATACTTTTTTTCTTGTTTTGAAAAAAAAATGCATAATAGAATACAATAGGTAATATAAGTAAATTGTCAAAATACTTATTTTCCAAGTACATTTTTTAGTTTATCTCGATTTTAAAAATCAAATAAACTCAGAAAATCAGATGAGATAAATTGATGTGTCAGAAACAAGATTATTTTTGAAACTAGAATATTGCCGCAAAACAAAATAATACATTTTCTGTTCAATACTTATTACTTGTTATATTTGAAAATAATCTGTTTGTCTTACATAGTGATCCTGCAGTTATTGATAAGTTTGATATTGTAGTATACTTTTTTTTTAGTTAAAAATCCCACATCGTAAACTCACAATGTGTACACATATACTGAGCAATAGTAGGTCAAAAAGGTTAAATAGTAGATAAAAAATATTAAAAATAAAAAATTTTTATTCAGTATTTTAAAAGTTATTATAAAAACAACACCACAAGGAAATATTAGGTTATTCTATACCGAGACACTTTCGATTATGGTATGATTAGAAAAAAAAGCAATATTGATAACACATATTTTTATGAAGCATGAGAAGTAATTAATTTGTGAAAAGTTCATTCAGTCGTATTGCAAAAAAATATAACTTGGGTTTCAGTCTTGATATAATTCTAAAATAATCGAAATAAAAGAAAATGGAAAAAAAATATTTTACATTTAGTGGCAAACAAATAGTATTTTTAAACAATATAATAAACTATCAGCGAAAAAATGGTGTTTATTCTAGAACGTCGTTAATGTAATTTAGTATTCTGTAAATAAATATTTTCAAAAGTTCTACCGTAAATTAAATATATATATATATATATATATATATATATATATATATATATATATATAATAGTTTGAAATTTTCCAACGGGACCTTAGGGAAGATAAAGTTAATCTGTTTGCTAAGAAAATATTTTTACTACGAGAAAAGTACGATAAGAGATTCGAGAACTCTGATATATATCTAACCTAATTTAGTGCGATCTGTAAAGGTAGATATTGAGATTCGTTTTAGCTTTAAAATGAATTTTATTCATTTTTTTTCTTCGTAAAATTCGAAAATTCTCTCATTAAAAACAAATAGAATGTAATTGATTAAATAAAATGATTATTTCGTGTAAAATTCAACACAATCAAATTTGTCAATAAATCAATTCAAGCGTATAAGAATTATTTACTTGGGAATCATTTTAAACGTGTTTCTGTTTGTTTGGCATTGAAAATGAATTAAGTATAATGAATATTTGTTTTTGTGACTTGGGTTTTGTATTTAACATTTTTTGTATATTTTTTCTACTAGTTGATAGAGAATAAAATCTATAAATACCTGTATGCGCATGACAATAATGATATTTAATTACTGATTACTTATATTTATTGAGTAGGTATTTATAAATTTTCCAGTATAAAAAATATGTAAGATATCTTTTTTACTATAAGATAAATAACACAGGTATTTTTTTAAAAAAATATTAAAAAAAATCATCGTTACAAATTACAATAGCAATTTCTTTAAATATAAAAAACTGACCTACTTCGAAGGCCATCGTCTTATTTAGGGTAGAGTAACAGAGAGCATGTTTTTTGAAACATGAATATTCTGGAACGCATGTTTATAACATTCATTTCTTAAATAGATGTTTTAAAAATACAAAAGTATGTACAACTGTAACGAAATTTATATGTAAAGAAAACTGTACAATAAATTCTGCAGAAACATCACAAAGATAAACGTAGTCTTCGAGATAACCTTCGCATCATTTATTTTATGTGTTTCGCTGTAAACTGTTTTTAGTGTAAATAAAAAAAAATACACAATAGATCGAGAGATACGTTTATACTGAGAGAAAATTGTGGAATGAGAAACAGCTCAAATAATATTATACATGTGACTCTATATTTATTTATTTAAATATATATATATATATATATATATATATATATATATATATATATATTTAATACTTTGTTTAATTTTGTGTTTTACGTTGACATTAAATATCAAAGTTACAGAAAAATAAAAAATTATAAAGAAATAAATAAAGAAATATGTTCTTATTATATATTTGTATATATTCATTTCTAAAATAACTTTTATAAAAGCGCAGTGTCATTGATTCAGATGTCAATGAAAAGAATAGAATGTATTTTGTGAAAAGATTTAAATTTTATTATCTTTGTCATTAGTGACTATCATTTATGAAAGGTTTGTTTGGAAAAAATGTTCTGTATATTTAAAAAGGACGTCTGGATAGTTATTTTTATAGAGTTTTTTAATTTAGAAAAGAATTGGTGTACCAAGAGATTTAATAATAAATTCATTGAAATGGGTTTTAAATAAACTTGTCTAATTAAAATTATAAAAACTATTCTTAAAAAGGATACATTGTCTGGTGTTAATACAAAAGCTATTTTTAAATTTCAACTATAAAAATATTATTTCATTTGTGATAAACTTACAAAAAGGTTAACTTAGTTTGTATTAAATAATTCATTCTATACATTTTAACAAGAAAAAAAATTGTATGAATAGTGGATTCAACTAATAACATTGTATATAATGAACAGAGTAAATTATATAGTTAATGTATAAAATATGTATAAGAATTAACTAAAGTACATTTTAATAAAATATGTGCATGTATTTTGAAAACAGATTTAATATCATTTTTCAAAAATATATTAATCTATTTATAATAGTGTGTAATAATAAATTACATGGGAGTGAAAATCTTTAAGTATTAAAAAAAATGTATGAATAATTAAAATAGTGTCACATTTTTTACAGAAGAAAACTTTTGTAGAACTACTGTACATTTTCAAATCAGATACATTCCTACATCCATTTCTTATTCAATTTTCAGAAAGGATACAAAAAGTTTACTAAGCATAATAATGAAAAAAATGTATAATTTATACACATATATATATATATATATATATATATATATATATATATATATATATATATATATATATATATATATATATATATAAGTTATTCAAAACTACACCATCACAAAATGTGTCTCTATTTTACGTTTTCAACGTGATGTTTATACCATCAGACTTTTATTCAGTTACGAAAGCTGCCTCTGTGTTTTTTTTTTAACATGGAGTGGTGCTGACAACAAGAAAGAACAGTCACTTCACGAAACCTTATTCTTTACGGCAAATAAATTCACACAAAACGTGCTTGTGAAATTTTCTGTCCACGAAATATGCCCGAACACTATGCGAATAGAAAACGATATATGTACAACTTCTTCTTGAACAGTTTAATATTTTTTTTTGTGCAGCAACGTTTCAATTTGTAGAAATTTATAAAACGACACTTTGCCCGTGTTTATTTTTAAACACAGTTTGTTTTGAATGCGTTAATGTGTTTTCGAAAATATATTTCATACTTGATGTCGACGAAACCGATTGAAATGAAAATCGAAGTAAGAAATATACAAAAGTGTACAAAAGATTTAAAATGTGGAATATTAAATATCTTTTTATTTATGTTTATAAATATAATTTATTTTCCTTGAATGTATACACATACATAGACACAAACATACATACATATATATATATATATATATATATATATATACACATATAAGTATATACACTTACATACATACAGGGTGTTTAAGTGAACTTCGGATGATTTTATTTTACCGCAATTTTGGTTTATTATGTAATTGTCAGTTGTATTTTGACATTGGTGTAGTTCGGATGCAGGCAATTCATTATGGAGAGTTTAATGCCGGAACAATATGTTATAGTAATTAAAACATTTTATCAAAAAGAATCATCAGTTGTTAATACTCAAAGAAAATTATGAGATTTTTTTGGTGCACATCATGTTATCATATTGAAACAAGGAATGTAATGAACTTTGAATGTACTTATTATATCTAACTAAAAAGTTAAAAAAAAACGTTGTTATTAAAAGAAATATAAGAGATAGGAATGAATGAAAGTTGATATTATTTTGAGGCATGTTAATAAATTAAAGCGAAATTGAAATTATTTGTGTTATAAAATCTAAAATATATTAAATAATTTTGTTTGTCATTTCAAATTTCATAAAAATACAATAAAGTTTGAAACTAAGGTAATATTTGTATTAAAATATATGAAAAAAATATAATACTTATTTTTAATGCATACTTTGGTCCATGTTTCTGTATTTAGAGTGAAAACATTAAATAATTAATTGAACTAGACACGTATGTTTCAGTGGTTTGTAGCTAACCTCTTAGATTCATGACTTATGTAGCGCAAATCTAGCAGGATATAACGTGGTGTGTGGGTTTGTAGATAGATGTTTGGTTTGGAATATTTTTCTAAACCCTCAAAAGGGTAGTTCCGTACCGTTTACTAAAGGGAGATACAGGACACTGAGTAAACAGTATCATTTTACTATTTAAAGTGGAACAAAGCTAAACAATCGTTTATATGTTTTTATATACCCTTTTTACTATATTCTATTATTTTTTTCAATTTTGATATCTTCTAATGTTATAACATATTCTTTGTATCTATTTCAAGAAAATGTCTATAGCTGGTTAGCTAGTTTGAGTTACACCAAAGTTTGACATCGAACTTTTGATATATGCTAGTTGTTCAGAAACAAATCGAATACCTAGAGCATTTTGAGATGAATTCTTAACAGCTTTTTTAAAATAATCAAACTAAAAATAATATATTTGGAAACTTGAAATAAAAATGTGGATGGTTTCTTTTAAATATTATTCATTTTCAGAAAATAGAATTTCATATCTACATACGAAAAACGATGTTTAACTTTCTCTGTGATGAATTGTAAAGAATTATATTGATTTCAATAATTACTAGGGGGTTTCGCCACCTGCTCACTCCGCTAGCCAATCCCCCTGGGAGGCAGTGTTCGCCCTTGGCCCGCTTCTAACAAATAACAGAAATTAACAAATTATAAACACAAATAATCGGTATAAAACGTGAGTGTTAAAATTTTATTGGAAAATTTTATTAAAAACTATCAACAAATTACAATGTTAAAGTCTGTAATACTTTTTTATTCAAAATCTTCAGTGACTCAATATTTTGAATAAATTTTATATCAGTCAATTTTAAATATTATTTTAATCGTTGTACACCGTGAAACAGAACACATCATATAGTGATATCAACCAATCAGAGAACAAATATAAGTCACGGGAACGACATTATCTCTGGATCATTTTTATATTATAGAGAGAATCATTTATTATGTGCCTCTTGTATAAATAACGTTCAAGTATTTATGGTTTTTTAGAAAATAAGTTTAGTTATAAATTTCGATATTTGAAATAAAAATAAATATAAATATGTATTACGTCTTAAAACGATTTCGCACCAAGAAACATAAATTGATACAGCTTTGTACTGTTTTAATTTTATGTAAAAAGTTAGGTATTAAATAAATAAATTACACCGCTTTGGTGTAGCAGTACAGCTGATAATTCATGTACGAATTTAATAATTTCACGAATTACATACCGTGACGATATTAACGTGATTTTTCCCTTACAAAACATTAAATACCGAACCGCAGCGGGGTGACTTTAGTCAAACACCTACTGTGCTCTTTATATTCCCGCTGTATCTTTTAACCGTTCCCGTTACGAACTTTAAAGATTTATAGACGCCGAGCACAATATTATTAATAACACTAACATTTCGAACACCACACCATAAACAAAAAGTTTATTACTAGTCACAGCTGCTTAATATCAATACAGAAGCGTCTTCAATGCATCCTCTTTATAATATGTATTTACTAGATGTCTTGTATTATAACGAGGATCCTCGACACATGTTCCAGTTTCATGAATTATTCTACTTGCTTTAAATATACTACTTATACCATCTTAGCAACTGCGTTCAATGTTACCGATTTATCATTTATAAACGACCAATATGTTAGAGAAAAAAACGTGACGGGAAAAAGTTATAAGATTTGTCAAAAAAAAAATATTAATAGGGATTTGAGACGTTTTAATAAAAGTTTTTATTGTGTACGTGCGTTTTCGTTCCCTTTACAATTGTATTTTACGATTCGATATCTACAGTTCTTTTTTAAATGAACGATAGAATCAAATAATTTAGATATATATTAAAAAATATAAAAACAAATAGGATAAATAAGCAATAACGTTTCAAATAATAATCGAATAAATTATTACCAAATGCATTTATTTATCAGTTTTTTTTTGTTTCAATCAATTGAACATTTCGGTGTGATGAACCTTGCACAGCTGTAAACTAAAGCTAAAGTTTTTATCCTCAATAGTTCATGACACAAGTTGTCTGTTCACAGTTTCGTATCCTTTAATGGTTTTAGAAACTTTCACCATCGCTTTACTGCGTTGTAAAGAGGAACCCTTGTAAGGGATCACTCTGTTCGTTGTCACGTAGCATATTTAGGATTAAAATACTTCGAAATTAATTACGTAACTGTTTACTAAAAATTATATTTTTTATAAAATATCTACAGTGAAAAAATATGTTGATTTTTATATTTATTGACTTAAAGATAGAATTGAAGACCTATAAATAAGTATTGTATTATAAAGAACAATCCTTAAATAAATTTATTTTTTTTATATAAATCTAAACATCTAAATATATAACTGAAGTAGCTTTCGTTATAATGATTATTGATTTTGTATAAATTTTTATCAGAACAGTTTTAACGTTAGTTTGGGTCTTTACAACTAATTGATTTATATCTAAAACGAGTAAACAGTTAGCTGTGTTGGCGGTTTCTTCATCCCGTTTTAATGCTCTAGTAAATACCTGTCAAGACGTAAGCCGTTTATAATTGTATCAAACAGGACTGAGAACACACTACCTGTGCAATGATTCGTTTACTTGTTTACATCAAAACAATGTTGGTCATATTAGAAGAACATTATTAGTTCAGAAGTTGTACCTTTTAAGATCATTGTACTGTGAAATTTTCAAAGTTTCTTGAATCTACCGATTGTAATCCGTAACGAATGAATAAGTAAACAAGTATTAAATATAGAACACTCTAAAAAAATACTCAATTATATATTATTCAATAACTCATTTTTGATGAGTAATTTTTAATAATATTTTAAATCGATGTATAGAGGTTTTTCGTATTAGATAGGCAGGAAAATAATTTCGGTTTTTGTTTTTTGAATTCTAATCTTAATTTGTTTTAATTAAAGTGTCATTTCATCCTATTGATGTTATTATCATTTTGAAGTGCTTTTTTTGTCCATATTTTGGTAACATCGAGTTTGATTTTATTATTTTCATTTTGCATCAACTTGAACTATCGAATTAAAGAGGGAAAAGAATTATATAAGAGTCATTTTTTGCATGAGTTCAAAACGGGTGTTAAAGCAACAGAAACTGTTAAGGAACGTACAGTGCAATGGAGGTTTCAAAAATTTCGTGCTGGAGGCGAGAAGCTTGAAGATGAAGAAAGTCGCGGGCGTCCTTCTTCAGTTCACAACAACAAACTGAAGGAGTTTAGTGAATTAGAGTCACGCACAATTCGTGAGCTTGCACAAAAGTTAGGCATTAGTCATCCAACAGTTCTGGACCACTGAAAACAGCTAGAAAAATCAAAAAAGAGAAAATTGTGTATGAATTTGAAGGTCATAAACTGCAATTGTTTTTCTTCCAACCTAATAGGTCAATTAGGAAAATTATTTAAAACACATCTATTTAAAAAGTTACCAAATGTTCATAGTAAGTGATGAAAAAATTCATCTGTGTTTTATTTTTATAAATAAAATTAAAAATTGGTACAATTATTTTCTATATACATTTTAAACAGTATACTATTACTGTAGATTAATTTTTGAGATCACAAATTATCAAATTTTGTTGTATTTTTCTGATAAACCCATAACTTGAAAAGTTAGTTTTGAATTATTTATTTTAAAAACGTTTATATAGAAATTAATACTAGTTTAAAAATAGTTGTAATCATTCAAAGAACTTGAAAGAAGAAAAAAAAGAAAAATAATTACATTTTTTTAGGTAGTAAATTGATTTCAGTACAATTTTAAGATGATTAATTTTGATGTCAAACACTTTAATGTAAACCATCAAAGTTCAAAACTGATTCCAGTTTGTGATATGTTGGCCATCGGTTTGATGTGTTAATCAATTGAAAGGGTCACAGTTAAAATATTTGCGTTAAATTGAATCACGTAATTACGATAAGTGCTCTTAAATAATATTGACAAATCTATAAATTGTCATATACAAAAATGAAAGTCGATTATTTGTAATTTAATTTTCTACTCTTTAAATAAATTATTTCTCTGCTATTCTAATTTGTACTCAGTGGTTGTAGTTTAAAATAAATTGTTTTTATTTTCGATAAATCTCTACATACGAAACATTGGTTTAAAAAATATTGTTTTAAAACATGCATGCTCTTCTGTACTGTCAAATGTTATTTTTTTTATTAAACAGTACTAGGGGGCTTTGCCTTGTACTCGCTATGCTCGTCGACCCTCGGAGGGCTCCGCCACTGCTCCCTTCGCTCGTATTGTATCGCATATGTTTATATAATTACTCTTCACAGTTAAATTGCGTTGCTTGTTGTATAAAGTCGCACATATCATTGCATTTGCTATGATAGTCCTGGCTGAACTCCATCACTTGGCCAGGAAAAGTGTACTGAGTAGTAAAAATAAAATCATGATTTACAAAATGGCGATTAGACCAATACTGACATACGCTTCTCCGTTCTGCCGGAATATCATTAAAACTAACATATTAAGGCTATAAAGGATACAAAATAAGATCTGAAAGATGGCGATGAGTAAACTTTTCGCATATTATACGTCAGAATTGTATGACGAGGCAACATATACGGTACGGTTGTACAATACATCGAAAATCACACTTGGAAATTTTACACCAGACAGCTGCTTGGTAATCCAATAACTCCCAACAGTTCTCGAAAGTGTTCGAACAATTCCAAAGAGAGAAAGTTATTCCTCTGAACAAGAGGATTGGCCATAGTCGACGACGCAACAAATTTGTGCAGCCATATTATTTCACATCTTTGCCAGTTATTCAGCCAATCAAATTGAGCCGTCAGTGTAAATCATAGATTGATTTAGACCTTCATGCCTTGTGTCAGGCCCTAGTGTAGTAGAGGGTTACTTTCCATCTCATCTATTGATAGATATCTGGTTTTTTTGGAACTTTTCCCAGATCCATAGACGAAAAGCAATCCTAAAAAAGGATATGATGATATTGGTATGGATGATGATTCTGGCTGTTGTTGAGGTCCCATGCCTATAGGAACGGATCATGAACATTCAAGACATCAGGATTATATCAAGATAAAAGCATACTTTAAATTCGGGTAAAAAAATTCGTGCAGTTGTTATTATACCAATATCATAATTTTTCGTGTAACTTTGGATGTCATCCTTAATAATAATTTAATACAAAATATCTATACGTTGTTTGTTCAATGTTTTCTTCGATATTTGTTCAATTTTGTTGAAATATATATACAGATAGATAGATATGTATTTTTTAATAATTCTGTATCGCTATCGCCACACACACACACATACATACATATATATGATGATTTAATTATTCTTCTATATGAATGTATTAATAAAGTTATGTTATTTTTTATTTAGTATTTTAGTTCAATAGTATTTTAGTATTGAATTGAACTCAAATACTAAATAAAAAAATATTTTTTTAATTTTTGTGACTTTTTAATACATTCATGTGGGAGCCTATTTAAATCAGCCTGTATATATATATATATATATATATATATATATATATATATATATACATATTATATATATACATATATATATATATATATATATACATACACACATGTATGTGTGTATAAGAGGATAAAAAGCCGCCACTGTTTGAAAATACCGCATAGTTCACCGAATAGAAAACAGAAAGTCTGTATAAGTGATGAGAGACTCGACGAAGATGTTTGTTGTGGGTGACTTTTCCCTCCGTTCCGATCCGCCGACCCCGATCTCTTTTCTCGTCGTCCATCCCGACGATAATCGATAAATCCACTCCTAAAAGCAACTGCCGCTCCTTCTCCCGCCGTTAACTGTTTCCCTCTTCCCACGTTTTCGTTAGTTTTCATTTTCTTTCGATTGCAGCAGCCGTGCTCCGCTACTCTCGGTGTTGTTTTTAAATGGCTTTTTTCCTCCCATTAAAACAATGTCGAGAGTCTGGGGGCAGTTCATGATTACACACGCTCTTTATATTAATTGCCGTGTGATGTTTATGTGTGTGTGTGTGTATATATATTTTTACTCCGATCAAGCCGTAATCGAAATGTTACGAAGGAAATATATATTGTATGATGACGGTATGTTGGGATTAGAATTATATCCTCGATTTAATGCCAGACAACGGGTAAATCCCTTTCGTCAGTATTTGCATTTAAAGTGCGCTTTGAACTTTATGAATTTGTAATGCGCTGTGTTCGCGTTTAAATACATTATAGGTTTTATTCGTCAAGATCGCGTAACGATATCGCAAATATTGTAAATTGGAGAATTTTCATGACTTCACTCTTCTTTAAAAATAAATATTTATTTTATATCGATCATTCGCTCGGCGAGCGTTTTTCGTTTGGTGTAATTTAAATTTCGGCTTCAAAAACAGTACAATGTTTTGATTATAATTTTTTTTTATTTGACAGTTATAATTAACTATTCAATTTTCTTTTTCGTAACTTGAAAGCAAGAACACGGCAGAATATCTCACTAGACTGTTTTTTTACAATGTTATTCTTAAGTTCTGTTTGTAGCAAGAAACATCCACATTTTCCCATTTTTGCATAAATAAATATTTCGTTTGTTCGTACAATGCTTTCAGCTTATTTCAAAGAAAAACAACTATCGTTTGTAGTATTATGAATGTTTGTTTCTTAAATTTAGTGTACTGTCCATTTTTTCTATATTTCTTTTTCTCTAAAGAGGTGAAGTGTATGTATGCGTTTGTGCACTTATTTAAAATTTGATATCAATCGAATCAATAATTTCTGTTAAAAATTAAAATAAAGTTGTAAAAAAACTACCAAGTCAATATATCTCATTAACTGCCTGTTAACTGCAATAAATACCTATGAATGAAAAATAGTCAGTAACGTACAATTCCAATTCACAGACTGACTGGTGATTTTGAAATATAATGGTGCGACAGACCGTAAAACTAAATTGCTATTGTTATTAAGAAAATGAATATTCCCCTTATTATTATATAGATGAAATACAAAGAATGGTATAATTTTCTTTTCTATAAGTGAATAATTTCTTTCTTTCGGTTATCGAATACTTCATAAAGTTTCTGTATAGACTCTTTTTTCTTCGCTCATTTTCTTTAGACCAAATGAATGTCCTTACATGGTTTGAATTGCATAAAAGAAAGAAATAATAGTAGTTGTATACGATTGAATTGAAAGCTAAGTTTGTATAAACTTACTGTAAACAAAAGTCAACGAATGTAAAATTCTTTTAAAAACTTTTCAAATAATATAAGTTGAGTTTGCGAAATAAATTTTATTGAATTGTTTTTGAGGTTCTCTTTCCAATGAAATGAATTGATATAAAAAGTTTACCTGCGGATAAATTTACAAATGTGTTATAATTAAAATATGTTTTTTTTAACAATGAAAAGTATCAGAAAAATATTTAGAAAATGAAACTATTAAATGGGTATTTGCATTCGTATAGAAAACAGTTTCTTTTATATTTTTGAGTTCTGTATCTGATTTTTTATTCAAGTTATTAAAAAATCTTTACTTCTTTGGAAGAAATAAAGATCTCAGTTTAAATAATATTTTTTTATCGAAAATTGTGTTGATAAAATGAGTCTGTAGGTGTAACATGCCCAGCATTATAAAAAAAGACTACAATATCAATTACGAAATGACATATCGTTTCAATCATTCGTTTTATTACCTATTATGAGTACAACTTACAAAACTATCATAAAAATCGGATCGATCGGAATAAATCATACTTTTATAGGCCAGAACTGAAACGACTGCATTAAAAACTACGCAATTCAGTTATATTCTTGAACTGTACAGCGTTATGCCATATAGCGCAGCTGACAACGCTCGAGTGTGTTAAGGATAGCGTTATAGACATAAAGAAATTCCTTTTTGTGATATAACAAGCGGAGTTCGCAGTTTTTTAACTCGATAAGAGCACATTAGGGCTGAGAACAGTCGCAGAAACCTTTGTCGTGCTAACATAAGTAGGTGAATGAGCTTGACAAGAAACCAGATTATGTTATGTGTCTTTTTACAACGTGTATACTTTTTATGCAGGTAATTTTTTTGTATCTATAAAAATACGATTCTGGTGTACAGAATGGATACATATTTTAGATGACTGAAGGTTCAAAAATCTTTCATGCTCTTTTTCTATCTATCTACCAATATATATATATATATATATATATATATATATATATATATATATATATATATATATATGATAAGTATGTATAAAATATGCATGTATATAATCGATAAATGATGACAGTTGCACATATTCGAAGGTTAGTAAATGAGTTGTTGAGTTTAAGCCGGCACATTATGGTTAATTTTTTTTAATTGGCATTTAATGAAACTTGATTTCATTAAAAAAAATAATGAACTTTATATAATGAAAGGAGAGTTTATCTCGCCACACCGATTAATTAAACAGTTTTTATGGTATTAAACGTCAGACTTGTAGTGTGCAAGATGTTGGAAGATGGGCTAAATTTGTTAGAGTTGTATCTTCAGTGTAAAGTCAGAAAACATGAAAGAATTTCTCTGTATAGTCAGCTAAATTGAAAATGGGACAAATGTCATACATAAAAATAGATGTCATACATGACTTCATAATTTTTTTTTTAAACATTAAATCATTTTATAAATAGATACATTTACTAAAATTTAATCCTGCGATGTGAATAAATTTAAATTACGAGATATAGGTGTTGGTTTCATTGTAAATTTTAAGACTGTAAAAGTGTTATAGAAATTTATAAAAAATGTTTATAGAAATTTATAAAAAAGCACCTTATTTTATTGTCTTTGTGATAGTTTTTATTGCTAGTTTAAAAACAGGTGTTTTCTTTTTGTAAAAGTTAGATTTTTCTTACTAGGATGGCAACAATGTATGTTTAAATATATCTGGACTTAACAAGGACTCGAAACAGATTTTTTATCATACACATTTTTAATTTCTGATTAAAGAAAATTGAAAGTGAACTATTAGTTAGTCTCATAAAACACATTTCTTGTATTTAACACCTAGTCCTGTATTAACATATTCTGCAACATCATTTGTAGTCTGTATAATCAAAAAAAAATCTGTTAGTAAATTTGATATTTTAAAATAAAAATTTACATATTTCATGTCAAGTTGCATTCTTTTAGTTCACAAGCGCCATTAATCTTCGTTAATAATTTAGAATTTATAAATAATTCAGACTACATCAAGGTTTGTTAAACAGACAAATAGTATGTCAAGTTGTCTAAACTTCGAAACAAGCAGTAGAATTACTACTTAGTAAAACGACAAATTGTCAAACTGTGAAGAAATATGATGTTTAATATCGTTATATATTGAAGAAAGAAATTCGATTTTGTTATTTTTTTTTCTATGTTGTCTCTGCTTTTAATCTTATAAGATAATTAAAAAAGGGAATAAAATAGGGTTTAAATACAGTAAATTTAACACTTTTTCTGTAGTCGTTAGGTTTTTTTATAACTTATAAGTTTGAGACAGTTTTATCTCAGTTAAGTATTTTCATTCACTGTATTAAAAAAGGTATACATTTTTAAAATTTTTTTGAGGTTTAATTTTGTTAGTTTAGTTCAGTAGTTTATTCAGAGTTTATTGTTGACGTACTCTGGTACAATCGGTTTCGGTTTTTGAATCATTTTTTCTATTAGTTTAAATTTATTTTCATTTTTGTTGGAATTATTATAAGAAAAAAAATGTATATTATATAAAATTAATATAAAGCACTGCTTCTTAAATTTCTGTATTTACGAAAATCATAGATTTGACACTGTAGAAATTCACTAGTACAAGTGAGTTTCTTCCCAAACACCACATATTTTTTCTTATCAAAATATTCAACGATTACTTACTGCCTATTCTGAATTTTCACATCCATGTTTGGAAAACGATAGAATTCCCATTGTATATAAATCAAAATCAATGATAAAAAACCGTGGAAAATTTACGGAAGGAGAACAAACGCAACTATTTAGGCACGTGACGATTGATTCATTTAGTTTGTCGTAAGAAAAAATGTTTTTTTTTTACTGCTGAAAACAAAGTAGTAGCACTGCGACAAGTCTAGACTATAAGAGGAATGCTGCAGCATTTCGAAATTCAATTGTTCGAATATATCTATTATCTGAATGGTCTTGTGAGGCCAAGTATTGTTGTGCAACAAGATTACTTCATGTAAAAGCTTTCGTTTCTCTCAGTTGACATGTCGACGTCGATTTATTTCTTAACATGTTCACTGTTGAGCATTCATTCTGTTTTCTGAAAAACATGAAGTCCTAGAAATTTGTTGAATTAACTTATTGTTAAAAAATAGTCTTTTTTTCTTGTATATTAGTTATTTATTTTCCTTCATGGTCTGTGTTTCAATTTTCCATTAAAAATGACGTTTTACGTTTATATCTTTGTAAATGTTTTTTTTTGTAGTTGTCATTTTTTAAATATAAAATAATCTCGAAGAGAATCATCATAAGATGTACTCTTGTTATATATATATAGCCTTATACAAATTGAAAAAATTTTTACTTCATTAATGAAATGTAAAAGATCGAATTGTATTATGAATAATAACTTTGTTGTCATTAACTTCTTATAGCTAAATATACAATTGACTGTTTTACTCTCTTGTACTTTATTAGACGAAAAAAATAAATCGAATAAGAATATATATATATATATATATATATATATATATATATATATATATATATATATATATATATATTTGATATAAATTGCATGAAATCTGATCGATAAGAGAGTGTTTGTATTCTTTTGTAATTTAGGAAGAAACATTTATAGAAATCTACAAATAATACTAATCGATATGAAAATCAGTTAATCATAGATTGTGTGTGTATCTGGAATTCTAAGTTTGATATTTTTATAAAGTAGGAGGGCCTGACTCGCGATTTTTGCACTTACCAACCACCGGGTGGAGTTTTACTCCTTGCTCGTTAACGCTTCTTCCCCCCTGGCAAATAACAAATTAACAAATTATCACTAAAAAAAATACTGATCATTTGACTGGTATCAACCAATCAAAACAGAGACCATGTGACCTATATCAATCAATCAGAGAACGACTAAAACGCATGTACACCGGCGAGGTCATTTTTTAGTTATAGAGAGATATAACATTTCAGACTGATTGTTAATCGAGATGATTTTGAGTTGGAATTTCCGGCCAGCCGACTACCTGTTAATAAAAAAATAGTTGTTTAATAATTTAATTAGTTTAAATCTTATTTCTAAACTAGACTATTTCTTTGTTCCCATTTACTCTAACACAAGGAACTTATTCTATAATTGTACAGTTTGATAGTTTTCTCTACGATTATATTCAGATATAATAATTGGAAAAAGGTGAAAATGTATAACATTCTCCATTGAAAATACTAATTAAAAATCGATATATGTTCCATTAACGAATAATTCTTCAATATATTTACACTGTATGTAATTATAATTTCAACTAATTAATATTTAAATAAATGAACAACTACATATAAACTATAACTGTTTATTCCGTATAATAACGCAATATACTGAGAAAAATTAAACACATAAATAACATAAATTATACATGTAATTCATAATACTTACATATATCTATTTACTTTCATGTACTTTATTTTAATTAAATTGTAATGTAATTAATATTTGCTCATGGAAAAAAATGTATACAGTACGTTCTAATAATTATGGGACATATATTTTATTTTATCGACATTTCAAATATTTATTCGTAATATTTTTGTGTCTAATATTTTTATTATGTTTATTTATCTATAATTACTTAAATATGTTTTTACTTAATATTTTTTAAATATACAACTTGGCATGTATTTACATTACAAAGAGAAAGGCAGTACTTCGATTACATATATTTAACGATTTTTTTAATATAAATATATTTTATAAAATCCATCTTCGTTGTTATAAAATGCTTTGAATTGAAAAATATATGTAGAAATTAAGATTGTTCTGTCTCTTAGTACCTTAAAGATGATGTAATCGGTGTAGAGAAGTACATGAGAATCAATCAACAATGGTATGCGATTGAAAAATATTTTTTTTATCAATTATATAACGCGTATCGAGTAGGTATGTTTTTCTTTTATAACTTTTTAATACAATTTGTTAAAAAAAGTAAATCGATACTTATGTTTATATATATATATATATATATATATATATATATATATATATATATATATATATATATATATATATGTAAGCATGTATGCACATAGCTACAATCACAGAATGGATGAATGAAAAAAACATGTTATCGATATAAAAATATTTATTAAATTCTCCTCGTTCGTTGAAAACAATACGTATTTGAGTGGAAAATGAGACGTCTTTATACGAATCTCACGTTAAAAACGATCATTCTTACATAAACAATGAAATATAGACAGAACGAGAAACGAATAATGTAAACGTCTGTTGTTCGTTAGCGTTGTACGCGAGGAAATCGACTATAAAACATTAAAATATGTATGTTATGCATTAAAAAGTCAATGAAAGAGCTGTCCGATTCGAGACCTTCATGAATAATTAATATTTATGTGAATATATATATATATATATATATATATATATATGTATACAAAACATTTTATGATGTCAGTATAAGATGGGTGTACGTATTACAAATTTTCTTTAAGAATGAGCCAACCACACCACCTACTTCTTATATACCTGACACTTGACTTGCTCCAGTGCTGCTTATTTCCTCGCTTAATTGCATTCCATGTTGAAAGAAGTATCAGTTTCTTTTAACGTAAATATTAAAAAACATTCTTTTTCCACTGCGAATGAAATTCGTGTTAAGGGAAGTGTGTATTGGGAACGAATTTTCATCTTATTTGTTACACATATTAATTTATTTCATCAACGTAAAATTAAAAAGATATTCACCGTGTTGTTAAATATTGTTTTCATATATATGCGAAACGTAATTTATATATATATATATATATATATATATATATATATATATATATATATATTAATGTTTATTGGTTGTAAAAAGACAGTGATGTATTGTAAAATTTTGATTTTTTTTGCAAATTTTTTACTGTTGAACGTAATTTAGTGACCGGATTATTAATTCATGAGATATTTTTCCAACCAGACTGAAAAATCCTTCTTCAAGAAAAACACGTTATAAGTTTCATGTACAGTGTATGAATCGATTTAAAATATCTGATGAAAATATTAGAAATCAGTTAAAGCTTGCAGTGTAAATATTGGACATTTTCTAGCTTCAATCGAACTGGAAAAGTAAATAAATTTTGATTGAAATATTTTGACGTCTGGTTGAAAATCAAGTTGAACTTTTTTTAAGTTTTCTTCAATCGAATTCTCTAGATTGAAAGTTGTCTATAAATTTTGAATTTCAGTAAACCTGAGAATAACTATATTTTTATGATTTTAAATTCTAAGAATGTAGAACAAAAAAAAACAACGATTTTTGGACTCAACAAACTAGATAGTCTTTTATAAAAAATAAATTATAAGAAAAGATGTCCAGTTTGAAAGTATGAGTAAATTTGTTGTAGGCATACATCTTTTAAGACATTGGTCCTTCACATACACACAAAAGTATGTTTATATTTCTGTAGCAGATATCAAAGGCATAACAGTATGTACGTATACATTTTACACGGTCGTACGAATTTACAACGGAAACTAAAATTAAAGCTCGCAAGTTTAATGACATCGCTTGCTGAATAACAAGCGTTCATGTTACAATTTCATTGCTATGCATAAATATATCAACGACTTGTAACAATAAAATGCATGCGTTAGATAAAACGGTAGTTGTAACACGTACGAACTAACGAACAAACTCACTAACGATACATTACGGACGCCACGTGTGCACCGATGTATGAAGCGTTATCTGCGAATGCGATTTAATTTATTTGAAAGTTTCCGATTTGCTCTCTTTTCAGATAAACGCATTCCGAAAGTGTCTCTTATCCATGCATGGATGATACGAGGTACTTATGTAATTATCAACAGCCGGGTAAACGTTTATATTCCACTAGCACGAGGTTATCTTTTTTACAGCGGCTATGCGTTTGAAATCGTTAAGCGTTTGTGGATTCAGAAGCTTATTTACTTTATGTCAGTCTGTCTGTGTCTATGAATATGTATATATATATATATATATATATATATATATATATATATATATATATATATATATATATATATATTTATATATATTTATATATTAGTAAAAAAATCTATCGCTGTTACAATGTACAAAAATTCCAAGAATTGTTTACACTTGTTATCGGACAAAATTCCAAAAATTGTTTATCAGTAATATTAGCATGTGTTTTAAATGAATCTCGAACTGTTCACTTAAATTTAAAAAATAATTCTAACCCTTAAAAATGTTTGTGAAAAATAGTATAGTACGTGCGTGTTTGTGTTATGAATTTGAGCTTGGGTCTAACGCTACAGAAATTGCGAAAAAATTTGTACTGCGTTTGGAGAAAATACGTTTACATCAAGAACGGCTCCACAGATGGTTTAAAAAAAATTCTGTCATGGATGAATCTATTAAAGATGAGACCAGATCAGGTAGGCCATCAAATTTAAATATCAATGAATCGGAGACGATGATTGAAATAAATTCCAGTTTAACGTGTGAACAGCTTGCAAATTGTTCAAATTATGTGACGAAACAATACGGAAACATACAAAATAGGAAAAAGGTGGAAATTAAGTAAATGGATACCACACGAATTAATTCCCAATAATAAATTACAGCGTCTTACAATCTGTACATCTCTTATTTCATGACTAAAATCGGAACTTTTTGGATCAAATTTTGACCACTGATGAAAAATGGATTATTTATTCCAACTACAAACGTACTTACCACTGGCTTTCATTAGATGATCCTGTCCCACAAAGTCCTAAATGAAAGTTAACACCGCGAAAACTTCTTCTCTGTGTTTTGAAGGTATTAGTGGACAGCAGAGACTCAAGTGATGTAATAAGGTGAAGACTACCACGATAAATTAAGATTGTGTCAACAATTTTAAAGATTTTAGAAATGATGGTTCTGATAATGGAACATAACCGTTGGAAATGTGATTCCATTACCAAGTGTCAAATGAACAATAAGTAGTTATTGTAATTTTTAAATATACAATTATTGAAATTAAAGCATGCTGTTAATTTGATGTCGAAAAATATTTAATATAAAGTAAAAAAAATCTCGTAATGTACATTATAGTGTGACATGTGCATAAAGCCGGGGTCACTGCGGCTATTCCCCGAATGCTGTTCGTCTAGTGTTGTTCGCCGACCGATAATAAACGGCCCAGATGTGCATATCTGCATTGAACAAATAGATTATAAATTATTTTTTTTTTTTAGTATTATTTACCGTTTTGAAAATATATTTATTCAATGAATGAAAAATAAGTCGATTTCGATTGGAAATCATTTTAAAACTCGTGCGGTGTTTGATAGAATTAAATTAATTATCGCATGTTGGTTTAGTACTATAAGAGTAAGTAAGAATTTTTGTTGATATATTTTTTTTAGCTTGAAATTTTGATTCTATTCAAATTCATTATAATATATTTAAATATCGTATCAATGGTATATTTTTATTTTTGAGAAACCTTCGTAGCTAAAAATGGATAGCTTAAACGGTTATTGATAAATATTTCATGAGTTCAAAGTCAAGCTTATTTCCAGCACGTCACATTTGAGTAAGAAAGCTATATTTTTGAAAAGACGCTTCGATTTTGACAACGTTCCAAAATAATTTAAATAAAATATACAAAAAAATATTCAAATGAAAATTGTTATCATCCGTGTAACAAAAAAAAATATTTTTTTAGAAGTGAGCTTTTTACACGTATATAATATTCTGTGAAATGGACAGATAAGCGGTTAATTTATTTTGAAATTAAATATCTGTGAAGGTAAAAATGTGTATGAATTGAAAAATAACTGGACGTTTATTTATTCCTAATTTTAAAACAGAACGAAAATTGGGTTCAATTAGTCGAATTAATCGTGAAATATGAGTAAAATCGAAATGAAATTATTGACTTAATCTGAATTTTAATACCGTGTAGAGTTGTTGGGAAAAAATCTAAAAAAAATAACAGGTAGCATGTAGGTTTTCAGTATTCGTTTCGAAGGTACTTTAAAAGTTCTGTGCAAACATGAACTTCTGCTGTCCGTATCGTATTTTTATGTTGAATAGAGTAGTACGGTTGCTTCGACACATGTATCCATAAAACATAATTGCATGAGGTACGGAATTAATAAAAAAAAATCCACCGAGATGTATTTTTAAAAAATTACGTATCGTGTTTCATCCGTACTGTGTGACATGTAATTCAAACGTACGCCACATTTATGACCCAATAATGTCAACACGGGAACGTGCACAAACAGCCACTGTTAAATGTAATGGTCGCATTAATAAATTATAGTGCTTGAATTGTTTACTCCGGCCAAGATGCAGATGAGCTTACAGCAGACGGTCTGTGCGAAACTTAACGAACTAGTTGTTTAGTTAGATAGACCGTTCTCTCGGTACGTTGTGCCATTCTCGTTGAAACTTTAAACAGGTTGGTACGTTCGAGATGGTTAACTTTTCAGTACGAAGGTCACGCTGAAAGTTTCGAGATGTGAGGAATCGGTACGGTTCTGGATCACTACTACTTAACACACGTTACACATTTCGTTTATTTATCTGTTTATTGTGCAAGAGTTTCAAGTAGAAACTGTAAGTTTGTGTATACATTACTGTTCGGCTGACTGTTCAATTTCGCGTGTTTCAGACATGTTTTAATAACGTAACATGTGTCAGTGCACAGAATGTTTAGACGTGTGTACGTACCAAGGCGTGTCTTATGCAATTAAAATGAACATTGCGATTTTTTACCTTAATAATTATTATATAACATTATTTAAATAATACTTTATTTTAAAACTGATCAAGTGGAGTGTGTTTCATTTTTTCTATTTTAATATTTAAAAAACATTTTTAGTACACACACAAAAACCGTTATGTACTTTACAAATGAATTTTTCTCATCCTACTAACCGCAACATTTTTTTCTCACCAAAAAAGTTTAATAAATAATAGTTGACACTTTTAATTTTTATTTATGTATGTTTCAATGCCATCATACTCATCTCTGAGTTACAGAAAATTCTGTATGATTTCCCTGTGGTTCGTTTTTTTTATATTTAACAAGAATTCTTTCAATCAGTATTTGTTGTGATTGGTTTTGGTACTTATGTCATTTTCAGATAGGTTGAAGTTCTTGAGAAATTTTCGTCTTTATTGTAAAAAAACAACATGAAAGATTTGTCTGTATCTAAACGTCGCGACAATGATGGCATCTTCGTATAAGTAATAATCAAAAATGATCATTTATTGAACATTTTTGATCATATGATTTTTGGCGTTTGTAGGACAAGAAAAATATATTTCCAAAAGTGAATTTAGTTGTAATGGCAGAACTATATTGGCTCTATTAAGTTATGAATTTAAAATTAATATTAATAATGCATAATTTGAATAAATGTTTATTTTTTTATATACATTTCTTTAGAAAATAATTAAAAATATGCTCATGAATTACATTTTATCAAGAAGAATTACTAGTTGCTTCTAAACTCTCAACAAGGAGACTAAATATATTTAATTCTTTATAAAATAATTTATGACTATCTATTTTGATTTTCTCTGCATTTGATTTGTTATATGTCTTTCTGTGGTTCGTTCCCGTATGATTTTCAAGTATTGTTTTCATTCAGACCAGTATTTGTTGTAGTTTATTTCAAATGGTTTCGGAACTTTGTTCATATTCAGATAGGTTGAGGGTTTTGAGCTGTTTTATTGTTTATTGTAGAAAGTCAAATTTATAGAATGTCAGACTTCGTTGACAGTCTATAATAAAGATGAAACCACTTCAAGAAATTCAAGCTATTTGAAAATGGTCAAGTTCTGAAACCAGTTGAAACAAACTACAGGAATCATTGACACGAATTCTATCCGAATTTATTTTTAGTTTTCATTGGTTGTCATTTTTTTCTTTTTACCTTTTTATTTTTCTATTCTTTATTAACTTGTTTAACTGTTTGTTCATTTATCTATTGTTTAACCATATGTTTTTCTCAGGTTTCTGATTCGTCTGTCAACATATTTGTCTGACTGTTTGTTAATCAACTTGCTGTTCCATGCTTGTATTGTTTTCGATGATTGTCTGTATGTTAATATATATATATATATATATATATATATATATATATATATATATATATATATATATATATATATATAGTTCTTACTGTCTTGGTATTAGAGAATTTAATTTTTTTTTGTCTGTCACAACGAGTTTTATTTATTGGACCATTGTTAGACGCCTTGCAGATAAATTAACTCAATTTGTCGACAAATTATCTAAAAAGAGTCAAAAATTGAAACTAGTCGTGGTGGATAGAAAAATAGAGTTAATTTATCTATATAGAGTTATTCACTAAGAATAAAACAACCTGGATAATATACCAATGAATTTATAAGTATAAAAACCCAAAAAAAATAACATTTATATATCTATGTGTTGTTAATATATCTGTTTCCTGTCCTCTGTTTGTTTGAATTTGTGTCCACTTTCATGTTCTCTCTTTATTAGACCACATTGTATGTATCTTTCAATATGTTGAAATATTTAAAATTTGCCTAGTAAGTCATCAGTCCGACCTGATGAGAAAAATTGTATTTTCAGACATATTAATTTATAAATGTTGTTTCAATCTCTTTTGACATTTTAAATTATAATCATTATAATATTAAATCATATCATTTACATATATATATATATATATATATATATATATATATATATATACACCCATAAAGTTATTAAAACTCTAAATTAAACAATTAATCATAAATGCTTGATTTTATATATATTTTTCTAATTAGTAGTATAAAATTGCTATAGAAGAGTAATTGCGTTCTCTTTATTTAAAACCATAATTTAAAATAAATACTAATAAATATAATATTATTGTGATATCTTGGTAGTTTAATTCGTTTTGGGTTCTTTTGATTTCTGATTTCTACTACTAGATTTGGCATGTGTGCCAATTAAGGATAGGTTTCAGATAGCTTCTATATAAAATCTACTTGAAGATCACCGCTATACATCTGCCGAAACTAGTAGTAGAAGAACAGAAATTTAAATGATTTAAATGGAAGATCATGAGACGCATCAACGAGATTACAAAAGTGTGAAAAGATAGAATTATAATTTTAATATCATTGTGTTAACTAATATAGATTTAACGACCTGCAAAGAAAACGTAATGTGTATCAAATGTCAGTTTTTTTTTCTGAAAAGGGTAGATAAAATGAGGTAAATATTTTTAAAAATACATTAACACAGACAATGTTACAAGACTGTGAGTAAAAAGGGTTCTGTAGACAGAGAGATGTTCTGTACAAGTATTACATTCATTAGAATTTTTTAAAAAGTTTGCTTTTAGTGTGTTTGCTTTGTGTATGTATTTGGGAGATTTGGAATTGTGTTTTGATGTTGAAAGGAAATAGAAAATATAATTAATTAGATTAGTAAAAGTAGAATTTACAAGTAAGTTTTACCTGAAAACAAAAATTAAATTAAAAAGAAAAAACTTTTTTAGTTTTATGACAAGGTCGTGAATAAAAATGACTTTAAATAAAAGTCAATCTAACATCCTACTGATTTTATAAAGGAAAACAATAACTTATTACAACTTTCAACACGATTTCAACTTTTTTGAAAATCTTTTATACTTCTTCAACTATTTTTTTTATTTTGTGAACATGCTTTTTTGGCGTTAGTAAAATGATTTATGAAACAATATTGTCGATTTGTTTTCGAACGATCATTTGAAAACTTTCGTACAATTTATATTTTTTTCTTTTACATTTCCGATAATAATAAAACAGTTTCTGTGTAAGTGTCGCCGTTTTAAAATAGCTGTGTTGTTGTTAAACTCGAAACGAACTGAAGTTCAGAACAATAAACGAAGGTTATATAAAAAGGGAAAGAGATTTATCAATATCGTATTCAAGTTATGTTTTATTTTTATCTCTTTTTTATATAGAGGATACTTCGGGATGGATTTTCAAGTAATCATTGTACATTGGCGAATCTGTAAAGAAAAAATAGATTATTTGTTAAGTGTTTCAGTATTTTAATATATTTTGTAGCATGTTTAAATGTGCATGCATTTTTTTATGTATATAATAAAAAAGTAAAAATGTTAATCATATCAGGTCGACGTTCTCTCGAAACACTTCCGAGAAATCCATCTTGAGTACATCTGCATAATTTAGAATCTTGCCACAAATTAACTTATCGCGTAAAACAGCGGTAAACATTGCGAACACCTGCAATAATTAAATGAGTTTCTTTTTACGCGCGTCGCGTTTTTATGTTAAAAATTTGTACATCTAAACGTTCTCATCTACCTAAGCTCTTAAGGTAGTTAAGAAATTGTCACAGAAACAACAGATGCCGGTGAAATATTGGCCAAACGTGTCGGCACTGCAAACAAACGACTGTTTTTCTTTTGACATGCTGTTTGTCTTCTTGGCTCTACAACACAGTTACGTTATATAATGTGCCGACGTTGAAATTGCGCCGCCATGTGACTTGCGTTGGATATTGCTTTTCGTTTCGTGCTTTTATCCGATGACGAGCTCTATTGATGAACGGATTAGATACGTAGATGGATGATTTGATTATTCTGATTTTCCGTATGTAATTCTTTCCGACAAGTAAGTGTACCGTGGATTGTTTTCATATTTTCTTGTCAGATTCAGTTTCAGAACATTTTAAAACCGATGTTTAACTTGATGGTTGACTTAAGTCGTATTTACATATTTTTTTATACACATAACATATAATGTGGATATAAATAAATGCATTTTCTTTTAAATTAAGTAATTTTTTATATTTTTTTTCTGAATTCAAATATGAATCCAGATTTTCTTTGTCATCCAAATTATTAAGAGAATCATACTTTTATATTTAAGAAAATAGATTATCACATATAGTTTTTAAATTAATTAAAATGTAGTTGTTATTGATATCCTGATATATTTTGTCCACGAAACATTCCTTTTTGGCGTCAAACAATAATCATCCTCCATACTTGAACTTCACTTGTTCTAGTACTTTTTTCCAGGGGTGGAGATATCTCTTGATGTAAGGGTTTTTTTGTGATCTTCACTGACAGTGTATATATTTTACGGAAAAATGTCAAAATAAACTTTGCTTGATAAAGAGGATCTTGTTGCACTGCTGAATTGTGCATTAATATTTTTATTTATAAACATCATAAATGTGTTATTTCGAAAAATATATAGGGATCATTTTAATTATTTAAAATTACAAGGAATTGGAAAATGGATTAATTATATTGATATAAATAAAATAAAATATTTATATTTCAACATTTTGAACTTTTCATAATTGAATTATGTTCTTGCTAGGTTAAAATAAAAATTAAACCAGCTCGTTTGTACGAAACGATAAAATAATAAATTGAAACTAATAAATTCTGCAAATCTCTCAAATTTTTATAATAATCTTCACCATTGTTCGCACAATCTCGTGCAACTAAAACCAATGTGTTTGTTATCTTACCATTTGTCATAAAAAAAAACAGTTTTTTTTCATATCTTTCGATTGTGAACAATACAAGCCCGCATGTCGTCGATATGAAATTTGAATCACTGCTGGAGGCAACATCCAAATGTCGTTTCGTTTTAGGACAATGGGTTTTGCGTTATTGAAAACTTCATATATTGTTTCCATGTTTATAATATGTTTTTAGAATGAAATGTGCTTTATTTTCTTTGTGTATATTATGGGAAATGCAGATAAGTAAATATTTTATTGTGGAAAAGAGAATACATTCCAACTGGGTCAAGTTTTTGTAAGCTATAAAAGTCTTTTTCAACAAATGATTTTCTTCTGTAACATAATTTTTTTTTGGAAAAAATGTTCTTTTTAGCTAACGAATGTAATCAATGTTTTTTATTTCTAGAAATTAACATTAAATTATTTTATTAATGTTGTATAGATAATAATTTGTATTCAAATAATTCTGTTTATTTATAAATCGAGATTTAATAACAATTTAATTCGTTTTGTCTCTTGAAACAGATTTACGGTATAATGAAATTCGAGCAATTTTAACATTCTTAAACGTTCATTATATTAATGAATTATATTATTTATAAAATCAATTGAAATATGTATACAAAAATTAACAAATACCCCGTACAAATCAATTGTCCACTCTATAAACAATTTTTTTTCTGATCCAAACTATTAAAAGAATGTTTACTGGTTCTTTTTGATTGTTACTTATGTGCATTTAGATTACAATTCTTTCATTATTAGAGTTTTAAGGGATAAAAAAAATATGTTTCTATATTTCAGCACTTTGATGTGTGAGGATGATGACTTGGCCATCTGAGTGTGCACAAGCAACAATAAAAAATGATCATTAATCACTTATTGAACATTTTTGATAAATAATTTTTTGTTGTTTAAGGGGAAGAGTGAATTTATCAATACTTTCAGAAATATATGCCAACAAATATTTGTTTAACACTTTGACTATGTAGCACATTTCGAGCGTGATCTCTGCGGGGTTTTAATGAAAAGTGAGCGACTGTAAGTCGAGTTTTGTCACTTGCACTGGCAAAACTTGCGATGGGATAATCATCGAAATCATTTTTATTTTGAATAAAGAATAGACGAGCGTGCGTTTTTTGTTTCGAGAACCGTAGGCGGCCCTTGGATAGTTTACAAGCAAGGAGAAATTTTAAAAAAACCGTAATATATTGTCCTTCATGTCCTGCAAAGCCACAACTATGTTTAAATTTCTTCAGAGAATATCACTCAAAATTAATGTAATTTTTGATAATTTTGTTTAAAGTATATATTCACTGCACTACAAAAATGATATTTTATTGGTTTTATTAAATATATATTATATATCTAGCGAAATCATTCCCATTTGAGAATATTCACCCATCTATGGGCGACGGAGTCCCGCATAAATTCAAGCGTCGCTCATAAATAGACACTCATAGTGTTAAAATGTGCTTCATTATGTAGCAGATTATTATTCACTTACTCTGAAGAATTTTTTAAAATTTTATTAATTTAAAAAAAAATATTTTTTTTTACAATGCATCTAATACAAAACAATGTTATAACACCACTACTTTAATTGCTACATTTTTCTAAGTATCGATTCATAGTTTATTTAAAAAACGAATCTAATTACTGTTCTTTATTCGGAAGAAGATCTTGTTCCAAATCATATTTTTATGTGTTTAATTTTTAATAATTGATCTAGTTATTCGGTTTAAAATCTTAAGTGTAGCTATTATTAAAAGAGAGAAAAAATATGGGAATAATAGATGCATTTGATTATTTTTTATGTCATATATATATATATATATATATATATATATATATATATATATATTAATAATTAAATAATAATTATGAATCCTGTTTTAATTGCATGTTTGTTTTCTAACTTTTTAAAAACCTAGCATTAAAATTTTAAACTAATCTTGTGTTCTTAATTCTTTCTGTCCAAGGTTTAAAGTTAGTTTAATGAGTCTTGTTAGAATTTGTAACGCATTCAACGTATTTCTCTTACAGTTCTTTTTTTATTTAAACTGTGTTTGCCTTTTTCAGAAATTCGAGGCTTATTTTATGAACCCTTAGAAAAAATGTCCAAAATTCTTCAAGAATCGGTTTCGTTCTTTCCTGTCCTTACCTTTATATATATATATATATATATATATATATATATATATATAAATTAATGAATGAGTGAATTCCACATGATTCGATATTTTCTTTCTATAGACAATTCAGCTTTTATGAATTTTATTATCTGACATTTCAACCCTAACGTTAAAAAACTCGGTATCTATCAAACCATTGTTTAATCATCTGCGGGCTGGAAAAAACTTTTGACGCTTGGGTATATTATCTCTCCCCTTAAGTTTACGCGGTAGTTAATTTTTAATTTCAGTTTCGTGTTTTATTCATGATCTCTTACGCACTTGTAGTACTCGAACTGCTTTGTGAGGGCAAAGACCTTTTTTAATTTCATCGATTAAAATTTTTGTATCTTTCAAATTTTTTTAAAAATAAAACATGATAGTAAGGAAAGTACCATTTGTTCTGGATTTTTTTATTTATTTCTCTCTCTCTCTATATATATATATACATTTACATATATATATATATATATATTATATGTGTGTGTGTATATATGTATATGTATATATATATATATATATATATATATATACATACACTTATATCTTACCATCTTTGAAATATTTTTTTTTTAATTAAGAGTATTTCACATACTCTTATGTTCATTTCAAAAAAATAGTACAGCGTTACATTTTTTTTACATACAGAAAATTAAAAAGGTTAAGACTATTTTCTATTATCAAAATGTAAAGAAATCTTTATTGGTATAATATTTCTAGAAGTATTTTTATTCAGCAAATTTCTGACGTAGCGATTTATTTGATTGAAATTTTATAGCAGCGATAAAACTTATATGTGAATAATCTGCATCGATTTACTGTGAGTTTCGTTAATAAATTCGTACGAGTGAACGAGTTCACATCCATGTATGTAAACGCTGCTAATAGTAAAATGATGCTAATGTGCACTATTTGATATATACATGGATATTTTTCATATACGGTTTTAAAACTTATTTACTAAACATTCTGTTTCATTGAAATAGATTATTAAAGGTGCTAAAAGAGTACAATTGTTTTTTAACTATAACTTTTCTTTTACTGTAGATTAATTGTTTCTTAAAGAATATTTGTAGTTTTGTATTAGATTTTTTTGTATAGATTCGACATTATTGAATTATATTTTTTTATAGATTACATTTTTTTATACTAATAGCTTGAGATATGTGTCAGTTTCACAAATGAATTATTTTCTCATTCCATAAACCTAAAAAAAGTTTTTTTTGATCAAAAATGTTAATTTTTGATTGTTGTTGGTGTGAATTTGAATAATGAAGCCATCATTCTTAGAGCACTAATGTTTTATAAGTGTATGTAATACTTACTTCTTCCAGTACTGGTTCCTGGAGTGTATATAATTAAAAACCTGAAAACTCCAGTTGCAAGACGGGTAAAGACACTAACAGAGGTGAGGTATGCTCTCTGTTTTTTATTTGTAATTTAAAATGTAAGTTTATCGATATTTCATTTTTCTGTGTTTGAAATCATGGATACTTAAAACAGGTATAGAAGAAATAATATTTTATACAATGAAATTTATATTAATGTGTTTAATAAAATATATTTTGTTTATTTATTTATGTTAAAAAAGAACGTTATTTAGTTTTAAAGTCAATTATCATGCTTGTAATTCTCACCTACTCCTTCTATTTCTAATTAAATTAGATTTAGTTCAATATTTGTATTTAGTTGTACTCTTCAACCCATCTATTTGATAATTTTACCGAGCAAAGAACTACACGATCTTCTACACTGCAGTGTACACAATTTGTGCAAAACGCTGTTACCGAGATAACGCGGCCAACGAACGACCGTGACAGTGATCATTTAATTAAAAATGTAAAGTTTCGCGTCATTTTCTCGATTCCACTAACGAAACGTCCTCACAACATCGGTACGCACGATCCGTCGACCCATGTACGACAATAAACGTGGCGCGTTTTTTCTTTCTCTTCTCGCTTTATTATTCTACACAACCGATTTCCTACTTCACGTTTTAATAATAGTAATGATAATAATATTAATGATAATGATATCGTGGATGCCGCGTGCTCGGATGTTATTGCGGCTCCATCTGTGTCGCATCTCCATTCTCTCGGATATGCGTAACGTTATTACCAACCAATTTCGCTGAGGCTCCATCATATCATGTACAAAACATAAATTGTACGCTCACTAATTGCATGTTAATTAGCTACTCGTACAGCAACCGAGTTCCGGTGGCCTCGCCACCGTGATGAGAGCAGTCAGGTCTCTGAATATATGCATGATAAATTTTATAATTTTACATAATTTTCATAGAGCTGTTTAGGCGTATGCACAGATTGTATTTTTTATGTTGTTTATTTCGTAATTTTTTTTATCAACACGCACATCACTTAAAATTTTAACTCTTTTTTAAGTTAATGAGATGGAAAGAACCCCGTGAGATTCTCTTCACCAGATTAAAAATGTCAAGTATTTATTTTGAAACAATATAAACAGCACACTATGTGGAATTATAGATGCTTCTATAGTTTTAGACTCTTTGCATCGATAAAAATATTCAATTCGTCTAGAAAAATATATTTTGTTGTTCATAAAAAACTACAAAAATCTGCTTAAAAAATTAATAATTTGAACATGTTATTTTTTCCATCTGTATAGTAGTTTATAAAATCCTGCAAGTTATAATTATATATTTCTACACCTTGTGATCTCGTTGATACTTTGACTTCTTGGTTTTTGTTCTTTTGGATCAATTTATGTTCTCCATTATTAATTTCGGCATATAAGTTACCCTCAGGTACATGTTAGAGGCTTTAAAAATTGTCTGAGGAGATAGTGAAGAAAAGACAATCGGCATGTTTAAAACAAGGAAATTCAATAGGACAAGCTCTGTGCATTATAAAATCTTTTTTATTTCTTCATGAATCCTGAAAAACGTATTATTTGGAACTAGATAGCTTTTGAGTTTTCCTTTTGTACTGCGAGTATTGAAAACTAAAGTTTAACGCGCTGAAGTTTCTTTTAGAATTTGTGGTTGGAGATTGGAGCTAAGTAGTGCAGAAAATTTTTATAGCCACTCGACGAGAAACATCGTCTTAAGCATTTAAGCCAGTTAAGTTCCAAAATTTTTACAAAGGCCTGTTCTTACTAGCTTGTAGAACCCAGAAAGACTGAAATGCTACTGTTGTTTCCTTAAGTCAACGAAACATTTTCAAATAAGTTGTTATTATTGTTTAATTTGTCTATTCATGTTCACTGAAAAATACTTTTCAAAATTATATTAGAAGTGTTCTATTTCTAAATTTTTTATTTAGAAAATCAATTGAGAATAATTATGTTAGGAAAGAGTATGAGCTTCAACAAAAATTGTGTCGAAATAAAGTACTTCTTTTATTATTTTTAATCTCGAAACATAATATTTTTTCGAAATTATTATGTACTTTTATTGTATTTAAATTATATACTGTTCAAGGTAAAAAAAAAATGCTTTTTCATATTAAAATGTGCCTTCTATACTCACTTCTTTCAAACATATCAGAAAATCAATATTTTTCTAAAATTGAATACACGAAGCTAACGAAGGGTATAAAGGAAAGGTTAAAACAATCGGTTTAAAATTTCTAATTATTATTTTAACCTGCCAATTTAAATTAATCAGTAAAATATACAGTTTTGGTCTTCTAGAAGAGAACACTGAGAACGTAGGGTTAATATTTTATTTTAATCAGAAAATATTTCACGTTTAAGAAACAATGTTTTGTATATATATATATATATATATATATATATATATATATATATATATATAACCGTTGTTCTAGTAATTTATTAAAATAAGACCAATTATGATTGCTAGGTGTTTTGTAATTAACAAACATCAAAGCACAAGGCAATTTTACTTTAATATATTTCAGTGTAATAATTCTCAGTTAATTGGTAAATATGTTAGAATCGAACCTTTTTTATTCTAAATGCATTAAGTTGTGTTATGTGTATCTTTTTTTAATTAAAAAAATAGTTTTTTTGAAATGTAAATAGATATTGAGTATTCAGATGATTGTAAAATGATTAAATGAAAACAAACTTGCACGAAAGAATTATTTTCTTACATCACATACTATGCCACCTTTTTAAATCGACAATATTCAATAAATTATTATTGATTCTTTTCAATTGTCACTCATGTGAATTTTGATAGCAAAGCTTATCTTTCTCAGAATAGAGCAAATTGTTTGGTGCGGTTTGTGGGATGAAATAAGAATTTATTTGTGAAAGTAATCTTAGTCAGTGTCAGAAATGTTTTTGTGGT
>CM068313.1:13435511-13540511 GCA_034766995.1 Acanthacorydalis orientalis | reverse complement strand
ATTTATTTGTGAAAGTGACTTTTATCTCTAGTTCCAGAAATGTAATGATTAAAATGTTATTTGTAAAGCTTGTTTTACAATTTGACCAGGTATTATTGAATTACACTTACATTTCTTTCTTGATTTACCACTTTTCTTATGCACTACTTATATATATATATATATATATATATATATATATATATATATATATATATATATTTATTTTATTTATTTATTTCTGTATATGCATGTTTCTCTTTTTAATTGATGCATTACTTAAGTGCTTTCGTTTCGATGATATATTTCTAGAAGTAGGTATAAAATATATTTTTTTTCTTACTGTAATCATATTAAATATGTTTTATTATTGTAAAAATCGAATGATGACATGTAACTAAAACACATATTGATTTTTTATTATTTATAATAATATTTGTACATAATTTAATGACTAACAAGTTAATGTTTCCTTTAATAACTGCATTCGTTTCGTTCAATTATGTACTGGAGTTGTTATGTTTTCAGAGTTCGTTTTTTCAGAAAAATTATAAACGTTATAACAAAAACGTACAACGTGAATCATATAGAATGAAATGTACTTGTACATCTATGCATATTTTATATAGAATAATGTAGATCTTTTCTCTGTCTAGAATGAAGTTGCAAATAAGTCACGTTTATAAGATACATTTTTATTTATATTGTAAATAATATGCATCATAAAAATTATTTATGTATATACATTCGTGTTTGTATATATATATATATATATATATATATATATATATATATATATATACATATAATGTGTGTGTGTAATTCTGTAGACAAATGTTTGTGTATATATTTATGTATACATTGTATATGTTAAGGTTCAGACATTTCTTGACGTATAACATATTTGAAGTAGTGGAAAAATTTTGCATTTTATGCAACATTTAGTAATTTTCTACCAATCATTCATCATCTATAAAATAGAACATAACAACCCTGTTCGATCTGATTACCGACAAGTTTTTATCAATGATCGCTTATAAAACCCGTGAAATGGAATATTCTCGTACATCCGTACGGTCATAAAACGACTCCATCAAATTCCAATCTGACGAACGCCTGCGTTACACAAAGACAGATCGAACGGCGGAACGCAGGAAATACCGTAAACGACCGTTTACATTCAAACGGTGAACTTTTTTCTGGCCTCATAAAAAGCATTTTTTCCGTGTACGTCAGACAATAAGAAAGACGCATCAAAGTCTTATCCGACACAGACAAAAAGGTACCATTCCAAATTGGTATACGGCTGCGCCCGGCGACAACGTCTTTATACAGATAAGAAGTCAATCCGAAAGGCCGAAGTAGCTGACTTTGAGTAATTGAGCGGTTGGACGTCGGTGTGTCAGTGCGGTGATGTGACCGCAGCGACACGGACGCGCTCTGTCACACGTCGAGATGAGGAGTCAATAATCTCAGTTCATTGCCGGTGTAGGACATAACGTAAGGGCACACCTGATATTCGCCGTATAGCGGCTGGTTTTTACTGTAAATAAATGATACACACCTGTCAGGATAGAAAAGCCCACACGGATTTGCTCTTGAATTTATACGAGCTCTTGTTCTCTGACGCATAGATCAATTGAATACTTAATTATCTAAACTTTATGCGAAATAAATCTTACTAATCTTTTCAGATTTTGTATCTATCTCATCACATTTCAAATTCGTATTCACTGAATAAAAAATATTTAAGTATGTCGTACTGGTAATAAAATTCATTCGATACAGAAAGTCTACTCTATAAAAAAGATTACTGTTAAATGTTATATTAAAATGGATTTTATATTAAACTAGGAACGATTTTTATTTTCTTATTTATGTTGTTTGTCATTTATATAGCGCCAAATGTAGAAAAAGGAATTGAATTTCGAATTCTTCAATTATTTCTATTGTAAAAATTAAAGTTTTCCTTAAGTTCGAACTTTTATTTCTTTTTAAATATCTTCTGTACATTTATTTCCAAAGATAATATTTTCACAAACGAATTTTTCACTCACTTAATAAATCATTACCTTTTTATTGTATTAAAAATGTTCAATAAATCACTATTGATTATTTTTGATTGTTGTTTCTTCGGATTTTGATATTGATATCATCATTCTGCAATTATTTATGTTTTCTAAATAGGATCGTTTATATAAAACAATATTTTCACAAACTAGTTTTTAATTCAAAGACACAGTCCTAAAACTTTTCACTTTATAAAGATGATTCCAAAATATGGACAAGTGTTAAATACTTTTTCTTTCCTTGCAAATTTTATTTTTAGTTTTCATTCTATATATTGCATTTTTGATGTTTTATTATTATTAATTTTTCTCTGTTTTCGTACCGAAATACGCATAAGCATAACAATCAAAAATTATCTATACCTTATTGAACACAACCTCAATCATTTATTGAACATTTTTGATCAGCATTTTTTCATGATTTGTGAGATCTGTGGAAAATGTATTTGTGAAGTGAATTAAGCCACAATTACTGTGAAGTGAAATAATCTATTGACATTAAATTTTGCCTAGGTTCATCATTAGTTTTTGGATATTTCATGTATTTTTTTTTAAAAAAATACTTATTCGAAATTTTTTCCAATAGAATAAATTAAGTTGGTTAGAAGAAAATAAGTAAACACTTATAAAATATATACATATTGGTGGTATTGTCTCACCCAGATTAATTTAACCTGATGATTGCCGTTTTATCTATGGGTTGTACTTGAAAAACCAGTATTCTATCACTAATTCTTTTTAACTAAAATTTGGAAGAAATGTTATTTCGACAAAGTTATTAAACATAACTGACACTCTCTTGCCTTTTTATTTAGAGGCGAGAAAGTGTGAAACAGAATGAAAACAGGTCTTCATTTTATTCAAATCTTTATAATTACTATCAAAATGATTTTCTTGCTTACATTGAAACATACTTATATGTTCGCTTTTTATTCTCTTGGAATTTAAAATCATTTCGAGAACCTTTTTATTCTCTTTTTTTAATTTGAATGTAGTTTCTGATAAAATATTCTTCGTGTTTCATTTTTTATTCATTGAACAAATGTTTTACATTATATATACCTGTAAAAGGAAAACTAATTTAAAGAAACTTCTTTTTGTTTAAAAAAATATACGTTTTTTATGAAAGAATGAAGAAAACTGCTGTTTACATTCCGAAGTATTATAAAAAGAGATTGTATTAGCAATTAATTTTTTATGACAGTGTTTTATACTTGTATTTCTTTTCACAAAAAAAACCAGTATTTTTGCAATTTTTTAAAGCATCTGATTTAAAAAGTACATTTTTACAAAACAATTGTTTCTTGTATTTCAAAGTACGAGAAATCATTATAAATATATTTTATACCAAGCTTCAAATCAACGAATTATCTTCAATACTTTTCAATATTTGTGTATCTTGAACTCTACACTGATGTGTTTAATATTGGATTTTGTGAATATGCATTTTTCTTCTTCCCTTTCTTTGATGTAAGATAAAGTTACTGTCTTGACAAAATACTTTTTCTCTTTTAAATTGACACGTGCAGTGGAATATTTGATAAACGAATATGTTCCTTCCTTAAAATCATCCATTTTTCTATTAAATATCTTATTGCTTCTATTTCATACTTTAATTTTGTTGGTCTGTTTGTATGTTAAGTAAACGAGTTGACACGCGAGATATGCTTGAAATGAATTTATTAAAATATCGATTCATATTCATTCATATGTATATGTATATATATATATATATATATATATATATACACACACACATATACATCACTTTATTTTCATTTATTTCTCTAATAATACGTTTGTGTTTTTATTCAATAGACCTGTCTATATATTTATATGTTCTCGTATTGTTTTAAAATGTTTGATGTAATTGGACTATATTTCATTAGTTATTTATCAAATTCTTTTGTTCATATTTTTATGACTATATATATATATATATATATATATATATGTATATACATATATATATACATATATATATGTATATATATATATATATATATATATATATGTGTATATATATATATATATATATATATATATATATATATATATATATATATATAATATGTGTGTATCATACATGAATATATTAGAACCGTACACATATAAAATAACACAATATAATTTACGGAAGTGAGCATTACGTTAATAACGGTACACCGGAACGTGGCAAATAAAATAAGAGAAATTTCGTAAGACGTCATATAATAAAATATTTTATATTACTTTGTTTTGATTGCGTTTCCTTTTGTTCTTGGCCCTTTACAAAGGAACAAATAGAAACGGAAACGAGTAGGTAGGTCGGTAGGTAGGTCGGTAGGTAGGTTGATAGGTAGAATGGTAGATTGTCGTGGCACATAAAATTCAGCATAAACGTTTGCATCGAACAATACAATAGTCGTAATGTGTATGTGAGGTTGTGTTATATGTGTGTATAGTAGCTGCAATATCCGATATCTTTACAGGTCATTACGTTTTTATTTGCATACAAACTTCGTCTGGTGTGTGTATTTATGTTCCTGCAGTATGCAAGTAATTGTTCAGAATGCATTTGTGTGTTTTGTTGCATAATGGTGTACTCACGTTTATTTAATTTCTGGTTAAGTCACCTGTAATTTAATCACCTGATGTTTGATTTCGAATTGAATGGTACTGAAAAGGTCATTAAACTTTTATCGATAGTTTATTTAATATATATATATATATATATATATATATATATATTATATGATTTATACTTTGTACAAAGTACACATCGATTTAATTAATTGAATGAACCAGCAAGATTTTATACTTAGATTTAATTTAGAATCAAAAATAATTAAAATTCCATATTATAATCCATTTATTAGAAATAAAAAGAAATGTGAACAAATACAGTTTTAATTTTCATCCAATTTAAAATATGATTCGATGATTCAGAAATTGAAAAATATCCGATTATCAAGAAATAATTTTCAAGATATGTCTTTTTAAATAAATTAGAGTATGTGATTATAGTTTATGGATTTCAAATTTTGTATAAATGGACGTTTCTGTGTAAAAATGTCTGTGGGTTGGATGAGGTTAAAGGGTTTTAGGAATGAAAAGAATTTGAATATGTTTAATATTTAAAAGGTTTGGAACTCTGTTTTGTCGATATGAAGATATTGTTTGGTGGCTAGAAGTTTTCAGATTAGAACGATATGCCCGATTTCGCTTAATTCGAGTCTTAGCTATTTTCTAATTACACTTGTAGCTGATAATTTTTTGAACCATTTGAAATTAGATTTGGATTTAAATTTTTAATACAGAACGGGAAGAACTGAAGTTGTTATGTTTTAAGAATTTAAGGTAATATATTGAATCTACTAAATCAATATTTTTTTTTCTGTGTAGAAGAGAGAAGAGAAGTGGTAGAAGATAACAAAGTTAAAATTCATGGCCTAGTTGGGATGACGATAGCATTTTCGTCTCGCATTTTTATTGACCTTATTTCTTTCACTACCTTCCATGTATTAGTATTAATCCTCGTGATACTTTTGAGATGTAACTTCTTAATATATTTTATTAATGACATAATAAAAAAAACTCTCTTATAGTAGTATACTATATTATTGGAATACGAATAATATTTTGATTCTTGAGGTATCAAAGAGCAGTACAATTTGGAAAATGAGCACCTTTTTTTAAATTTCATGTTTCCAAATTATTGAGCACATTATTTTTCAAAACACATGGATTACACAGAAATCAATGTGAAATATTTCCTTTGCGAATTACCGGGGGGTCTAAATTATTGAGTGGTCTAATTATCGAGCTCTCACTGTATGTTGTAAAGCAGAAGTTTTAAATTCAATTTTATATCATGGCTCAATTTTACTGTTGCATTATATATATATATATATATATATAGAGAGAGAGAGAGAGAGTGAGAGAGTGAGAGAGATAGAGAGAGAGATTGAGATTGATTTCTATGTTAAAATATAAATTATGTTAGTAAGAAATCTGCTTTTACTTTTTGTGATTTAGTAATAGGACAAATTAATATTACTGTTGCTATTATTAAAATAAATTAACCGGGAGATTCAAGTAGTATATATAATGTTTTTTTTTTTAATTTCAATTTCTGAACGGTTGTAGACTATTTAAAAACAATTATAAGTGAGTTAAAAATAAGTATACAAATTTAACCAGTAACTTCAGTTAAAAATCGCAATTTAGTCAACAATTCCAAATCATCAGTTTTGCAAACTAAATAATTTATGTAACTTGTTTTTAGAGATATCATAAATCAAAAAGTGATACTAATCAATGTTATAAATTACTGAAATTATACCGAATTATAGACTTACTAGAACTAATATCGATTCGAAAGTCATCTTTACCCAACTTGAACTTATTTTGACATTAAACTGGGTTTTATTACAAATAAAATGAAATCACGTCCTCAAACAACATCAAAAAGTGTATAAACAGATCATCACGAAAAATAAAATCAGTTTATTGCTCAAACTTGTATGACATTTGTATCGAAACTAGTCATATAGACTCAAAAAAGAATGATTTCGAAGAAAATATATATGAAAATTTCTATAAAATAAAGCCGTTATATTTTCTATAAAACAGTTGGATGTTTTTTTTTGTTGTAAAACTATTCGGATCAAAACCGTATTTTATTTACTTCGTGTTTTTAAATTCACTTTTCTATAAAAATATCCTTGTTTTATAGTAAAGCCCTAAGGAAATATTTTCATAAAACGTGTTTATATATATATATATATATATATATATATATATATATATATATGTATGTATATGTATATGTTTTGAGTAGAAATACATTTCATTAAAAAAGTAGGTTAAATCTATAATAAATATGAGCGTTTGGTGAACTGTTTTCTAAAGCGTTAAAAGAATTTCTTAATTTAGCGATTGAATTCCAGATATGTTGACAATAAGTTGGTGGAACGCCACTGCTTGTCTTCTTCGAAGTTTTTCCTTTAAAATTCAAACGGATGATTTACACTCGTCCTTCAATCTGCATAACAACAAATGCATATTTCTATACTGTACTATTGACCGACGTCATTTTATCCCAAGGCCATTCATAATAATCGTTGTGTTCTACATCACTGTTGTCGATTCAAATTATTACTTTATTATTAACTCAGAAATGATATTAAATTTAATGTGATGTTAACGCACAATGACATCTTTTTGTTTATTAAAAAAATATCGTGCTGAAATCAAAGTCTAGTAAAAACATCCTATATTTTTCTAATAGTTCTGAGGCTGTATTTTCAGTGTATTGATTTTCGTAACAAAGTTTCAACGATTTAGTTGCGTGCGAGAGGAGATTTTAGTTTGCACGTTTATTCACCAGTGTTTATTTACAAACAACGATTGGACCAATTTGAACATCGTATCAATTTTCACGGAATATCCTCGTTATTTGAGAATGCTAGTCTGCACGTAGTTAAATCTAACATTAAATTGTTGTCTTAATTAATACATTGATATGCACATGTAGATCTTTATTTGTATATATATATATATATATATATATATATATATATATATAGAGAGAGAGAGAGAGAGACAAAGACAAAGAGCAAGAGACAAAAAGAGAACAGTTTAGAATTTAATGATCCTTTTTTTCTGTCTTTATGTATGAAAATTATTCACGAATAAGATCGAAGCAAAGATTTTTATTCAGGTTTTTATTTACAGTCATTCAATCATAAAATGTTGAATATATCCTAATATAATACATCATCGAAACTGAAAATTGCAAACATAAAAAACTTATGGTTTGCATTTTTATTTAAACTAACACATAATATTTATAGGTCTCATATTTTTTGACTGTAAATTGAATTAAGACTGAAAATTGAGGTATATTCTGTATTAATCTCTGACATTTATTCGTGGAATATTTAGTGTTATTCTTGGACAAATAACACAATTTGTGCATTTATCAATCATTTACAATCCTCTATAAAAAAATGTAAAGAAAAAATTTACTGGAAGAAAGACTATACTTGTTATAATTAAAATCTTTATTTTAGTAGTGTGTTTGCGTGTAGGATCCACATTCAATTATGAAACACACGTGATATTGAATATTTACAAGAAATGTTGCACATTCAGTGTGAAACTATAGCTAGACATCCGATGCATGCTTTTGGATAGTTTGAATCAAATTTGGAAAGAAAATCATTGCTGTTAGTTGACTAAAGTCTACTAACGTTGTCTGTACAAATCATTGGAAGAGTTTCTCACTAAATGATGTTATCTTTAAAATTTCAGTGAATTTTATTTACAATTTTCTACGTTATATATTTGTTTTTTTTTTTAGATTAAATTTCAAATTTCTTTTAATAAGTTTTATGAATTTATATTGATGCTGAACTAACAAAAAATTATAATAAATATTTAATAAAAAATAATTCTTGTGAGTTCAATTTACAATCTACGTTTTGCCTTTAAGAGAAATTTATTAAATTTATTATGGTGTTGTATACAAAACATAGAAATCTTGAACATATAAAATGCTCTCTTTATGTAATATGGAAGTTTATTCTGTGTTTTGGCAATATTCTTTTTATTATTCTTTCTTGTTGCAAATTTAACCCCATTTAAAGGAGTTTGTTCAGCTAAAACATGTATTTTATAGGGAAGAGGATATTTAGACGTTTTACTATTTATCTAATTGATTTTTAATAAATCATATTTTTTTTTAAGTAAAACAGCAACTTTTTCTTATCAATGAATGGAGAGTATACTTTTTTGTAATGTCTGTATTTTTCTATAAAGTTTTGCATTTTTTTTATCTAAAAGTCGGAGAATAGCATATCAGTTGCAAATTTTTGTTTATTTTATATTTTTGAATCGTTATATAGATTTATAATACATCTTTGATCTATTATAAACTTGTATACACATTTGTATAGAAATTTATTATCTATCTAAATATATATATATATATATATATATATATATATATATATATATATAAGTTGTATTCAGGTATACATAAATACATTATTCTAAAATTAGTTGTTTCGAGCGAATAGTTTTCAAAAACTTTCACAACTTCCGAAATGAAGATCAAAGTAGTTATCGTTGGCGGATAGATAAAGTAGGATTGTCTAGAACAGTTCTATAATGTTGTGTTCTTTGGAATTGTGTAATGCTTGTAAGCAGCATTGTACCCTCGGAGTTTAAAATGTACTATCGCGTTTATTTTCGCAGATAATTAAAATAGTTACTTTAACAATAACAGTTTAAGTTCTTGGCAGCAGGCTGTATCCTTAATGAAAGAATATTCACAGTTCAATTTTATTTTTTTAGTTATATCTATGCGGTGTATTTATTTTCAAATATTAATATATTTTTTAATTATTATGTAAATTCTAAAGTAGATATTTACTAGAATTTGACATATGCAGTTTTAAATAAAATTGTAAAGATCTTTTCTCTTACCGTATAAAATACGCACATTTTTCACATCAAAAATGTTCAATAAATGACTGTTTATCATCTTTGGTTGTCGATTATGTGTATTTTAATAGAGACCTCATCATCCACATAGCTCTAGGGTATATAAAAATCTTTTTGTACTCACCCCACAGAACACAGAAGTTGTTCTAATTAAAAATACTCAATAATTGATTATTGACGATTTTTAATCGTTGCTTATGTAGCATTTTGATTACTGAAACATCAACCACAGAGCACCAAGGTAGAAATAAATTATCTTTATTTATTTCTTTTACATTGTAGCACTTAGAGAATAATGGTATCGTAATTGATATGCGCATAAACAATAATTAAAATATCTCAGTAATTAATTATTGAACATTTTTGAAAAGAAAATTTGTACTTTGTAGAGTAAGTGAAAAATTCATTTGGGAAACCTTTATAGATTTAGACATGTCTCTTTCCACGAAATATAAGGAAAGAGATAGTTTTTTTGACACTGATGTCGAAAATTTCATAATTAGATATATAAATATGATTCTATATAAATATATACACACATGTATATTTTATTATCGAATTTTTAAAAATATAAAATAATTTTATAATTCAAAATAAATATCATTACATCACGGATCGTCTTACAAATCTCATTTTGAGGACCTTTGAAACTTTTTTACATGTGTCACAGGTAGATGGAGTATATTACTAAACACTGCTCGTATTACATAGACATATTTGAACGGTAAAATATTCAGTATAGATTCATTTATTTCAGAGTAATCATAGTAATTGTATTTTGCAGAAAAGATACATTATCATAGATAATTCTTATTGATATCGAGAATTTTGCCGAAGAGCTCGATGTTCGATTTTAAAAGACTTCCTTTCATTTAAAAAGATATTCTAAAAAAAATAATAAATTTGTAAATAGTTTTTAACTTAACATCACTTACTATAAACACTAACATTAACATCATCGTGAAGTTTGTTTAACACAACGTCATACGGGGAAAACTTGTCATGTCCTTCCAAGGTTGCATGAAACATGCATGTTAGTTTATATCACCTTTTTACTTCATGTTTTTTTTTTTTATTATTACGTGTTGAATATTTTTATTGTATGCGGCGAAATCGAAATAAATCAATATATATATATATATATATATATATATATATATATATGATATTTATTGAAAAAAATACATTTCTTATATATATATATATATATATATATATATATATATATATATATATATTGAAATAAAATAATTTCTTAAATTAAATCATTCATATATCATGGGACCTGAAAGTAATGAAATTGCTTTCACAATGCATTCTTCTTATTTTGATGTGGAATTCATTCAATTGAAATGCAAAATCAATTCAAACGAATGGCTTCGATTTTCACTCTACGAAATATCTTTCGACATCTGATAGAGATGTATAATTTTTATTGCAGACAGTGAATTAAATGTAACTATTATAAAATAATTTCTATACGTCAAATTTCAGTATATTTCAATTTTTTTTGTATACATACAAATATATATATATATATATATATATACATATATGTATAGAGAGGATATATGATAGAGAGACAAAGAGAGAGATATTCTTTTTGGTCACGTTTTAAAACTAAGATTCCGTACTCCCATAAAATACAAAACTATAGTAACGTAATTGATACTGATTTATATTAAATAGAAATTTAAATTGAATTTAACAAGATACACTATTTTATTCATATTCAATAAATATATTGCAGGAAAAAAATATTGAAGTATTTCATAAAGTGTACAAATTTATGTGTGTGTATATATATATATAGTGCTTCACTCTCCAATATGTGAATAATATGTGATGTAGCATATATTATCAAAGAGATTATGTAACAGTGAGAGTTCATTCTAAGGGGTAAATGAGAACATACGGAAATATCTCTTGACGTGCGAAACGAAAAAAAAGCACTTTTGAAACATCAAAAGACACGCAGACGGTTGCGAACGACGAGTTAAGAATGTCCGCTTCATGTTCTCTCAAATATATCTCAAAATGATTTTGTTTACCCGTGATCCGTTTAAGATTCCATGCTCGTTTTCATGCATCCCAACCGAAACGAAATACACATGCACCTAAAGGAAAAAAAAAGAAATGTATAATACGAGTGGTCGGCACGAATGACGGATGATGGCGAGTGAATTCCACCGGTACCGCCGCCCCGATGCTTTACCGAGAACGAAACGCAGCGATGTCTGAACGTGATGAGCGTTCTGACAGTTCTTGTAGTAGAGCCAAACTCGGCATTAAGCTTTTTCGGGGAGTGTGTCAAGTTGACGATGCCGCGTGAATATCCAATGAAGTTTGTGATTAGTTTCTGTGTGCTGTGGAAGATGATGTTTTCGACGAACCCCTACTAAATTATTTTATTTCTCACGTATGTTGTTGGGTACTGGATGAAAGAACTCGATGCTGGTGTTCTATAAAATCACATACATGTTGCTACAGAACTTGATTAATACAATTAAAAATAATAGTGGTGTAAAAACAATTTGTTGTGATGAGTATATTCGATGAATAAGAAGTCTTTTTTTTAGAAACGATATGAAATTTACTAAAATAAAAACTAGTATTATATCGCAAACAATATATGATATATAGAAACAGGATGTTCTTAATCGAATATGAATAACCACAAAAAATATTATCATTATATTATACAGGATGTGCTGTACTTTTAATTGACCACATTATTTTAGTTTAATTTTCAGAAAGCAAGATATTTAAAATAAAACGTTTCAATACAGTTCTGGCACTGTATCTTCATTAATTTTGTAAAACGAATTATTTTCTCATTCCAGAAACCATATTTTTTTTCTGGTCACACATATTCAATAAATGATAATTAATCATTTGTGCGCATTTCAATGACGATGCCATCCGCAATACGCTAAGGCACAGAAAAAATAATTGCATTTAAAATTGAATTTCATCCATAATTTAAAAACTTTTTTGCTATAAGTTGACTAACTACTTTTTTGATTTTCTAATTTTTACACAGATGCATTCTTTTTAAAATCATTTTTCAATTAATATGCAGTCTGTTCCTAATTTGAATTTGAAATTTTATTCATGCATTCAGTGTCGCACTGTCTGAGGGTGTGTAGCACACAGGGGCTCTAAATGTGTGCAGTATACATAGTACAAGAATCACCGCGAGGCATATAGGGTCGTTTTCAATGCTACTTGCTAACTGATAACTAAAAAAGTGCAATATTTTTATTTGCATGACGGCACGTATATTTGATATCACGCTCATATGTTTTAATTAGAATTTTCTATTTTTCTTACTAAAGAGAACTAAATTACTATTTTTATTTAAACAAAGCATACAGTTTTTTTATTAAATTAGTATACTTTATATAGAATTTGAATTGATATTCAACAATATTCATCGAGTGAACTGTATCTTAGTTTATTAATCAATATATCTAATATCGATATACTGTTTTATGTTTATTTATTATTTATGATTGTTCAGATATTGCAAGCTATGTTTGAGTTTCTTTTATCATTATTTTCAACTTTCATTAATTTTAGTAAAATTTTGATTTCGGAATATAACTTAATATAAAGAGAATTCACATAACATAAAACATGCAAAGGAATCTGAATACAATTGAGAAAAGATAGAAGAAATAATTTAAGTAATAATCAAGCGAAATAGACACAAGAAAGTAAACATATTGCAAAATCTGAACAGATACAAAAATAAATACTGACCTGTTTAATGAACCTGTTGAATGAACAATTATACAGATTCACTTATCGGATTCTTAAAAGTCATTTAGAAATATTATAAAAATCAACAGAGAATTCTAAAATCAGTTAAAAAATATTAGATTATGAAAATTAAAAGTAGTTTGGACTAAATGTAGTTGTAAATGGTCTCAAATATTCGCAAATAACAAAAATTAGTTAGTGGTAGTGAAAATCTTGCTATCGACTTATGTTTTATTTTCTTTACAAGATTGACAAGGTATACATTTTTATGAAAAGAAGGAATTTATATAATAGTTATATTTGATTCGTTCTCCTGATGATTTTCATCCCTTTTGATTAGTCGTGTGTCTATTTTTTATTACTAGTTTTGGTACGTATTCCATCTTCAGGTAGATGTTAGAGAATCTTAAGATTATATTCATAGAGAGTCTTTAATCTGTCGTACGTCACACATGCTGAATTTAGTAGCTAAAACAATCATTTAACTAATCCAAAAGGACTATTTCCCAGACAATACATTATAATATTATATAATTATGACGTCATATTTTAATTTCTTGTTAAAATTTAATACAACTTTATTAAGAATCGAATTCGGTTTTAATAAATTACTAATAAATGCTGTTACAAATAAAAATGTCGTATCAACAGTCAAAATTTCACTATATGACATTTTTTATTGTTAAAGAAACAACTTTTTTGAATTATTTTATGACAAATGTAAATTTGTAGCTTTGTAACAAAATAGATATTATTTACATTATTAACAATTCTGATATGGGAAGAATAATCATTGTAATATTTTAAATTTGGTAAAATATCGAAGAAGGTAATATTGAATGAAAAGTTACTTTCCAGTAAAATTAACTAAAATGTTGAGAAGTTAGTAAAGATATCTAATAGTAAGTTTAAAATTTTAAAAAAAAACAAGATGAAAATGAGTGCATTAACTTATTTTTTTTAAAAAAAAAATTAAACTAATAATTGAACTTCATTTCTTACACTAATTATTTGCTTTTTATTCAAGATAACAGCTATATTAAGTACTTTAATGTACATGAAAATTGTTTTTGTTTCAGACATAAAACACTTCAAGTGCATTTTTAATTAAAGCAGTTTATATTTAAAGTAGTTATTTCACAGGTTTGAAATTTCTTCTACGAGTAATGACTCTTAGAGCTTTGAAATATTAATCAATTCCGTAGTTAAAGGTAAAAAGATGTGATAAAAGATTATTATAAAAAATATATCTTTTAATATATCTTTTTTTTATCCTATAAATGAAAATGTGAAGACTGTAAGTTGAAAAATGGATGTGTTTATTTATTGTAAGGCTATTAAATAATTTAATTATTAATAAAGTGAAAACTTGTATTTTCTTTAAGGAAAAATCGTAAGGTATTTTTTTATTTCTTCGGTGTATTTTTGCAAAAGAAAGATGAAGAAAAATACTTTTTTTCTGTAATTAATATTCAGTATTAGTGTTCGATTATTTATGTTTAATATCTTTTTTGTTTGAAGCTTATTTCTAAAAATACAATTCCTAATTTATTATTCATTTCTTGAAAAAATAAGCGTATCTGAAATTTTCCCAAACGCGCGTATCATAGTGACATTTATATGATATTACATGAGTGTATGCGTACCTAACTCGATTTAAATTTCAATAAACTTAAAACTTACTCTAAGTATTATATGTGGATAGAATAAAAAGAATGAAGGAGCACTCGTCTACTTTTAAAACGTCGAAAGTGCTAGGAACTGCCTTCGGCCATCTGTGTAAATTGTAAAACGATTCCGTGGCGTCGAGTTCTTTCGCCGCGAAATAAAAAAAAAACGTTCGCCTCCGAGGCCATCCCTACTTAGGAACAATCAATAACGGCATAGTTCTAAAACGTCTGCACTTGAAATGAGTACTTAAGAAGCTTTTTTAGCAACATACGTGTCAAGGTCGTTTGTCACTGTTCATTCATAAGAACAAACACGGTCTGCAGAAGCGGAACAACGCCAACACAGCCTTTTATAATATATTACACTAGACACAAACGAGACGCGGATTTTGTATTGGAAACGAAGCGTCGGCGGACCGAAAGCAGTTTTAATCAATCAACGTTTATGAAATAGACAGCTTGCGAGCACTTGTTGATGTATTAAGTGCTTTATTTTCTTTTTCTTTTTTTGTCAGATCCGGTGAGAGATAAATATACATTAAAGTCGCTCGAATTGAAATTTTATGTTTCTATTATTAAAATCACATCTACATATGAATATATATATATATATATATATATACAGATATACATATATGAACATATGTAAGTTGAATTAATTGAGGCTTTCACATGAAAAATATTAAAAAATCACGAAAATGTAAAAAAATATGTTATTTTTTATTTAGAATTTTAGTATAGAATTAAATTAAAATACAAAAAAAATATATAATGATTTTTTCAATTTTAATATTAATTTTTTTAATATTTTTCATGTGGAAGCCTAAATTGAATTACCTGTATATATATATATATATATATATGTGTGTGTTTTTCTTATATTGAAACTGTCTTGTTTTTGTCCCATATATTTTGAGAATCCTTAATTTTACATACTCTCGTTGATTTCAAAATATAACATATTTATATGTTATTTAAATAATCACTCAAAAGAAATATTTTATGTAAATTTTTTAACTTCATTCTTTAAAACATTCTCGAACTCTTCTTTACTAGTACCATCTTCAGGATATATCAATATTCAGCTCCATATGAACTATAAAAAACATATCTGTAATCATCAATATGTTATCAAATTCTTCGATGTATAAACCAATTCAGAACAATAAATCAATAAACAATTATTGATTTTAGAAAAGGTTACTTTTTTGGGAAAACAATTTTTGTTAAATTATTTTTAAAGACAGTCATGAATTCAATATAGTAACTCAATAGTAAAATGAGTGAGCCTTGTGTTATAACAAAAGTTTAAATATGTTGTATTCGTTTAAAACAGATAACTATTTATTTACTCCATATTTTAAATTCAAGTCAGTGCTGCTATCTAAGTATAAAATACAGAAAACAGCAAATCAACTATTGATTGGTCATTGCTTGTCAGTATTAACAATTATATAAATAATATTTACTATTATTAATCAATAATTTATTTATTATAACGTAATTATTTCTAAATGACTTTAATATTAATTATTCAATGAAACAGTTAATAAAAATAAGGTAGTCAATCAAATTATTTGTAATTATTGTGTTAATAATCTAAATAAATATTATTTTCAGTTAAGTACGTCCATAATAAAATAATACAAAAGAATATAATTAAATATACATGAATGCTTTTAATTCGTATACTTTTCAAAATGAGTTTTATTTAAATATTCACTGCAATATTTATAATACGACAGAAATGAAGCTTATGACTTTTAATTTCTATTCAAATGATGCCAAGGTAAATAACTATAAAATTTTTTCATAACTTGATAACTTTATTTACAAAACAGAAAGTAATTTAATTAAATGAATTTGTTTATTCTTTTATGCTTTCAACTTCAAAGTAAGATTTGTATCTTGTTGAATTGTAAATAAAGAAAATGTGTTGATTTTATTTAAGAAAAAATATGTTTTTAATTTAAGTATGAGGTGGCATAATAGAAAGAATGATTTAGTATTATTTATGGTACTATTAAAGAGTTATCATAGATTCTAAATATATCACAGGAAAGTATTCTTATTTAAGTAGAAGGGTTGTAGTTTTTTCTTCTAAGTATTATTAAGTATTTTCAGTTTAATCACATGTTGATTTCAATTTAGTCATTGTTTTTAAATAAAAAATTGTTAATAATATAAAACAAACATCTGTGATTTTTTGGTTCTTTATTTGTTCTTACATACCCAGGTTCACATATATGATGGCCTTCGATATATTCGAATTTGGGTTTGAGTTCCATCCAATATTTTTTTTAAAAAAATTAAATTCCTTTTTAATTTTTGATCTTTATTTTCAATTTCATAAATAAATTTTTCACTCATTAAGAGGTATATTTTTTGAGGTTGTGCTTATCTTGATGAAATATGAAATTAATGAAAAAAATAATGTCTGTATTATTTTCATTCATTTTCCAATGTTTTTGTATAAAGACTTTTTGAAAACTATTTTAGAATCTTAACACGTAACGAATATAATTTGTATTACAAATATCCGTTCCATGAATCATAAATTACAGAAATATAAAAAGTATAGATTCAAAAACCGCAATCAGTTTCGTTCGTTTTCAGTATTTAAATATTAGTCAGGTACAAAATATTACTCTATATTTTTAGTTGATTGGTTTGTATTGAAAATCAATGAGCTCAATCCAGTTGTTTGTATACAAATATACAGTTTATATGAAGGATTTAAATTAAAAAAATGACATTCACGTTGTAGATAATACTTGAACCGAACCTATAAACCGAATCGATATTTTAAATCTCACTGGATTTCACATACACACACTAAAACAAATCGATAATTTCCATTGTCGTGGTTATTTTTACTACATAAATAAAATGTATATATAAAATAAAATCGTTCGAAGCTGCTCAACTTTTATATGCACATGCAGTATTTCTTCCACGTCAGTTGATACAAACGATCTGTTACGGATCTGTCATTAGAGTGATACCCAAAGCCCATGTAATCGTCTTTGATGTGTGCTTGAATCAAAGTATAAATTTTTTGTTTGATCATGGTATTACCTGAATGGGTCGAGTGACTGTTGTAGCTTTGACTATAATACAATGGTTTTCGCTTCTCTATACCTTTTTCATTCTTTAGCGCCCGTACATACGTACATACGGTATAAATCTAGATGTATTTTCAATTCGGATCAATTTGTATCAAGCTTGATATGTGCGATTGTTATGTATCAAACGTATGTATTAGTTTGATTGAAGGTTTCTCTGTACTGAAAGATTTCGTTCAGTAATTATATTTAAATGTACACGTGTTTTTTCTTCTTCCTTTCGAACACGTTTTGACAAATAAAGTCTTTAATCTTCTGAAATGATTAATTTCGTAATGAAAACTGACAAGGTTGTGAACCTGTTTGAGAGTATTTTTATCGAGCAATTTACTTAACGTAAAATCTACATTATATATATATATATATATATATATATATATATATATATGTATGTATTATATATATATATATATATATATATATATATATATATATATGATTTTATTTTTATAAATATACGAGAATAATAACAAGAGAGCTATAAAAAATTCTTCATCTAATATAATTCACGATATTTTTAAAAATAACGAAATTGTCTTTAATTGAAGATGTGTATTTTAGTGAATTATTGGAGTATTTCATAAAAATTTATTGTTAAATAATCTCAAAGTAGATAATGAACATATTCGATATATTTATTAAGGTAAACGTTTTAATTTTTTCATACATTAAAAGTGTTGAATCACTAATTACATACATACATACAATTGATATTGTTGGGATTTAATTGACTTGTTAATCTCGTTTTTAAAAAATAATGCATACAAAATGGCTATTTGAATTAAAGGAAAGTACAAAAAGACTTACACAATATGTTTGCAACAAAATAAACTTCATTTTATTTCCAAAGTATTATTTTATCGCAGGACTCAAATGTCTTCAGATAAAACAGTGTTGTATTTATTTTAATAAGAATTCGCAACAAAATCGTTCGAAATTGTATGCGTTTTAATGAATAGAAATAGTTAAAAAAAATTGTTTGATCTTTTATAATACTATTTATATTTTTTTACATAAAAAAAAAAAAATTCTGGTAAAATTACAAAAATTCTGGAAATAGTAAAAAAAATTTTAGAAAATTATCAGAAAGTTATTTAAGGTTTATATGGTCAACTATAATATTTTAAAATATCATAAAGCATGTTGTCATATTAAACATAAATAAAATTTGTTAACAATTATTTTATGTCTTAAAATTATATATAATAATAAAAAAGATAGACGATATTATTAGTATTAATTAATTTTTTCCTCTTCATTTTTTTCCGGTAAATATTTCGCAAAAATAAAAACTAATTCACCACTGATACAATTTAAAAAATGATCACCATACAGTATGCATCTAATAGCTACACACAAAACATGTGCATTTAACTTATATAAAAATTGCACGAGTCTAACTCGTGATTGACTGATAAAGTGTTTGCTGCAGTTCAGACTCGTGATTCATGCACAAGGGGTTAAAAATAAAAGATTATGCCAAAAAATGGTATTGAAAAGTATTTTTTTTAAAGTAACTTTCGTTGACTCTAATACACTTTTTTATATTCTGTCTTTGCTAAATAAAAACATTTTTGGAAGCAGTCTAGGGATATCTTTATTAGATACTCTATTGTACGCCATTGTATGGGTTTCATGTCATAAAATTGGCATCTTTGAAGAAACTGTCTTTAATTTTGAAAACAGAAAAAAATCACGATCATTAAAACCTGGCTAATATGGCCGGATTTGGGATAGTATTCTATCATTGTGATACACGTTTGAGTTAAAAATGGTTTATTGTTTTAACTATTAATCAAAAATCTGTGGTTTTTAAAAAGTGTATATTTTTATATTTATTTTACAAATTTATAAATTAAGTTGCTATGTAACAAAAAAAATCTTAGAACTGTTTATTTTTTGTATACAAAATGACTGTGTAAATATCGTTGATTGCACTCTGAATTTAAATGTGTTATCATAGCACATTAAAATATTTGTACAATTTATACGATTTGTGTACTGTTACCATTATTTATCTTTCTACATTGTGAAGAGAACGACCAAGAAGTGAGACAATTAAAAGAATGTACATTGAATTAATTTTTAAACACGATTCATTTCATTTCAACAAGAACATTTCCCTACACTGAAATATTAATGATGTATTGTGCACACTGTAGATTTAATTAAAAGAACTCGCGCATAAATCTGAAACTTCTTTAAAAAACATATAGAAATTTGCGTCGAGCTCGAAAAAAACAACTGATCGGTTGGCACATTCACATCACTCTTAGAGAGGACAGTTGAATTTTCAATGAGTTAATTTATGACAGTCACGTTTATAATTAAAATCGACATGGACGTAACGTACTTTTGTTATTGTTTCGAATCACATACACTCATCATAAATTAAAAAAAATAATTGAAATATATTCGGTTCGTCTGTCAACGGTTTCCCGTACACGTATGGCATTAAATCATCACATAATCAATAAATATTGGCATAGTTTCGCTTGATTTCCCGTTAATGTTGCGACACGCGTGAAGAGTATAAATATATTACGGAAAACATTGTGCATTTTTTTTCGAAAAAACATATTGAACATTAATTCTGTGTACAATTTACGTCGCGGCGAACGAATTAATTAGAATTCGTGTTGAAACAATACTGTATAAACACAGTACTCACTTCCCGTTATAATTTCAGAACAGATCGCCAAATATTCAATGTTTAAATGTAAACGTTCGAGTATAAATTTCAATATTTTAATTACAGTTCAGACAATGTAATTACGTCTTGTGTATTTATCTTGAACTGATACTGTAACCATTATATATACATACATATATATATATATATATATATATATATATATATATATATATATATATATATATATATATATATATATACTATTAAATTAGAGCAAATAATAGGAGAGATTAAAATCAATAACTCGAAAGGTAGGCATATTAACGGATAATGCCTGTGTAATCGATCATTCAATCTAATTTGTAATAAACTTATTAAACAATTTGAAATTCTAATAAAAAATCTAGCTAGTGTTTGTACTTACACCGTGGTCTATAAATTTAGAGTTAATGAATTATGTAGAATTTTTAAAAGCAGAAAAAAAGAGTTTTTAGAATTAATGAATTATAAAAAAAACATTTTTATAATTTGTATAATTTGAAATTTTTTAAATTATTTTTTTTTGGATTTGGAATTGCTTGTTAGGGTTTTTATTTTAAGGAAGGATTGTGAAAATTGTTACCTTTTTCCAATGATTATCATTTTATTCACTTGATTATGGTATAACTGTGACAAATATAAATATATGTGACAAATATTTGATATATTTAAAAAGAATATACGAGTATTAAGAAATGTCGTTTATTTGGGAATACAAATTTCTTGGAACATATTTTTATTGAATTAGTAATTACTAAAAGTAGTGCTGATAATTTGGATTTGTAGAATACAATTTTATTCAGAAAGAAAAAGAAGTTTCCGAAATAAACGTTAAATAAAGAAAAAATATGATTTAAAATTTATGGAGGAGATGTGATAATCAATAAAGCCATCAGATTGTAATTTGTAAAATTGAGATGTGTCGATTTTGACCTTATCTAATTCAATTTATCCTGACAGTCTTCGTCCTTTTGGATTAGTTGAGTATCTGTTCTCCATTGCTTATTTCGGCATGAGTTACATCCTTTGTTAAATATTTATTTTAGTATAATGAACCACTATTTACTCCTTCTCATCCTAGTGAGGTAAATAATTATTTCATTTCAAATTTACTGGAGATAAGTATAAGAATATCGATAGAAAAGATTTCTGAGATATTGAATATGTATTTCACCAGCGAAACATTTTAAAGTTCAATGTTTGAATTTTGTGTTTACTAGCAGAAAAAAATTAAAATGCCAGGTATCTTCATAGATTTTTGCTGCTATGATTCAATCTTGTTAGTTTTAATTTTCAAAGATTTTGAGAGAATTGAAATATTTTCCTTGATTGTATCTTTTTAAAACCAGGTTTCTATGTGAGTATATTTTTTAAAAATAAAACATCAAAGAAACAAACAAAAGAAACCGAAAACCTTACATAGTAAAAAATTCATTTCCAAATAAACAAATATTACCTATACTCACAAAAATAAAAAGCAGACGTACCTATAAAACCGAGTATCGAACAACGTTTTACGATACAGGTAAAAAAAATTATTTCATATAAATATTTTTATTTAAAATAAGAAACGTTCTTGTACACGAAACATAAAGATATATAACGACTATAACATTTATAGTCGATAAAAAAATCTACAGAAACAATCATTTTTTATAGTACACAAAAAAGAAACGTTCAACAATACGTTTTATAATTCTATAAAGAAACATTCATGATACTTGTACTTTTGAAACAAACATTTCGTTCTATACAAGTGCCACTCTTGTAAGCGTCATTTACAGGAAAATGTAATAAGTGTTAATGAATTTCACAATATAGAATCAACTCAGTATTGTATGAATTGTTTAATAAACTGTAGTGGAATAGATTTGAAAAAAATACTTTTGAATATAAGTAAACAACATACGGATATTTTCTAAATATTTTGTTATTACTTGGTCATATATATATATATATATATATATATATATATATATATATATATATATATATATATATATATCAATTTAACTTACATTTTTTCTTTATATTTGCAATACACTTCTTAACTTGTACATTTTAATAATTTTAAAAAATATGGAATAAATAGAAAACCTAATACAGTACAATTTATATTATTGCTTGAATCTATTAACTAAAAATTGTTTAAGAATCGAATTCTTATATATTCTGATCTTGAAAATACAGCAACTGTTTTTGTGTTTATTTTATATATATTTTTTTATAATACCTCTTTTTGACATCCACGTTTTGTTTGTGTTTGGTTATGGTTGATATATCATTTTCAATTAGTTATTTTGATAAGTTGTGATATATTAGGTCGGTAGAAAAATAATTGCAGTTTACGACCTTCAAATACGTAACAAAAACCGCAATTATTTTCCTTCCTACCTCATATTAATATAAAAAGACCGATTCTATACTTTTCGAAACGCTAAGAGTATTAGAACCTAATCCAATTAATTACTTATCCATTTATCAATGGTTTTCCATGAACGGATTACAATCGTTAACCAAGCTGTCGTTGTACTTGTTAAACTGCACGAGATCTTATAAACCAGATAAATGTTGATTGTTTTACTGCTTTTAGACATCTTTTAGTCGAAGAATTAAGATGTGTAAGTAGATAGTCGTATGAACTGATTTAGTGGAAGAAATTTCAGCATTTTTCTCTGACGTTTGTTTTTGAATCTATGAAAAATACTTCATTTGTGGATTGAGTAAATTTGTGTGGTAAAAAGAAATTTTATGCATTAATTTAAGAGATAAAATTCAGTGGCTGAACATAAAAAATTAAAACATATGCTAAAAGTATTTTATTTACAGAACGTTTGGTATTAGGCCATGGTTTATAAAATGCAAAATGTTTATTCGTGATATAAAAGTTTACTTTTTATTGAAAACAAAAAACATATTAATATTTCAATATATAATATTTTATAAACTTTAATATATAATTTTTTATTGAAAACAAAAAAAAAACATAAACCATTTTTCAAGATTGTTTTCGTTTAATTTTTTACCAATTTTTCAACCGTATTGAAGTTTTTAGTTGAGTGGTAAATAGGTCTTAGTCATAATTGTAAATCCATTGAATTTGCATTTAATCCATTGTTATAAATAAATCTATCCCTACTGGACCAATATTTATTAAACTAGAGCTCTGGTTTACCTGGAGATCGTAGCACAGACATTTTTTGACTCACGTTTCGGAATTTTTTGGACGTTGCGTAGATCAGAATTGTTTTTAAATATTAGACCACTTTTTCGTGAAGTGTTTTTATACATGTGATTACGTTAATGCGTTTTTATAGCGGTCAAAGTTCTGTTGGATCATTTGAGTTGTTAATTTCGGTATGTGAAGAATTTTGTTTCAGATATACTCTTCGGAGTATTTGGAATCTATTTGGAGATGCCATACATGTCTAAATAAATAGTGAAACAAGTGATTAAAAGAGATAAAGGTTATAAAGAAATTATTTTTTTTGTTCATTGTGGTGTTGTTTCATTTAACTCAGATACTAAAGCTTGTGAATGCTTACGAAAGTATCTTCTTACTTACATCACTTGCTTTAACTGTGTGATTAAACTAATTTACTAATTCTCAAGGACTGCAGTCATTTTTCCACTAAGTGTCGGGAAAGAAACTCATGACTTATGCTTCACTAGTAAAGTCTTGAGTTGTTGAATTTTTTATGTATATCAGAGATATGAAAAGTAACCGGATTAGAGAGATCTAAGTGGAAGAATGTGGTATCGTACCAGTCCAATTAGTTGTATTCTTAAAGCAAAATCAGTTTTGAATCAGTCATTTTTGATGCTTCTATTTGTAATAAATATTGTAAGGACCATAACTATCGAATGAATATTTTGATAGGAAATGTTTATATTTTGTGGGAATGATTCATTTCTGAAAAGAAAATTAATATTTATTTTAGTGTTGAATCCTTTGACACATATCAGCATTTTTCATTTTATCATTGTGAATAATAATGCTTCGTACATGCAGGATTTTTTTATTATGAATTTGTTCCAATATTCAATTTGTTAGATTATATTCAGTGATCAACATCGTTAATTAATAATATTCACAGCATTAGTTTTTTCGAAACTATTGTTCATGAACAATAGTTTTAGGAACGTATACTCCATATTATCTATCTTTGTTCTCGAATAGACGTGTTAATCACTATAACATTAACTAATAAATTTCATGTTTGTGTAGATCCAGCAATAGCTAATATTGTTTCCTCGCATCGTTATTCAACAATGTTTGTGTTGATGTAGAATCGCAACTGCAGTAAACTTTTTTGTTATTGTTATTTCCTGGATAACAGTTGTTTTTGCTCAGTACTGCCAACGAATAATTTTGTTTCTCTAAATAATACATGGATATGAAATAGGATATTTCAATTTTCTGTTTTGATTTAAATATAGGAAACCATATAGAGATAACTAAGAGTTATAACTAGGATTATTTGCTAGTAATTTTTTTTATTTGAATATGAAAATAAGATAAGTTTCTACAAATATAGTTCATTAAATATATTTGAAATCTTTTTATTTTATGTATGTATTAAGTTGTTAGGAAAATAATTGCGGTTTCTGTTTTCTGAATTCTGACCTTACTTTTTTCAATAAAAGTGTCATTTCATTGTGGTCATGCTGACATCATTTTAAAAAGCATTTTTTGGTTTGAATTTTGGTGACATAGATTTTGGATTTATTATTAATTTTTCTTCAAATTAGGCTATTGAATTAAAGATGAAAAAGAAGTAAATAAGAGCATTTCCTGTATGACTTCATGTTTTTAGTGTGGGTATCGTTAAGGAACGTACGGCACAATGATAGTTCCAAAATTGTTGTGTTGGGGATGAGAGTCTTGAAGATGAAGAAGGTTGCGGATGTCCTTCAGTTCATAACGACCAACTGATGGCGTTAGATGAATCAAAACCATGCACAACAATTCGAGAGCTTGCACAAAAGTTAGGCATTAGTCATCCAACAGTTCTGGATCACTGAAAACAGCTAGAAAAATCAAAAAAGAGAAAAATGTGTATGAATTTGAAGTTCATAAACTGCATTTATTTTTCTACCAATCTCACATGTCGATTAGGAAAAATATTTGAAACACATCTATTTAAAAAGTTACCAAATATTATAGTAAGTGATCAAAAAAATCAACAGTACTGGACTAAAAATGGAAAAAATGTATATAAAATTGAAAATCATAAACCGAAATTGTTTTCCTCTCGACCTAATATATGTGTATAATATAAAAAAATAAATAATTTGTATTATAATAAAACTCTTAGAGAAAGGTCATCAGTAGATGATTCATAGTTCCACTTTGACACGAGACATGTTTATGTACTGTCCAGGTTATTAATATACATTTTTAATGTAAAAAAAACGTTTTTGATGCCTATAAATAAAAGTAGTATTCTCGGTAATGTTGACGGACTCATTCACTTACATATAATGTACAGATTTATATATAATCACATTATGTACACACAAGTGAATGGATTATATTTATATTCGTATATGAAACTCAACTAATCATCAAGCGTACTGTCATTCAATTATAACGATATTGGACGTTTTCATTAGATAATTGAAATGATGTTCCTTCGGATCATATATGACACAAAATCAATTAATCAATGTTGACAGACACTTTGCTTCATGCTGTATATAAATACATTGGTTATAAACGAATGTAGGACAAATAAATATAACGACAATTACTTCATCTTATTTACATCAACCACTAACTGAAAGCTTTGTAGTGTGTTTGTAATAACAGTATAATTTGCTATTTGTGTACATTCTTTTCGCATGAATAATATAATAATATTATTAATATAATAACTAAAATTGTAAATGATTACTTTGATAGATTAATGTAGTTCGATAAAGTCTTTGCTAATGATTTATTGGTTGTAATGTACAATTATCTATTGGACATATTGGATATATAAATGCAAAATTCATGAATATCTGAATTTAGAACTGGTAAAAGAAGCTCTAGAATATGAAAGTAAACAATTAATAAGTAACCATTTTTAACTTGTCGTTTCAATCTACTGTATATTTCAATAAACAATCAAATTTTTTATAATTTCCTTAGTCAATAACTTGGTTTGAGTAATGTTTATCATTTTATTATACATTGAGTACAGGGTTCGTGGAATATATATATATATATATATAAATACATACATACATATATATATATATATACACACACACATATATACATACACACCCTCGATTTGCACAGTCCTTACTCGGTTTCGTTTTAAAACTGTTTCTGTTTTGTGGATTTTTTTAAAATGAAATATATACATATCTATAAATTATCTCTGTTCTATAATAAGTTTAAAAAATATTTATGTGTACGAATTTCTTTTATTTTTTAAAAAAAAAAAAAAACCGATCCTTCTGTTTTCCATATATTTGTTCGTCTGGATTTACACGGTGATTCTGTGAAACATATTTATTGTGTAAATCGAAGGGTGGATGTATATATATATATATATATATATATATATATATATATATATATATAAAATATGTTTTTTAATGTATAAATTGTATTTCGCTGTTTCAAATATTTCATGAATATTTTTTGTAGTTTATAATATACAGAAAAACGTAACTAATTGGAATTAAAAAACATTCTTTTTTAGAAATATTTTTAAAAAAACAGTTTGTATCTGAGTTTTTTGTACTATGAATAATACTAAAAAAGGTAAACATGCTATTTTTTCTGTTTTATTCATATTACGGTATCCCATTTTTATAATAAGTAAAACTGTCATATATTTCTCTAGTAAAATTTTTATATTTTTTTTTGCAGGTAAGCTCCGTTTTATATCTACTACAAAAATAACAAGTATAAAGGTAACGTTTTATATTAAGCTTTTTTTATTTAAATAATTGTGTTACTGGACGACGAAATATTTGAAAAAATGTTAATTATATTTTTTTGTACAAATATATATATATATATATATATATATATATATATTTGTTATAGCTCTAGATACACTTATTATTACATTTTTTTTGTTTATTCAAATAAAATTATAAATATTATTTGCAACATATTTTTCAGTAACATTAATGTTGTATATTTTTATATATATATATATATATATATATATATATATATATATATATATATATATATATATACTGTGGTATTATTGATAAATTTTTGGTTTCAAATTGAATCACAAAGTCTACTTTTTAGTTATAATTCTATTAATTTTACAAATAAATGAAAAATATTCAATATTTTCCAAGTGTTTATCTCGATTGACTTATACTCGTTTCGATAGCAATTTATTTTTATTAGAGTCCAGGTGCAGCAGTCTGAGTTCGATAAAAATGAATAACTACTTCTAATTATTGAATATTGTGATAAGAAAATATTGTAGTGTGTAAGAAATAATTTATTTGTGAAGCTTGAAGTTAGAATATACAAAAATAAATATTTTTAGAATATTTACTATATGGAAAATGTAAATTACTTTGAAATGTAGCCATAATTTGTAAATAAATAATCTATAAGAATATCAAATTATATATAAATATATATATATATATATATATATATATATATATATATATATATATATATACATATGTATGTATGTATATATAATTGAAAAGATTTTTAAATAAATAAAACGTAATTTAAAATTGATAAAGTATCCTTTCTGTGACGGAACTTTGATTTAGTGATTGCAATTAGCTTAATTGTCATTTTAATGGGATTCTCTTGAACTGTAGCTTTTCATTTGTCGACGTCACTTTAAATATCCGTATTATACGCATGTGTGTGTATGTATGTATGTAGAAATATCCATTCCGTGTCATGCGAACGGAAATTATTATCTGTATGGGGAAAAAAGCGAACGTAATGACATTCGGCAATTAGATGTATTGTTTAAATAAGGTTGTGTCATGTGTAATCAATAATTGTGTACCGGTCAGATGTTTCTTCATTGTCTATTAATAGATTTATGAACGGATGATGCTTGTAATTGTGTGCATTGATTTAGATGTTTACATTGTTATCTGTTTTCTAGAAAAATGTTTCGTGTTGTTACTGTGTCAAGTAAGAAGAATGTTTATTGTTTCGTTTTAAAATATTGATTTAAGAAAGTATTATTTACATAAAAAAATACTGGTTTAATTCCAAAAAATATAGAAATTTTAATAATTTTTTCATCTTATAGATATGATATTTATATTTTAGTATTTGATAGAATAATTTATTTATTTTCTAGTACATTCAACGAAATATCCTATAATATGGGAAACTGTTCATATTTGCTATACAAATGAGATGAGACATATTTTTAATCCCATCTATTGACTTCAGTTGATGTTTATATGAAATCTGTAACTTTCAATCTGCATTTTCATTGAAAATAATAATACTGATGATATTTATATGTTTGATAATAAAATAATAATTGATAAAAAAAACATTATTTTATAATTAACAATTTGGCACTGCATAATGGTGTTGATATTAGATATTATTTACTACTTAGTGTATTTTCTTAAAAAAAAAACTAAAAAATACGCTTCTTGAATTGTTTCCTTCAATTGAAATTTATTAAGATGCTGTACTCTTATTCTGATAGAGTTATTTTAAGCTTTTAAACTTACTTTTCTGTAGCCGAATGATAGTATCAAAAATTATAGATGTTAAGTAAAGAACTGAATTCGAGCATAGAATATATTAATTTAAAAATAAATTTGTTATTGACCAGTGCACCATTCTTTCTATTAGTAGATTTTTAGAATCGTATCTTCTTCTCTTAATAATGAAAACCTATATTTCTTGTTATTTTGTCCGCAACGTATTCTTCTACCGCCATCTAGCGAAAGTGGTTTGTAAGGAAATTTTCACAATGGATAGTTTTTAAGTTTAATTCACTAAGTTTCGTTTTTAGGTATTTTTTATGTTGAAATTATAATATTGTAAAAACCAATAAACATTTTTTTCCGTTTCTTTCTATTTTCCCATCAATTTTGATGGTCTATATATTAGCATATAGATAAACTTCATTGAGCTTTAAATGACTGGTCAAAGATAGTAATGGTTTTTGCTTGAGTTTAAAAGTCATCAAATATATATTGAAAATGTAAATCAGTATTAAATTATTCACATATCTTGTGCTCTTCTATAATTTTGTCTGTTGATTGAATTCAGTTAAATCTGTTAGTTTATTTGATGCTGGACTCTTGTCTAGAGATTTTATCTAAGATCACATATTTATCCATACGGAGCCGATAAATTCAACTATTGGTGATTGATCCTTTTGTTTCAAGAAGTTTTATTAATCCACTTATTTACTTTAGCACGATTGTGCTTCTTTTATCTTTGAATCATTTTTTCTACATGTCGGTGCCAATAAAATTCAATTCTAATTATGATGAATCATAAAAAGTTACTGTAAAATCATGCTATATGGAAACTGTGTCATAAGAATATCGTGTTATAGAATGGCTGTTGTAATTTTTGCACCGTATTATATCTAAACCGTGTTATTAGAGGGTGCAGTGTATATATAAATGAAATGTGTGTGCGTGTGTTTTTTAAAGTTAGTTGTAAAACATTTATGGTTTACAAAAGTGAAAAGATTATACAGTATGGCATCGTTAAAGTACACGTCACTGAATACTTCTACACAAATTGAGCGATTTTATTCAGAAGTCTTCTCTAACTTTTCACAAATATTAAAACGATATAAATTGGAAGAGGCAGAGTCGTGCACATTACAGAAACTTTGTAGATACATTTAAATATGAAAAAAAAAGTTCTGAAATATTCAGTAAATATAATTTTAACAACATGTATTAAATGGCAGTTAAACCGAACCGAAAAAGAAATTAAATAAACAACTCGTAATAAATTCTTTACGAATTCATAACTTTCGCGAACAGCGTATCATTCGTACACGTTTCTTTTCGACGCGATGACGGAAATCTCGCGAAAAAAGTACCGGCAACGCATGAAAAACTTTACAACTTTCTTTGCTACGCGATGCAAGAAAAGACGAAAAACGAAATAGCTTGTCATGCTACAATGGCAAACCAAATGTCACGGAGACAGTGCGACAGGGTTGCGCGTCGGCATACGGACGGACGGACGGACGGAGAGGGATGTCGCGAATTCATAATTTGCGACGACGACAGAGACGACGTCATATGTCGCGGAACATTTGAAAAATGGACGCTCATCAATGTTCGCTAGAACTGTGAGTTGAGACGACGTCTTCGGATTATTCATGGCTCTCGTAATAAATCTGCCAAGGAAATTCAGACGCTGTCAAAACGGGGGCCGACATTAATCTCATGCGCTCGTATGTGTGTCTGTCTCTCCCTCTCTCTCTCTCCGTGTGCGTGCATGTGTGTTTTTGCATGTTTGTTAGCGCGACTGTGCATGTGTCCGGGCGCCTCTGTGTGATTATTACTCTGCTTGTATGTGTGCGTGGGTGTGAGTATGTAGGAGTAAGAGAGGAGAAATTCGCGAATCGGCCCGACGATCCGATCGATGTTACCGCGGGGCGACGGGGACGTTAAACGTTTTGGAGAGGGAGTCGAACCGGCAGCACACGTTACGTTTCTTTTTTTTATTGAATGATGAACAGTCAAGTGCCAGCGGCTAGTAGAGCGATTCCCGCCAACGGCGCTAATCTACTGATAAATAGTCTTTGAGTGAGTGATGTATCGAAAAGTTCTCAGATTGAAGCGATGCTTTCATGCAGCGCTTGATAAATGCACGCGATGGTAATTGATACACTCACACACATACTACACACACCTACACCGTTTACTGTTTTACCATACATTTTCTCGTCTGCACAACACATTAACAAAACTAATTATGGTAATTGCTGAATTAAAGTAGTTCATTAGGAAAATGAGATGATTTTTTAGAGGGACGCCACGTATTAAAATAATTAAAGTAGATTTTTTTTATTTAATTGTATGATACCATCTATGTTATGAAATTCGTGAAATCATCCACCTGATAAAAAATTTCTCTGAATAATTCAGTAAAAATAAAACAATCGTACAGTTGTCTGTTTGTGTTTATTTTTGTACAACAAACTTTATACAGATACAATTTTAGCAAGTCTGTTTTTGTAGAGATATTTTTAACATCGCGTGATATATTTTACATTTCAGTATTGAATAAATTTTCACTTTTCACTTCGAATTCTTGTAGAACATGATGATTAATTGAGAAATTATAAAATATTTTTTTCCCATTAAATATGCATTTACACGAATATATAATAAATAAGTGTAGATTTTCAAATTTAATAATTTATAGAACAGTAAGACCTCGGTTACCGATAATCAAAAGAGCACCAATCGAAACAGAGCTGAATGAGGTTATTAAGATATCACTTAAATAGAACCGTCTTTATGTTAAATAACTAGTATAGCAATTTACCTCTAATAATCAATTTCTTATATGATAAATCATTTTAAGACTTATTTTTTTATTTTCTAATAAGAATTTGACCCTAAAATTTGTAATAATATAGTATAATATAATATAAAATATATAAAAATTTGTAATAATATAATTAATAATATAAAGTTGTAATGTTACAGTTTTCAAATATTCATTGTTAACCGGCCTTTTACAATGTGTAATTTTTAAAGAAAAAAAATTAATTTGCTATATAAACATACAAAGTTTTTTTTCAATAATATTACTTTTACTATTGTACTATTTCTACTACACCGAATTTTAATACGAATGATTATATTAAAAAAAGCACTGCTGGTTGTAACCTGACATGATTTTCACAGACTTTACACAGAAATAACGATCACTTTTTCCTTGATAGAGTTATTCTTTTTGTGCACATCCCCTATTTCCTTAGAGGATCGGAATTTTCTCCCTTAGCTGAATCGTTCGAAACAATCGTTTTCTTAGTGAAAGATAAAATGTATGTTAAGGTCGAATTTGATACATTGGTCAGTATCTCTTCACACATCAATCGTTTCAATCAAAATCAGTCGTATTGAGTTTCAAGTTCAGCTCTCATATGCAGTATTTGTTGTTTTTGTTTCTTACAGGGAAATTATTTATTAATTTAAACATTGGTATTGTTGTAAAATAATTTAATCGTCTTATCTAACTTAGCAACGGTAATTATATTAATAATTATTTTTTAACTTTTTTCTGTTTATCTGTTTTAAATTTAAAAATCCATATTGATCTGTAAATTTTGAATATTATATATGTATGTATGTATATATATATATATATATATATATAATGTTCAAAATTTATAAATCAATAATATACATTTTTAAATTTAAAACAGATAAACAGAAAAAAATAGATAGAGAATCCAGTTTTAGAAAACTCTAACTTTTTTGTACCTTGGCACTATAATCATTTATTCAATATTTTTGACCAGAAACTAGTTTTGTAGTGTGTGGATTGGAAAAAAATGATGTAGGAAAGTCCATCTAGCTACAGTATCAGAACTGTATTGGGATGAAATTATGTAACCATAAAAAATTATAATTCTCACAAAATACTAGTCTGAAATGTCCGAATCTTTGTCCAGTAATAGAAAATAAGCAACTAAAACTCTAAGAGGTGTTTTTAAAAATTCGCTAACATTTGTAGTAAGATCTGTCTGGAGACTCTTTGACTTGAGTTTGTTTATTACTTAAAAAAAATCTACCAGACTCTATTTATGATTATATGTTAATTATAACACAAACTTATTTATGTGTAGACTAAATTGTTTCCTTGTTGTATCTATAATGTATAACACAGTCACACACATGTATTATAAATGTTCCGTTAAAAATATCTATAGACAATTAATGAAATTTCAAGCAATTCAATTTAAGTGTTTTTTGAATTCATATCCGGGTCAAGGTTAACGTAACTATATTAAAACTTATACTATAATCGATTTTCCATTAAAATATCGTGACAAAATAACTTTTTTCTTTTGTTAACTTTTGGCATTCAAATTGGTAACCATCTGGTTCATTTGGATTGATTTTTTTTCAATAAAAACTTAGAATTTAATTTTTTTCTGTACATTTTTTTATGTAAAGAGTCTTTTTTACTGCTTGTTATCTTATATTAGTTTCGATTTAATCTGTTTGTTTTTTCAACCGATTGTTATCATAATCAGAATTTAAACTAAGACAAAGTAACACCTATACTTTTTTTACAGAATGTAGAATATGATTAGATTCAGTTTTAATTTTATAATTCTTTCACATGCTAGATGTATCATACTTTTTACATAAACATAATATACGTAGACTGTTTTACTCTAGTAATTTCGAACAGAAGATTAATAAAAATGAAAATATTTTTTTCTAATTATCTAATGCCTTTAGAGTGTCGAAAAGTAAAAAATAGATTTATGAAATATACTGCTTATGATACTTGTTAGAAGTTTGATGAAAGACTTAGTTGATACATGTATGCTTGATGAGGACAATTAAATAAATTTCAATGTGTTAGATTAGTTACATAATACAGTTGTACAGGTGAAACAATGACTGTTTTATTGATTTTACGTTTTGGGTTTATTAATCTGATTGTTTAAGTTAATAAGATTTGATGTTTGACAAAAAAGGTTTATTACTTTTGGTGGATAAAGCTAAAACGCTTTATTGGAAACTCATAATTTTTATATTACTATTTATTCACAAAATTTTTGAAAGAGGTACAAATATGTAATATAAATATTTTTTAGTATATCTTGTAATTGTATGATGTCATTGAAAACAGGATCCTCGATATAAGAGCATGAAACAAAAAGAGCTTATTTAAGAAATAGATTCCATTTTCTCTGCACAAAACAATATCAACAAGCTCGTAATACATATTTTTTTTCTTTCTATAACTAATACGTTTTCCAATATATTATTTTTTATGTCCATGACTGTCTCTCTGATGGATTACTTGAAGGAGAACGTTCAGTGAGAATTCTCAATAGTCTCGGTTTCTCTATTTTAATATTAAAATGTGTAGAAATTTCGTTCATTATCCATTTACATTCAGTTTGATTTTATTTATGATTATATTTTATTTATGATTTTATTTTATTTATGATTTTATTTATGTGTAATGACTTCTATATTCCAATTGATTAAAATATTGTATAATTTTTGAAAAATATCACGATACATAAACAAAGAATAACGAATTACATCCCTCATGAATGTATATAAATGTTTCAATGCATCTTAAAGGTAAAGTGTTAAATCAAAAAAAAAAAATACTACTAACATAAATAATCTTATTTAAAGTTTTAAAGTAATCTAATTAAGATAGTAATTTAAGTATCACTGTCTTGGTAGTCTGTGTTCTTGAAAACGACGTTGTAATCCTTAGGTAGATTTAGATAACTTAGTTTTCTAAAACTACATGCTGAAAACTAGTAGTAGAAGAGAGAAATTTAAGTGATCTAAAACGAAAAAGACGACCAAATAAACCATTAACGAGATTACAAGTAAAAAACAAATAATTATTATCTAAGTATTATATCCAATTAGCAAAAAGAACAAAAAGAACCAAAAATGATGCAAAAATAATTTAGAGTTAAAAAGTGCCGATTTTTCTTATTAGAAAACTGTAAAATTGATAAATAAAATATATTTACCCATTATTTTTGAAAGAATATGGTTTACTTTTAATGAGACAGAAAAATGTTCTTCCTATGGACAAAACTTGTTCAGATGCAAGAAGTTCGATATATAAATGTGTTTGTAAGGAAATATAAGCAAATTAAAATCTTTGTCAGTACTATTTTACTACAGCTGTAAAGTCATTAAACTCTTGTTTTTTATAACTAAATTGGACTTTTTCTCTCTGTATATATATATATATATATATATATATATATATATATATATATATAAACAATCAAAAAAAATAATTCTTTATTTAAAAAATGCATATAGCAAAAAATATGTCAAATTATCTGTCAGAAATTTGTTATATTCTAAGTCAGATACACTTTTTTCGGAAATGACGATCATCAATAAAACCAATATCAAATTTCAATCGCAACGATGTTTGTATTTTATACTATGTATTGTACATATATATATATATATATATATATATATATATATATATATATATATATATATATATCTTGTTAAGAACAGAAATTGTCTCTCTATGCGGGTGGGTTGTATTCGATTTCCGGTAGATTCACCAATGAAAAGAAATCAAAAATGGATATTATGTACATTGTAATTAAAGATTTTATCATTTTTTAATTAACAAATATTTTATATAAACGTTTGTGTTTCATTGATTGAATCTCCTGTTAATGAATGTTAAACATAGATCCCCTAAAATATTCTAATTATTTAATAAGCATAAATATGCATTTATTCATCAATGTTAAAGCGTTTTATTATGTGTACAAATTAATTCGGCGCTTTTACATTAAATCAATCATAAATCTGTTTTTCAATTAAAATATTTTCTCATCATTTTAGGATTTTCAAGTACCAACCTTAACATTTAAAAACATTACATATCTTGACCAAGTAGTTGGCATAACCTCAGAAAAAAGTAGTAAACACATTGGTGTCTGGAAAGCATCATATTAGGCATTGGATACTTTTCGCATTCAAGTCGAGAAAAATGCTATGGAAGCCGTGCGATTGATTTGTTTAGGTGTGGGGGTAGGTGCTGTGATGCATAAAATATGCAAAAAATGTCAAAACAGTAGAAGAAGGTCGAAAATGCATTATGACTCCATCGATTCAGAATCTCCATCAATTTTTTCGACAAGGGATTCGTTAGTTAACCGACAGATGGAGTATTGTTATACAAATTGACGGGGGTTGTTTTGAAGATTGAAAAGTATTTATTTTTCGCTAAAATAAATAATCAGTTTTTAATAAAAAAAGGAACCGAATTAATTTGTGCACTCAATCATTGTTATTCAGTGTTAGAACGTTTTATGTAGACAATAATATATTAAATTCTGAACAAGTGATTAAAATGTATTTGTTGTATTAATTAAATAATAAAACCATCGAACTTTTGAAACACCCACCCTTTTGCATATAAGTATGTACAATAAACGTACGATGTATTTAAAACGAATGAATAAAAAAAATACTTGATTTTGTTCAATACACCTGCACAGATTTCATCTAAGAACAAAGAGCGAGATTGGTAGGTGGTATAAATACAAAATCTCATTAAAATGAAATTGAAGACTCGATGATGGATTTCTCACTTTTCGCAACGTCGACAATCATAATTCACCAATACAAAAAAATCTCCATTCTACAGATTCGTCTTCCAGTTTTTTTTCCAGCTTCGTTCCCCCCTCGTCTGACGCAATCGAACGTGGCGCGATTCATAATGAATACAAAACCCCACGGAAATTTTCTTTTAATATTACATTTCTTGACGAATCTTTTTCATCTCATATTTTCCATCTACTTATTTCGGATCGGGAAAAATATTATATATATATATATATATATATATATATTTATACTACACACATACACACATACATATATTTGCATGTCGAAAATAATTATAGACGTACTATTGACGGAATAATAAATTACCTTTTTGTGTATCGAAAATGGGTGGCGGAAACTCGATTTTAATCATTCTCGTAAAGGAGATGTTTTGTCGTATACAAGTGATTATAAAGTTTTGATTGAATTTCTTTCAAAAAAGCGTGCTTTTTTTTCCTTGGATTGAACTACATATCCTTATGTAGAGATGTGTACACATTATTAAATAAAGTTTTCTTTGGTATGTTCTTTAAGATTTGATTCCATTTTAAGTTCACTCACTGCTAAATAGCCTATTCTTTTTCTGGAATTATTTTTATTCTGGAAATTTTATAATTTATATTTAAATTTGGATAAATGTAATTAAAAATAAAATATACTGTCTTATTGAGTTTACGCATTCAAAAAGTTAATAAATCTTTTAAATTTAAATAAAATTATAAACCGTGGTTAGACAATTCGAGAGGCAAATTTTCAAAAGTGTTGGAAATACAATTTTTGGAAAAAAGTTCTTAGTTCTCAGATTAGTTTTCAGATAGGATTATATTATTTTAATTTTTTTATTGATGCAGTCAACGATTGAGTCAAGTATTAGTATGCAATTTTAATTTGGCACTGTTGCTAAATTTATTTTGCAACTCAGTAATATTTAAAATAGAACATTTTTTTTGTCAGCGATTAGAAATGGTACGAGCCATGATTGAATATTTTAATAAATAAAACTTTTATAAACTCTACACAATATTTTAACTTGAAATATTTAAATATTTGTATATTTTATCGGACAATTTTACGGATTAGTTTCAAACAATATCGAGGAAATAATATTATTGAGTGAAAATTAACAAAATTTTTTTTTAAATATATGTAATTTTGTTCTTCCATACAAAAGTCATTTCTCTCCTGTCAGTTTTACATAGTGTTATATTACAGACAGCTATGTAGTTATTTGAAAGTAGCTTATAAACTTGTTTCTGAAAAATACTGTAATCTGACACAATACATAATTCCTTTTCACCTTCTTTCATACTTACCTGTCTACAGAAATTCAACAAAAGATTACTAGAGCATATTAAGTTCTTGATTTACCATATATTCAAAGTTACACAAATGATTTTTTTACCTCAGACCGTGAAAAGTCTTCTATAAAATGAATTTAGCGATACTATAAAAAGTGTATTGTGATATATTTCAAATATATTTGTCTAGTTGAGGAGAGTATTTGATATATAGAACTTGGCGAATCTTCTTGTGTCAACAAAATGTGATACTTTTTCAATTTACGTCAGAAGAAGTAATAATTATGATAATAATAAATACTAATAGTTTGTGTATTTTTCTATTTTGTGATCTTATAAATGTTTTTACTTCAAGGTATGTTATGCAATTATTAAACAAATTAATTAATTCTATTTTTATAGATTTATTACTCTCAAATTAATGTTATTTCTAAAGATTTTTTTCCAAGAACGATTTTTTCTCTAATATCACACAAATTATAAAAATGTTTGTGATCAAAATAACTGGTTAATTATGATTTTTATTTTTTACACCGTCCGTCTTGTTCAGAGGAGGCTAAGGAACAGAAGTTTTATTTTATTTTTTTTTTTAAATATTGTTACATATTGGAATGTTGAATTTGAAAAGAAATCATATAATAATTTTTGATATCATTTATTAGTTCTGTTTTTATTCTAAAAACGTTTAAAGAAACAGATGATTTAAATTAAAAGTACTGAAAAGTTTGAATGTATTATAAAAATATAAAAGTAAACCGTATTTACTTCACGTTATTGTAAGAGTATAGAAATATTTTTATTGCTATACAAATTATTCGAATTATTTTCGAATTTATATTTTATAATATAAAACAAATATTTTATGTGTTTCCTATTGTTTACAGTAAAATATGCATTTTTCTTAATTTTATTAAAATAGCGGGAGGTTTATACTAAAAAAATTTTTTTTGAAAATTTATGCAACTTTGAAAGTAATGTGTATTTGTATTTTTAATTAGTGTTTTCTAAATTTACTTAAAATTTGAATTAAATGTATATAATGATATTTGAAAGTTCTAAATATCATGCTTTATTATTGTTAGACTGTTTGAAAATATTTTTTTTTTAAAAAAAAACTAGAAATGTAGTAAATGGTAATTGGAATCGTTATAGATAATACATCATCATGTTTTTCATCAGATCAGAGTGTGATATTTGTATTATTAAATACTTCATTCATTTTTCAAATGTAATTGGATTGAAAAAAAAAAACGTTTTAGCAGTAAATTGAAAATGATACATTCATTTTATAAAAAATACACTTCGAAAATAGAAACGTCATATCCGTACTTATATACGTTGGTATTGATCTAATCTGCCTATTTCAAATATAGCCATTTTGTCTATTTTTCAAATCACTGCGTTCGTCCACCATTTACTAAATGGCTATAAAAAAGAACGGAACCGATATATTTTGTGAGAGATGAGAACCAATTTCGGAGCTCCGACGTCAAGACACTAAGGAAATCACGAAAAACCTCAGTCGGGATAATGGACCGAACGACGAGATTCTCATGCACGATGTTCCGACTAGCAAATGAGCATCTTACTCCGCCGCAGACCACGGTAATGTTTTACTGTCTATATAGTATGAACAAAAAGGATGCATTCTTTTGAGATTTAATCTCGAGTAAAACTTTACTTTTTACAGTTTGCTACATTTCGTTTGAGACGCAGACACTGTCTTTTCTGCTTAGTTACATGCACAGTGATCAAATAAAGAAGAGATTATGTAAAACAAAATAAATTACAAACGTTTCAGCTTGTGCTTTTTACACTACGTACTCGAGTGAGTTTATTTACAGTGAAAACGGGAATGAAAAGTAAATTTGGAAAAATTCGAGCGATGCAGTGTTTGTTTTTAAAAGTGAAAAACGTATATTAAAAGCCATGAAGGTGGACCAGTTAATTTTTTCTTTATTTTTTTTTTATAACTTCTGATGTTAAGTTACTCATATTTAACTTCTGGAACTAGTCGTTAATAGGAATTGCTAAAAAGTAATTATGATTTTAAATCAGAATTAAATGTTATGATTTCCAGTTAATATTTATAGACTAGAAATTAAGAAATATAAAAATGTTCAGAAATAGAAAATAAATAAAAGAGATAAAAATATAAAAAAAGATTGTACATGTATAGAAAAGGTAATACTTATAGGAATAGGAAAAAAAATTTATACAGATAAGAAAGAAATGAAAGAACATTTTATTGACCAGTAAATTAACAAGGATTGCACATACGACATAGATATCGATTGTAAACACTATAAACTGATTATTTCACTGTCAATATTCCAAATAGAAAATTAAAAGAAATTCAAATATTTTTGTCTTATAAATCAATTTCGTTTAGTGTCCAAGGAAATGAAACTATGAATAACTATCTATTTTTATTTGAAGTTTGTTAATAAAAATAGTTGGTATATACAAGATCAGATAACATTTAATGTCTTTAAGTAGTTACAAAATATAATTATAGCAGAAAAGATTACATTTCGTATTAAGCAGGATGGAAATTGGACAGCTGAAAGTCAAATCTTCTTTTTTTCTTAAGTAAATAAGTAGACTCTGTGATGTTCCATTTGATCAATTTTTTTGATTATAAAGTTATTTATACATTAGCAAAATATATTACTTTAAAAAATAAAACTTTAATTAAAAATGAGCACGTATAAAACTATAAATGAATATATATATATATATATATATATATATATATATATATATATATATATATATATATATATATAGACAAATTTTTAACAATATTTTCTTTAATCTACAAAGATAAAAATTAGTGTGTTTTTAACTTTCATTTAATACCTATGATTATAAAATTATATATATATATATAAATATATTGTTAGCATGCGTGGAAAAGGGGTGCGTTAATACTAACACAACATAGATAATAATTTATTTAGAAACTATTATAAATAACAACGGTGATGGATAATGCATCTGTACAAGCCAGAGGTTCATCACAATCCGTGTCCGCACATACTACGTCTGTTGCTTGGTTCTAATTTATCTTAAACTATCAATGTTTATTATAAACAACAACAGTGCTTTTCCACGCCAACACACGGATAAGGAATCTAGACGGTCGGCTTCAGATGTCGTCTAACAATATATATATATATATATATATATATATATATATATATATATATATATATATATATATATATTACTCGAAAAACTAAAACTTATTAAAAATGAAAATAACAGTAAATGAATATATATATATATATATATATATATATATATATTTATTGACACGTTTTTAAAATATTTTTTAATCTACAAAAATAAAAGTTGGTGAGAGTTTTTAACTTTTATTTATTATCCATGCATGTTTTGGTGGCAGAGAGAGAATTTTCTAAAATATAATCTGGAAACGTGACTAACATATCTCATTCTAATTTATTTAAGTGTGGAAAAAATAGTGCAGTGACTTAGATTTAGATGATTAGCAAATAAAATATGGAGAGACAAACGAAATAAATTAGCAGTGAATACAGAGTGTGCACTCCTGGCCTACTCTGTTCATGTTTTAAAAGTTTATTTTGTAAGGATACTTAAGATGCATATATATATATATATATATATATATATATATATATATATCTTAGGTATACTTAAAAAGTAAACTTTTAAAACATGAATAGAGTTGGATAGGAGTGTACATATATATATATATATATATATATATATATATATATATATATATATATATATGTAAATGTGTGTGTGTGTGAAACGGTTTTTCGTAATTAGGTATCAACAGTAAAAATTTAAATAAGGGAACAATTTAAATTTATCGCCGTTCCTAATTTCCTGACATTATAGTTGTTGTTCAGTTGAGGCGCGAACTTGTCAACAAAAATTGAAACTCGCTATTACAAACGAGACTATCCCGTCATCTGACACGTAAAAGAATTACCAGCGGAAAGTGTATCCTGTTGCAGGGGTGCGTACTTAATTAATTAGGAATCCGACCGCTATGCGTCGTTGTCAAGAAGAAGAGGATCGACGCAGCAATATGTCCCCTTATATACAGAAACGCGTCCTGACGGTGTCGTTTGTTGTGCAAAACATTGGGGTTGAGTTCACTGGAGTAGGACGTAAACATGAACAATTTGTGTCGTGCGCTGTTTGAATGCGACCACGAACAGATGGACAATAGGTTACCATTTCGGTATGTTAAACTTTTGTGCAGATTGACGACTGGTTAACCAGAAATAATGTCTCGTATCGATTGGTACAGGATGTATGGAGCATTTGTTCAAATTATGTTTATAATACTGGACATTAGTGCTTATTTACTTAGTGGAGATAATGTCTTCCTATCAATACATCGTTGATTGATTAATTAAGGGTTCGGAGTGTCAGACATAGTTGATATTGGTACTTGAACTCATAATCATTCAAGTATCTCGTTTGAAAAGCTCTCGTTGTCATGAGTATTTGGAGTGAAAACTTGACGGAGAGCAATTCGATGCACTTGATTTTCAATATCGATGGATTATTGTAAATGTACGATTGTTTGAGTTTTGTTCATGATCAGTTTGTCGAATTCGGTCTGACGAGTTAAAAACAATCAACATTGCAGAGCATAGGCAAAATCAAATTAAAAAATATTTTCAGCACAAATGAGTCAACCCTTAAAACTTATTTTGTATAAAATATTTGAAGTTTATATAATTATTAAACTACAATTTCGTATTTTCTTCATTCGACAGTTTTTTTTTAGATAAGTATTGAAATTATTTATTAGATGTCTCATAATTATTTTATTTCTATTTATAAAAATATAGTATATTTTTTAAATGACGCCATATAATAAGCATTGCATTTTTTTCATTGCGTTTATTATTATCAATAAATTATTAGAAATTATATATATATATATATATATATATATATATATATATATATATATATTTTGTATGCTTTGATAATATTTTAATAGTTTTATAGAGAATTATCGGAGATTAAAACGAGTTTGCTGCGAAATAAATCTATTTTTATTTCTCAATACAAAGCAGGATGAGCAATCTATATTTCCGTTTTATTTTATGTTTTTATTATGTAAATGCTTATATATCGAAAATGTAAATTTTAAAAAAATAATTGAAATAATAAGGAAATAAATATACACAATATTCGTTTTGGGAAAGAATTGTTTATTTATTACTTTATTGGAAATTTTTATTTTCATTCAAGAACTGTACTATGATTCATAAATGTAATTATTAAAATTATTTAAAATAATACTTGATCAATTAAATAACAACATGATGTAATGTTTCTGTTGTTGCCCTTGTTATATTATTTTACATTTAAAATAGAAAAAAAATACATTAATGTATGAAAAAATGTATTTCCGCTTATATTAGGTAGGTAGAAAAATAATTGCGGTTTATTACTTTCAAATTCATATACACTACCGCAATTATTTTCCTATCGACGTAATACAACTATAAATTTTTAGTGTAGTTATTTTCTGATTATCTCTATTCAAAAAGAAATCACCATATAACGCTTCTCGTCATTAATTAAACCATCATCTTACGAAATTGCTCGAAAACGCTACTCGAATTACTAGAAACGACCGCAATACAATTGAAATTCATTGCAATTTAATGTCAGGTCGTTCGAATGAAGATTTTAATTTCCATATAAGTCTGTATGATCCTTCCAGCTGTAACCAGAACGCAATTAAGGACAGTGCTATGAGAGATACAACGTTATTCTATTCGACTCTCTTGAAGATTCGTTCATCCAACAATGAAAAAAGAGTATGTGGATGTAACATTTTTCGTATATACTTTTATCTCGCATAATGTATATAAAAGAAACGCTCGGAATTCATAATATGGAATTGATAGCACACTCGACGTGTCGTCCTTCAATATACGAAAACGTCTGATGGAATAAAGAGAGACAACATGAAATTGTATAAAATGTCCTCTTTAACTCATTTTAATATGATACTCGTTACGAGTTCGTGTCATTAACACGTATATACATACATACATATATAAATACCTATATATATATATATATATATATATATATATATATATATATATATACATATATAAATACATACATATATATATATATATATATATATATATATATATATATATATATATATATATATATATATATATATATATATATATATATACAAATATAAATACATATATGTATATATATATATATAAATACATATATATATATATATATATATATATATATATATATATGTATGTATATATACATACATACACTTATGTATATGTTCGCTGCAGTGTGATCTTTTGCCTGTATCAAATTACTTCTTGCATACACAGCATGATAATATAATGAAGATATCCAGTAGTGGAGCTTTGGTCTCATTATATTGCGAAGCTCTTTTGTACTGTTAATTGTGTCACAGTTGAATAATTATTTCGGATGCATTATAAAGCAGTGCTTGAATTGCTTTTCAAGCGGTGTTGTTACATTGAGATTATTTCGACGAAATATGCCATTATAATCACTATATATTATTGTTTATGCTTATGTATATATATATATATATATATATATATATATATATATATATATATATATATATATTAGATTGGTGCAAAAATAATTGCGTTTTTTTGTATCGAGTAATATAAAGACGAGACGAGAGTTAAGACGTATATATCAGTTGAAAATTATGATTATTAATCAAAATAAAGACTATTGTCCTGCACACATTTCTCCTAACAGGTAACAAGTTTGTTTATTCTTATAAGATAGCATTCTAAAGTCCTGGAATTAACTAATTCATCGAAAGCACTTTGAGCTGATGGTTGATTTTTGAAAACATCTTGTAGAAAATTACTCAAATGTTTTAAAAAATTATAATCTGTTGAAACAGGTCCGGAGAATAAGCTGAGTGAGGAGAGGTTTCATAACCCAGTTCATTTAATTTTTTTAGTCATTTGTGAGACGTGTGATCGGGCGTTGTCATGATGAAGAATTTCTCCTCTTCGATTGACTAATGCTGGCCATAATTGATGCAACTTCTCATGCATTTTTTTCAATTTCCTGATAATATTTTTCTGCTGTTATTGTTTCATCAGGATTTGTAAAGTTATAATGAATGATGTCACTTGCCGGCCACCAGACAGTGACCATAATTTTTTTTCATCAAACTTCTGTTTAGAAAACTGTTTTGTTACTTCTTTTCGGTCTAGCTATTGTGATGAATGTTTCGGATTCTGTTAGAAAATCCAGTTTTCATTACATGCGACAATGCGATCAAGAAGGGGATCTTTTTTATCGCAAGAGAAGCGCAGAGCAGAGTTCGTATTGGCTCATATTTGGCACCGATTTATCCAGCTTTTTTGTTTTTTAAATAAGGCAACCATCAAATCACAAAAAAACTTTTATGGTCAAGAATGTTGAATAATTGATTATCAATCATTATGATTGTTATAATCTGCATTTCGAATGCTATATCATTACTCTCACATAACTAATGTAAAAAAATTTCTTCATGGTACAGAAAAATGGATTTTTCTGTAATTTAATTATTCCAGAGTGATAGAACTCCCTCGAAATGCACATAAACAACAATCAAATATATTAATAATCAGTTATTGAATGTTTTTAATGAAATGAAGTTTGTGTATTTTTGAATCACTGTTAATTATTTGCCATTTGTTTATCGTTGACATTAATAATGAATTATTTTTTCTATTAGTTTCGATTTTTATGCATAAATACTTTTAGAATTAAAAAAAAATGTGATAAAGAATTCAATAGTACACTCGAAAATAAAACAGGACGATTAAGCATCTGGTACAAAGAAAAAAGTAATAAAACAAGACTTCTTAGAATAATAATGTTAATCCTAACAGTTTTACAGAAAAACACTGACGGTTTTTTATATAATCTCCATATACATTAGGGGGATGTGTAAGAAAATTCGAGGGTTATTAGAGGGTTCAATCCCTTTCCCTCAATCGATAAACTATCTTCACCCCTATATTACAAATCCCTCCACTTACACAATACATCGTTGGAGGGTTTACATATCAACTGATATAATCTAACAACATCTGTAATTAAGCAAAAAATATCGTAGAATAATTATTTGTGGGAATGGTTGATGCTAAAAATATATATATGAATTAAAAAGAAATACTTATTCTCGTAGAACAATCAAATGTCTTGTTCGTTTATAAAAAAACATATATACGAATATTTACACTATATATTTTTACCCTATTTAAAAAATAAATAAAATAATAATGAAAATTAATAATCGTTAAATATGATATTCTATAACTTATTTTGATCGTTCGATTCTCTGTTGATTGCTTGACTGGTCAGTTGATTGGCTTGATGTAGACTTGTATATATATTGATGAATTTGTCTATAAATGGATTTACGAGAAATCAGTAGATAGATGGATGAACAAACGTTGGAAGATAGTATTTATTCAACCGAAAGATTTTCTGAACACGATAATCAACAACCACAGCAGTTATATTAAGAAGTTCACGAATATAATATTAATCAATGTGTTTTTTTTTAAAAAAAAAAGAAATGTTATTACTTTTCTTTTCTTGTAAGCCGCCCATACAACAATGTTATTTCTATAAAAAAATATATATTTTTAGATCAGATTTCTTATAATTTAAGTACATACTACAACGCGAAATTCGAAGAAAAGCAGTTGAAAATAAAACTTCAATGTAATATAATTAAACGTTCTGTAAGTACTAGAAATAACAAATGCAGAGTACTTATTGATCATTTTTCGTGATTCTTTTTTATCGTTACTTGAAAATATATACAATTGAGATACGCTAAAGAAAAGAATGTGGAATGTTAGAGTATTTTTTTTAATAATGCTGTTGATAAATAAAGTTTAATAACAGAAGATAATATAACTGGAGTTTACTAACATTGTACAGAATTGCTTATAAAACGGAAATAACACTCGTATTTCTGTATAACAAACAAGATTAACAATAGTGCGGAAAAGTAGTGATAATTGGAACGAAAATGATGTGGTTTTTCATGTGAAAATTATCTCTTATTAGCAATAGCAACGAACACTCTTTACTAAACTTGTTGTGCTAATTAGTTGTAAGCTCTTTTGTCAGTAATCTTTATGACTTGCAAACTTCTCTTTTTGTTTAATTCTTGTATTATTTAATTTAATTACAAGTTATATTTTGTTTCATAAATGGATTTTTCACTCCCCAACAAATCGCAATGGAAACAGTTTTGATTTATGGGTCAAGTTTAAATTGCAAACATGCTTAATCCGGTATTTGTAGAGATTTTAATTAATGAGTTATTATTTAAAGTATTGATGTTTCTTAAACATCACTTTTTTTCTATAATATTCTCAAATATTAAAATATTTTAATAATATGTTGATACCAAATTTATGCATAAAAGTTATTAATATATCAATATATAATATATATATATATATATATATATATATATATATATATATATATATATATATATATATTATATACACATATAAGTACATTGGATAAAATATGCAGTTTATTGACTACGATTAGTGGATTGAAACTTATAGTTTTTAAACTATTGATAATCTGCAGAGATATATAGACGATCCGCACGAAAGTCCGGAAAATAGTATTAATCTGCACATTTATTAAAAATTTGTACTTAAATTAAGGAAGTAATTTTAGAGAATTTTTTTATGATATCGAATTTATTCCTCTTTTATAAGCTATGTTCTCTTTTGATAATAAAATAAAATTTTGGTAGAATCGTTTATTTTCTATAGAAAAGGCACCGAATTAATTTTTACACCTAAAATTAAAGAAAGATACATAGATATAAGAATCAGTGATAAATAACGAAGATCCAGTTTTAAAAAGTTAGACTTTTCTGTACCTTAACAATCTGAGTATCATTATGGTATCGAAATGTGCATAAGCAAAATTAAAAAAGATCAATAATCAATTATGAAACATTTTTTATCGAAAATTTATTTCTGTTTTTGACAAAGTGAAACATTAATTTGTGAAACTGACTTATGTCGCAGTACCAATGTTATATTTTGATTAAAAAACTTTTTTAAACACGTTTTCACAATTAATTACCTTAGATGTATTAACATCATTGAAAATATTATTTATATGTAAAAATATACAAATTTCAATTAATATTCAATACTGTCGCTGCATGTCAGTTCCTTTGTCTCTCTTTCTTTCTCTCTGTTTACAATTATTTCTTTTGAACTGATTGTATTGAGTTATTAATTTCAGATTTTAATTAAAAACTTCAAATTATTTATGTACAAATACCACTTTACATTTAAACCTTACAATATACAGAAGCAGCTATTGATATATATATACATACACATACATAAATACACACACACACACATAGGTGTAATTATTTTTATTTACTAATTAGAGAATGTATTTATTACAAATATAAAGAATATATTTCAAAAATTATTATATGTATTCTATTTTTTAAATTAAACGTATTGTTTATTTAGGCGTGATATAGTTATGAGTATAATTTAATAATCAGGATTAATAATAATAAAAAAACGAAAAAAATATATACAAGTTTAGGGACGGGAAATGATTTAATGTTGTAATTAAAACATGTGTTAGACTGTTGTTTTGCACAAATTTTCAAATATCTCTCTATACGAAGTTGTAATTTTTTATGAATTCGACTTAAACTAGCATATATTTTATCGAGTATGCATATATATATATATATATATATATATATATATATACTCGAACGTTATTTAAGTACACATGTGTGGTGCAAACTTTTAATAACAATAAAACACGTCGCACGAATTGTGTGAATTACGCGCGCGTAATAACGGCAATGTGTGGGGTAAAACGGTTGAATCGGACCGAACGAAATTTTGCAGGAGGACGCAGCATCGTACGCCGCTGCGACAGACAGATAGAGGCCGATACAGCAATTGCAGTTGCTTTCAATGACAAATTTTCCGGACCGCAATTCGATCCATCTTAGTTCTTGTGATGTTCAGTAGAGTGTGTACTTGTGTAAATTTCATGTCGCTCCCCTGCGGCTTGTATCGGCTGCGATTACTGAAATTCGGTTCATTTCATCGTGTTCTGTTATGGCACAGAATACGTATGGTCATTATTATTTTATTCATGTATATGTCCATTGCGAATAACGTATATTAAGTATATATATATATATATATATATATATATATATATATATATATATATATATGTATAATGTTTTATTTGTACAAACAATTGTAAAAAAATAAATTTTACTTATTTACTCTTCGATAGATGCAGTTTATCTTTTTTAATTTAAGTAAACATTTGTGAAGAATTCGGTCAAAATGTTTTATCATAATTTTCCTTTGAAAAAAAACTGTGTGTGTGTGTGTGAGAGAGTGAGTGAGTGAGTGAGTATGTATATATATATATATATATATGCGTGTTTGTATGTATATTTATGTATATATCTCAATTAAATAGTCCATAAAGTATAACTCTTAATAATTATTAACGACTTGCATCAACATGTATGTCTATATTGATTAATTTGATTTTAATTAAAGTTCGAGTAGAAAGTTCTACTATTCACCTCCACTCTGGAATTGTATCCTGTTTCGTAGTTTCTCGTTCCTCTTGACTAAGATGATTGTATTGTCGTCGTATATTGATTAACTTCTACTCATTTCCGTTCGTTCTAATCCTTATTTCTTCATAATAGAACTTCCCCAAAGTAGACTTCAATATTGTGGTTAATAATTGCGCCGGGATTATAGCTAATTAGAATCTACATTTTGTATTAAGATAAACACGTACGAATCCACACACACACACAAATTTATATATATATATATATATATATAGTTTAGAAGCTACGTGGATCGTAATTACAAGTAGGTTCACAAATCAATTCTTTTTCCACTTGAGAAACCTCAACAATTTCTAATCAAAAATATTCAATAAATGGTTATTGATAATTTCTGATTTATGTAACGTTTCATGACATTCTTCTTATTTTTAGATTGTGAAGATCCTCAGAATACTAGAATTTTCTATACATTGGTATTTTAAGGATGATGAGCAGCGCTATTGAATTGCACATAAGCAACAATCAAAAATGATCAATAGATATTTATTGAATATTTATGTTCACCGGTGTTTTGATTAATTCAAATAAATTTTGCTTAATTATAACATTTCATATACATTTATGAATAACGAATTTAAAAATAATTATTTATAAATTAAATATAAAATAGAAAATCAAAATACAATAATAGTTTAGGGCATTGTGAATTTATAGACTATTATAAATACGTTTTTCATTCTTCTCATAATTACATTTTTTTTTGATGAAAATTTGATGTTCCGTATTTGATTATTGGTAATTGTGATTCTTATTATTCACATTTTGATACCGATGCTATCATATTCAGAGCGTTAAGATAGTGCAACATCTCTTTATTGTTTGTGGAGAGAAAGAAATAGAAAGTATCAATACAGTTATATGATTCGTCAGTGAGGATTTCATAAATGTTTTTGTTTCATTCCATTAATCATTTCTGATTAAAAATGTTCAATAAATGATTCTTTATCATTTTAATTTCGTTTGTATGCAGTTTGATAGCAATCTGTTATCTTCAAAGCACTAAAAATACAAAAAATCTCTTTATGTTTTGTGTGGAGTTAGGTAAATGACATATTTGAAATATAACTCTAGAAAATTTAAATCCAATTAAGTATTATTGGTCAAAAATTTCTATTCAACAATTAGTCGATTTAACGTTGTAAATCATATGATCTACAAGAGATAATATTTAGTTTATAAATTGTGTTGAAAAATGAAATCGTCTTTTAATTTACTTGTATTTTAACAACAGTTAAATTTTATCCATCCATATGTATGCACACACATGCTCTTTTGTATATAAATGACCCGTAAGATGAATATTTTTAATTCGAAAAAATGAGGAAAAAAACACTGAATGAAATCGTTCCGCTTTCTGTAATATTTACAATGGCTTGAAACTTTTCAGCATGAAACTATACACGGGACTTACTTGCCATAATGTGGATTCAAAGTTGTAATGTTCCACAGGGGTAATGCTGTGAAACATCAATAAAAATGCATGAATATATGGAATGAACATGTACTTACCGTGGGTTAGGTATGTAAATTTTTTGTAACTCAACAAATAAATTATATACGATAATACAGCAAGTGTATATTTCTTATTAATTCATACCATGTGTCGAGTTGTAATTTAAAATGCGAAATTAATTAGAGGCTTTGTCGACTGTATGTTATTTTAATAAAATTTACAACAATTTAATGAAATTAATTCTTTACATTTGTTTCAACCAGTACGAATCGGATTATTATATTTAAAATACCTTTTTTTATTTTTTAAAAATATTGTTAATCAAAAATGTTTCTTTCTATATAAAAAATATTTTATTCAATAAATTACCTCTTACAAACAATGTAATCCATTTTTTTACTCTTTTAATTTAAACTGAAAATAAAAATAAAAAAGTAATTTCTGTATTTTATTTCAAAGACTGGTCTTAATTTTTTTTAAAAGATATATATATATATATATATACATATATATATATATATATATATATATATATATATATATATATATATATATATATATATATAATAAGAATGAATATAAAGTTTATATCACAAAATGACTATTCATAGTTTTTCGCTGAGGTATAATTTTACATTGAGTTAGCATATTTACGAATTCTGAATTGAAACTTATAATCTATGTACATTATATTAAAAAGAACATTTAAATTTCTACCGGACTACATCTCTGTTACATCTCGGGAAATGTCTATAAATATATCAAATGTTAATTGGTTCTTGAAATAAATGTTAAATTTATTAAATTGATTAATGTTAAATAACTTGTAATTTAAACAACAAATTAATGACTAGATTTCGTTCTCTAGTATTTGTTTCACCATATTTTAAGAAAAACGCGTTGTAGTGATTTTCTTCGTCATTTTTGATTATCTGAGTTTTTGTTCTCCACTACTAGTTTTGACAAGATTGATATCTTCAGGTAGATTGTTAGATCTGTTTTCTTGAATTGGTGGTTAAGTAACTTTCTCGAATGGACCGGGATCTTTTTAGCACTACAATCAGTCAATATTTCTGTTGTTGATTATTTTGTTAACAGTATGCTAATGAAACAGAAGTTCTGTGTCTTTTTTGATTTATTTTTATAATTTTTTTTTATTGCAGTTAAAGATTTAAATGTATCTTTTGCTAAAATAAAACATCTAAACACTTACCAAAACTAAATACCTATTCAAAACAAGTTTTAGCTTCTGTGTATACAGTGTTTATTGTTATATCTTGAGTCAGAAAGTGGAGAGTTGAATTAGAATCGTAAAAGAGTGAAATAAAAATTTATAATATCTTCCTGCGAACTTAACAAAACACTTTATCAGAAAACTGACACCAAGGATAAGCAGATTTTATATTTTTTCATGAACTTTAATATTTTTCGCGGATGTAATAGAAAAAAATAGTTGAAAAAAGTTAGTTTTTCTTATCTTTTTTGATTATTACTATAATTGTAATTAATAGTATTCATTTGATCTCTATGCTTGATTTAAAAAAATAAAACTATCAATGTTTTGTACAATTTAAAAAAATATTTAAAACACTGTTTTATTAAAGAACATAAACTTTTCTCTAAAGTACTATAGAAAAACAAATTAAAACTCTGTTAAAACTACGTTGATTATGTCAGCGTTAACTTTTGTTAATAAAGTCGATTTTTAACAAAATTTTAAAGTTTCATTTAAAAATCTAACACTTCATGTATAACAATCTAATAGTTTTGTATAGTTTCAAAACTTTTAACAAGTACGCTATTCAGAAAATTTAATTATATCCAACATGCTAGTTTTGTTACAACTTACAAGAACTAAAAAGCTTTTTATAATAATTTGCATGTTTTTCTTGTGTGTCAAAATACAATGTTAATGATTATGTGACATCTTTTTTTCTTTTCGCCAATTTATTTTTTAATAAGTACAATATTTTTTCAATATTTATTTGCTTTGAATTCGAATACTCTTTATGGCATATGATATATCGTATTAGTCCGAATATTTTCCATAGATTTTCATTAAAAAACAAGGGTCGTTTTATATTCGGATTTTCAGGAGTTCAAGCTGGCACGCCATTATGTTTTTAAAAATAGTATTTATATTATTTTTGTGTATACTACTTTCTATTAAAATATATATCGATATTTTTTATACTTTTCTTTGGAAAAAGGTCAGGGGTAATAAAAATGCTTTTTTCTTGATTTATTTTGAAAAAAACTGTTTCCTTCTGATGCGATCATTAACCTTCTCGAGTCCCAATCCACTTCCCGTTGAGTAAAAATAATGTCTTTCAGATATTATTACTAAAAATGAGCTATCATTCACAAATCAAAAAGCTGAATTTAAAAAAGTTGACTGGAAGTGTGTTTTTTTTGCACGTGCCATATATAGAACATTGAGCTTTAGGAGTATTATTCAGGCAACCTTAGTTTATAATATCCATACATTAAACATAAGAAAAATTATTCACTTACATTTTTGACAACAAATGTGGGGGCGATGTTTACGGACACGGTGATACTGTCAGGGACGCTCCTGATGAAAAGGTTTTTGACCCTTAGAAGAGAATTTATAACGGTTTTTCGGTCCCAAGTATAACTATATGGGTTGAGTGAAGGGTATTACATCGAAACTGCACTTACCTGATCGATACACTACTTTTTACAGTACTTCAAAAATGATTGTACCAAAGATGGCATCTGGGATCGAAAGGATTAAAATGGTACAACAGTGATTGTGCAAAAAATCAAAAAGTTTTTTCTATAAGGAACACACACGCTTATTAAACGTTGGATCAAGTGCACATAATTTAAGATTATATAGAAAAATGATGTTAAAAATCTTGTATGTAAGATAAGAGTGTTTTTCTTACATGTCTTTTTATATTTTGACTTGTCATAGTTTCAGAACGTGTTCCATATTGAAGTAGATTTTAGATACATCTTAGTTATTTAAATGTGACCAAAATAGCAACGTAAATAATAATTGTTGGGGAAATATCATACAAACAAAATCATCGAACAATTTATGAAATTGATTATTATTTACCCATTCTTGTCTACTTACATTGGTGGTTAATTGCATATCAATTACATGTTTTTAAAAGGTTGTCCGACCTTTAGATAGTGAATTGAAATCGATTCAATTAATATTTATTGTACCACAAAACGATTTTGTGATATATAATAATTATTTGTAATTTATTCTGATAATTGTATCGTTAATATTCTATTCGAATATATCAACAATTGTGGTTTGATTTATATTAATAATAGAAGCATGTTTTTATAACATTTGTTAAGTATTGAATTGGTGGTTACAGTAAGCAAAATATTGCAAAAATACACAAAATAAAAAATGTTTTATTCTTTTTAACGCGGTATAAAAACAGTTCATTTGTGTGAAAAACAATGTAACGCATGCAAAGTTATGCTAAAATATAATTTCTTTTATTTATTGTCTGTACGCTAAAAAGATTACAGAACGGAACGAATCTGATAAATGAAATGTTTTTGTTGTAGATTTTAAATATTTTTTCACATAAAACGGCGGCGAAGGTTAAGCAAATATCCTTTGATTTTTTCGACATTGAACGATTCTAAATTCGTGCGAAACATATCGAATCGATAATTGTTTTATTTGCTCGTCGTGTTATCGAACACATTGACTGCACGTCGATAATGAACGCAGGTCGATCATCGTTTCCATAATAATAATAATAATTGAATTACACGTTTCGAAATTTTAGTATTGCGCTAATGCCAGTTATTTCGAACACGTTACACTGTATGAATATTTATGATTTATGTGTGTCGACACACGTGTCGGAAAAGTATAAACTTTCGAATGAATATAAACGGGAAACGTAGTGAAAATTTCGTCTCGTTATGTGTACGTAAACGATACCCTGGTCGATTGTGCGTATCGTACATTCAAAAATAAATAACAATAACTTGCACATTCAACTTTATAGTTAGTGGCATCAACCCTTTTTGTTATCTGTCTCAGTGGCGTACGTCGCGGCCATATATACATTATTGTCGCATTCCGTTTATTTTTCCGGTCGATGACGTTGGGATGTTACAGTGTGGTATAAAAACGGATGCACGTTTAGCACGTCGATGTGAACGAAGTCATTTTTCTTTCTTCGAGTGAACAGAACGCTTCTTATCGTAAAACGTAATGTCATAATACGCGTGCAATCTATTATAAAAGAAAACTATTTAGTTTTATACTTCTTATTTAGAACGTTATTGAGAATTGAGTGAATCTATTGAGCGACGGAAAACATATTTCTTCAATGTAAAATACAACACATTCTTTACATTGTAATTTTAACTCACACTACAATTTTGATTTTTAGATTTAATCTTGTCAGTTTTGTATCAGGTTCAATACAACATTTTCCATGAAACTTTATGTCAATTAACCCTTTGAAGCTGGGCGTGGATCTAGGAATCCATTGATGTTTTCCAAAGAAACTATGGTCTCAGAGCGTTGTTTTTGTATGGTATATTTAAAGGTCACTTATCTCTTTCTAATGAAACTAAATCTATAACTTTTTTTATTAGAAAAAAATTACGATCGTCCAAATCAGAAAAATCGCGTTTTTTCTTTTGCTAACCTATAAAAATCATGAACTTGAGAATTGGGTTGAATAATATTTTTTTTTCAAAAGTTCATCATGGGAAGAAAGCGTATAAAAAATGTTGAGCCTCTATATCCAGGTACAAGATATAACCGACGTGAAACCGTTTTGTGTACACTTGATTATTTCAAAAATTTTCACACTCAGTAGTAATGTTATTTCTGCAAAATTTCAATTGTAATCAATTTTTCTGCTTCCAGTTATATACTTTCAATCAAGAGATTTATGTTTCCTCGAATATTATCAACGATTTTTGATAATATGAGATAGATGTGAAATTTCTAATGACTAATTTGAATTAACATATTTTTTCTTATGACCGACAAATTTGCACTTTTTATTTAGTTTTCGATTAAATAATGTCCAATTAATCGAAAAATATTTGTTAAAAAATATTAACACCCTTTCTCCCTTTCCTGCTCCAAAAGGTTAAAAGAATTATATTTTCATTTCTTATATATTGAATAAAATCAATTTAAATTACTTTTTTACATAAAAAATCAGTTGTGTATAATATTCATATTTTATTGTGACAATATGTTGTAAATAAGAAAAATTATAAAAGATGTAATAGTTTTAGCCAGAGGTTGTTATAATTTACCTCATTTATGTACAATATTTTTGTATTTCTATGATTATCGAATTACAAATAAAGAAGAGAAGACTTGGGAGACTTTTCTTTGCTTTTTTTCCGTGAACTTTTGTACCTCCCTTCCTATATATCTAAACTAATTAATTTTTATATATTTTAATTTTATTGAAATGCGTATAATCAACAATCTCAAATGAATTATTATTAAACTATTTTGTCGAAAAAAGTGTTTGATTTGTGGGTTGAGTGAAATATTCATTAGTATTTTTTCTTTTGAAATATATTTAATAAAATCGTTGTCTGCAGGCATATATGATACAATGATTCTATGTTGGACCGCAAGTCACACTTCGTGAATTAGTAATTTATGAAAATTGCTTCGGTTAGTCAAAAGTCTAATAAGAAAACAAACATCTCTTATTTTTAAAGATAATATCGTCCAAATTGAGTCAATTACATCTGAAGCATATTTACTGCTCTGTATTTGTCTTTACTATTCCAATTGATACTATCGTGCACTTTTAGTGCCGTATTAATTAAATTGATCTGATCAGAGTTTCAGAAAATGTCTATATCAGATAATGATATTAAAAAAAAAGACACGACAGTGCACTAAAACTACGCCAATGCACTACCCCCTACTGCGTTTATGTAATTCCGACTGCTTATTTCTCGCTAGTTCCCGTCCCCTCTCGTTCACTTAATATGGGACAGTACGAGAGGGTTCTGGATTACCATCCGAAGCGTAAATGTGATTTCGTCGGCTCCCGATGAAAGCGTGATTCGTCTCGGCGATTTCGCACCCCGTATCTATACTAGTGTACATATACGAAACTAGCTGGTGCGTGTGGGGGGTCGCGTTCGGTTCGAACCGCATTTTCTTTCCGACGTGGGTGTAACACGCGCTACGTACGGGGACGAAATTGTCGAGGTAAACGAAAACTTCGCGGCCTGGTGACAGGCAGGCAAGCAAGCGGGCAGACAGGCTGCTGCCGCCGCCTGTTTGGCAAAGCCGTACGCTCGTGTGTCGTCAACGTGTGTCCCTCGTACCAGAAAAATAAACGCTGAGGTTGCCGAGTTATCCTTTTTTATACTCTGGATTTTTTTTATTGGGAAAAATAAATTATTCAAATACAAAACGTTCCACTAATAAGGTTTCTCTGTATATTTTTTTCATTTCAATTTTGAAACGTCTATGGATTTAATTCAGGTGGTTCTTTGAAATTTTTTTAAAGATATTTCTGTAACCGGTTCGTCAGAATACAGTGTGCGTTTTAAAAAATATATCTATTTTTTGTATCGTACCTGATCTTTTTGTAAATAGAAATTTACGGGTTCATAATTGTAAATGATAATTATATGTTTGACCGAGTATGTCTGGTCCAGTGTGATTTATCATTTTAATTTTTATTTAATCTTTCATTACTTTCATAATTGATGCTAAATAGTTATAATATTATTTATGAAAAAATCAGAAAATTTTGATATAAAATCGAAATACACTTAGTTAAAAATTCAGGATATACAAAGTGTTTTAATAATTCTTGTTACTGAAGTCGGTTTACAGTAGTCTGAACGAGTGTTTCTCAACCTTTTTCCGAACTTGTTTCCTTCCTATGGTTTCCCTGTCCTACAGGTAGAGTGGCAGCTTTTTAAATGGTTCGTTTCTAAATAGAATATATTTTATTATATTTTTTATCATTTATACAAAATACAATAATTAAATAAACATTTATACTTTAGGTATTTTTCGATCAATGTGACTCTTGTGCTTTATGACCAGAAACAAGTTTTTTTTATATTAGGTTCTATTGCTCTGAGGGATAACTGAAGTTCACCTCTGTCCATTATGTTAAAGCAATTCCACGTTTTGATGAGTAAATAATTCAGACGACTGAAACCTGTTTCTACCAAGTATGAAATAGGAAATGACATGAAAAACAATTTTGCTTTATCCCAAAGATAAGATTAGATGTTGTACTCTTCATTCAAAAATGGTACTTTTCTTGACTGAAAGTTATTTTGGCTGCTATGTTGCTCTGTAGCTTTATAAGTGCTTCTTTAAATTTATTGATGGTCACTTTAAATTTTATACACTAAACTCCCCTCCCTTTCAAAAAATCTGGAGTGTACCCCATTCGATTTTCCGATACTATTTTGAGTATGTTACCTATGGAGGGTGGCAACGTATTTGGTGGCAGTGTTGGTGTTAGGGAGCGACCGTGAAAATTCGTTGAAAATAGAAAGTCGATTTCTGGAATGATCACAATACTTTCTGTAAGTACCTCATGTATCGGAAAGTAAAAACATTTTTTTACGTGCTCGTTATTAACCTTACAGAAATCCGTGTGGCCCATGGTTAGAAAAGTTTGCCCACCCATGTTCTAAGGTATAGCTTCTACGTATAGATTTTTCTAAAGACAACTCTATTGGAAAAAGACATGAACAACAATCAAAATGAATTATTTTAAACAGAATTTTTTTTATGGCTAGCGGAATGAAACTAAAATTCATTGATATTATTACTGTAATAAATATATTTTGAATTATTATTAATTCAAATTTTCTAAAGTCTTTAAATCGATAAAAATTTCACAACAATGTATGTACGAAACTCTCAAAAGTACTATTATTTTTCGATTAAATTTCTCTGAATATTATCGCAGAGAAATTTAGAGTGGCCTAAAATATGTAAGAAGATTGTAACAAGATGAATATATATTTGAATTTATTTTAATTAAAACAAATATGTACACAGTGAAAAATCGATTCGAGTACAATCCACTATATATATATATATATATATATATACGCGTGTATTTTCAAAAACATTTTGTTACAAACTAGTTTCCTTATTCTAAAGTACACGACACAACGTCATTATTTTTAGTGTCTGTTAACGTAGTAAGAATTTCGAAGAATGTGTTTCTCTTAAGGGAAATGTAATGAAATTCGTACACGGTAAGCTGAGATATACAATAGAATGTATTTGTAGCGATAATGTTCCAGTCTATCCGTATTATAGAAGTTCAGGATTAAATTTCAGTCCGGATAGATTCAAATAGATTAGTGTATACGTTCGGAGTGGCTGCGATCGTGTTGTAATATAAAAACCGTGTCGACGGTAAAAATAAAAAATAGGGTTCAGCAAACATTGATGCAAAGTTCATAAAAGTTTGTAAAGACGTCTTCATGAACAACAAATGGGATTCGCTGGGATCATGAATTATTTAATAGTGGTATCGATTTTGTGAACGTTTATATATAGGTAGGGTAGACATATTATCAGTATTTTAACCAAATTTTTTTTTGTTTATTAAAATGTGAAATCGAATAAAAGTATATGAATTCCTTTCACGAATTCACATAAGAATTTTTATTTGAATACTTCAATTTTGATGGAGGGAGGTTTTTCAGGTCACCCAGATCCATTTGATTTGATTATAATATTTTTACAATATGTTATAAAATTGTATTTTGCCATTTCGTATGGAACCTGTTCATTTTATTTTTATTGTATCGTTAACTGGAAAAGTAAAAAAAAACAGTAAACATATATATTTTTTTCTTTTAAAATCTAAAATTCTTTTATAATTGGATGAAAGTTGTTGTTTATTTATAACACACATTGTTCTGGTGATCTTGGTCTTTTTACTGTTTGCTTTTCTGTTCTTCACTATTAATTTCGACACGTGTAGTATCTTCAGAAGGAATTTAGATATTAGAGGATTTAAATTCTATCTGAAGGACATGTGCCAAAACTGGAGAATAAAAAATTAAGTGAAATAAAAGTACAAACAGAAAATTGTTATTACAAATAATGAACATCGCCATAAAAATGTATTAACGGGATAACAGGTGCACTGATGCATTCAGAGGATGAACCAAGGGGCCCTGGCATCCCCCAAAGGAAAATGGGAAAAACATTAGAAAACAAAACAAAATCATTACGTGAAAATCCTCCTATATACAAAGAGAGATTAATATAACCACGACTGAAGTAATTCAAGAGCTCTGTAAAAAGAAAAGAAAACTGGTTTTATTTTTTAAATAAATGTTTATAATTACCTAATCAGTGTTATTGAATTAGCATTAAACATGTTTTTATTTGTCCAAATCGCTCCTCTCTCTCAGGATTAAATCTTGATTGTGGCACTGAACGGGTGTAATAATGAGATAGCAATTATAATTTTATTATATGTTGACACATTTTCTTTCTAGTCATGTTTATTGTTTTTTTACAGAACCGAACTAAATTTTTAAATTAATTATTTGTCATTAATTCGCTTCATTTTTTCTAGAATGAATTATTAATAGTTTGTATCGTGTCTGTTTCTTTATAGTCATTTTTTTCTCTATTTGAAAATAAAATATGAACATTTAATAAGCCTGAAAAATAATGAAATTTAAATTAATCCATTTGGTTATTAAAATCCAAAAGGATATAGGTGATAATTGTCGACTTTTTAAGTATAGTTCTTATTTTTTTAATTTTTTAAAATTAAATCCCGTTTTATAGAAGATTGTTTATACAAGGTACACAAGTTATCAATATAAAAAATAATAATTAAAAAAGGAAAATATTTCTTTTATAATACATAATGGAAAATGTTAGAATATAATTATATAAAAGCGTTTTCTTTTACTTATAATTTTTATCAACTTTAAAAGATCCATTTCATTCGAAATAATTTTCATTGAAGAAAAAATTAGGAAGCTTGAAACTTTATATTCACAGATGAATTTTTTAGTCAGTTCATATCCCATTAAAATTTTTTTTCTGATTACAAATGTTCAATAATTGATTCTTGTTCAATTTTAATGTTTGGTTATGCGTATTTTGGTTGCAAATCTAATTATCTTCAGAGCACTAAAGAGCGAAAAAACATGTTTTTAAATTTCGCAAATGAAATATTTTTTTTTATTCCACAGAACACTAAACAATTTTTAGTCGAAAATATTCAATAAAACCTTAATAGTTATTTTTACTAGCAACAATAAAAAATAATTAATAATGATTTATTGAACATTTCTGATCAGACTTTTTTGTGATCTGTAGGATGAAATAGAATTTAATTGTGAAATTGAATTTAGTCACAGTATCAGAAATGGGGTGTGGATTCGACGTTTTTTCGATTTTTCTGCACTTTTGCCTTTGTTAAATAAATTTTAATTTCATATATTTAAATTTGAATATAATACAAGTGTTGTCTATTTTTGAAGTATTTGGATGGAAATTTATATGTTTCGATCTCTCTTAAGTTTTGATTGTTACTTTTTTCGTACTTTTGTTAAATTTTTTTAAATTTGATGCGATGTTCTTTGTACTTTAGGGGTCAGCGAAGATAATAGCCTGGATATTGAAATGTGTATAAGAAATAATCAGTAATAAATTAATGAAAATTTTATGATTTGTGGTGTGAGTGAAAAATTAATACTTGAAATTGAATTTAGCAATAATAATTTTCAATATTTTTTCAAACACATCTTTTTTAAAAACAAAAAAGATTTTATTTTCGCATCATGATATGATCCGTACTCTATTATTTTACAGTATTTTTATAGTAATTTATATTGTTTGACAGATAGAAATGTTTACTTTCAATATTCACAAATGTTATATTAATCATTGTGGAATACTAAGCTGTAAAAAAAAACTGTACTGTAAAAAAACTATTCTATATTTGATTGTGAGAATTACTAATTGTAGAAAAATCCTTCATAACAAAAGTGTTCGAGATTATGTTTGATACATTTGATCTTTTGATCCATTGATTACGAACTCTTTACACTATTTTTCAACAATAGATACTCGTACGGTTGTAAATCGATATATAATTCAGATAAGAGCTTTTGTGTGTACGTGAAGATATCTCGGTTTGATACTGACAACAACCGTATTTTTTTGGAAATTTATTATCCGTATACCTAAGAGACAATGCAGTGCTGAAAAGCAATTATTTCATAAATAGTACCCTGGAGATTACACTTACGTTGTACGTACGAGAGGGTTTAGTTTATACAGTAGCGGAGTCTCTGTATTATTTCACGACGGGTTACAAACATGTGACACTAAATATGTGACGTGCACACGACACCGCCGGAAATGGAACGACGTGTTTGAACTTGTGCTCACTTCGTTCACTACTAAATGCGTGCGAATCGTTTCGTTTCCTGTATTAATTAATTAACTGCGAGACTCATAATATAGGTAACGTTTGTGATTAATACTCGTATAGATTAATTATTCGTTTCGATTTATTAACCTGCACAATATTTCTTGAACGTATTGAATCCCCGGTGGCGTGATAAATGAGAAGTCGACGAGAATGGACGAGGCTTATACCGAACGTAATAGCCTTTACTTAATATCTTTTCATGAACACTGTTCGTCGTCGCCGTTGTTTTATATTAGAAATAACACAGTGTTATTTATGTTTGAGAATTTCAACACCTTAGCGTATTGTGTCACTTATAGTAGATTTATTAAAATCATCAACTATAAATAAGGACTTGTACTAATAATGCCAGAATGTATATATTAAACTATATGTTTTTGTGAAAGAAATATATTTTAAAAGTATTTCAAGTATTTGATAAACTAGTTAATTTTTACTGACTGACTAATAATTATTTTTTAATTACTTTTAACAACTAAAATTCAAATTCTGTAAATTGAAATTTATAAATATGTAATCGCAAATTATAATTATAAGAGATTAGATTTATACATTTCATTTTATATTTTCATTGAATGTATGAATAATATGAGTTATCCTGCTGGTCTGTTTTTTTTTAATCAGTTGCGTGCCTGTTCTTCACCTAGTTTCGGCACGTGTTCCATCGCAGGTAATTGTTAGATTCTTTACTGTCTAATATCCACAAATATATAATCGTCTCACCTCATCAGATATATAATAATCATCTTCACCAACAATCACCCTCCCTATTACCCCTATTATAGAGATTCTATAACATCTATGTGAAAATGGAAGACATACCAAAACTATCTGTAAAGAATAGATACTCAGCTGATCTAATAGAATGAAGATCATTAAAGCCTTGTGCTTGTATTTTTTTATAAAAAATAATGCATACAAAATGGCTATTTAAATTGAAGGGAAGTATGAAAAGTTTTACACAATTTTTAGATTTTAATTCTTTCTTTTAATTTTTAGATTCTTTTAAAATATTTTTTTTGATAAATTATTCATTTTTGAATGTACATTTTCACAAGTACTAGTATGGTCATTATACATACATATGTATATATATATATATATATATATATATATATATATATATATATATATATATATATATATATATATATATATATATGGTTTTCTTCTATCTTGTAATATTTTTTCACCCATGCTCTTCAATTGTTTCTCTTGAGCTATTCAATCTGAAATATCTGTTGGAAACGAAGCGTGACATTTTTCTTTAAATATAAATATTTCTCTTTGTCATGATAAAATTTGGATCCCATATGTTCTCTCTATACTCTGGTAATGGTTCCATTAGTGTAATTTTTTTTAATTTTACTTTACAATTACAGTCCTTGATTGTTCTTATCACATAGTTTAGAATTTTCTAATCTTTGCGTATAATGTTTGTAATACTTTCTATATACACGACACAAGCGGTTGTGATTGTAGTTTTTCTTAAGGATAACAGATATGTACTTAATTAAGTTTCGTAATCGAAAAGGTGTTGAAAATATCTTATAAATTTATAGACATGCCTTCCAAACTCCGAGCGCTAATAACGTTGGTTGTCTCTCTTAAACCCAAAATAACCAACTAACCAATCTTCCGAATTAAAAGAAAATGCCTTAATAAAATAAATATTCTATATATTCCTAATGCAGAAACGAAGATCTACTTATTATGAAACTTTTCAGTATTTTAATGACAATAATCTATATTTGCTGACAATTCTCAAAATATATTAACAATAATATATTTTAGTTCGAAATTATATATCAAATAATTTATAATCCAAATCTCAATATACATAGACTCATTTATGAAAAACTAAATAAAGTTTCAACTTTATTACACTTCTTATAGTTTTTGTTATAAAAGATTTCATTGTATAAAAGTCATTAAAAAAAGACAAACAAATAAATAAATATAAACAGAACAAATATAATCAAATTAAGAAAGTACAATCAAAAAAACAGCAAATTATACATTAAAAGTGTAATAAATGCCATGTCTGTGTCAATTTAAGTACTTGTTTCTTTTTCATACCGTTTAAAATTTTACGATTCTTATTCATTCATTACATTTAAAAGTATGACATATACCGATTCACCACCACATAAAATATACTTCAGATATAGTGTTTATATATATATATATATATATATATATATATATATATATATATATATGTATGTGTGTGTGTGTGTGGGTATTTGTGAACCACAGTTCGTTCTCGCTGTAAGTCAGGAGACGTCATAAATTTGGTTCTACGCCTCTATCCTCTTGCGTTCTATTACGTATATTTAAAGTCTCGCTCCGCGTTTAAAGATTTTAGATAATTTCAGTTTTCCTTTCGCACTTATCTAAACTGTAGGTGAAACGATCACAACTTGCCCCGCCTGTTCGGAGACATTAAGCGCAAGTTCAAATTTATCCATTAGGGCTGTAAGCAGTTGACCTATTTTATGATGCTGCTGCAATATTAAATGCGAGACTTAAACTTTTATGCTTCGAACGAGTTTAGAAAGAAGTGTACAAATACTTATATATATACACACACACACATATATATATATATATATATATATATATATATATATATGTGTGTGTGTGTGTGTGTGTGTGTGTGTGTAACATGTTGAAATAAAATGTTATATCTATGATAAACTTAATTAGGAACGTTAAAATAATGAAGTTTTTACAATCTTGTTGAAGTTGTATTTCTTCTTTGTTTAGAGTGAACTAGAAACTTAATTAGAATTTATCTAATTATTAATAAACGGCATTTTATTGCTTACTCGCCTCACAAAACTTTTTTCTACTGAATTTTTTTAATAAATATTTCTTAATTTTTTTTAGCCTAGACGCATTTCGATAGCAGTGCTATTAATTTTAAAGCCTTAAGATTTCTCAGTTCTTAGTGCTTTGAAGACGTCGTCTTTGCATATAGGGTCACAATCGATGCAAGTTTCAGAAAGAGATTGGAATTTTTGAAATAAAAGAAACATTAAATTTTTCATAAAAATTCAATATTAAAATTTCTGTCTATTTTATTTAGGATTAGGTTGTATTGATATCTGTAATCATTAGTACATGAGTTAAAAAAGAATAATTTTCGTTTTTTTAATGCAGATGTTCGCCCTGGGGTCCATATTTAATGCGTTTAGTTGGTAAAGCAAACGTAAAAATTGCAAAATTCCTGAATAGTGACGATCCAAAGTTTGGCCAGATCTGCATTTGCGTTCGATGAAATAGGTTTGTTTGTAGATTCAGACGATACTGTTTTTGTACACAGTCAATTACATAGCTCTCTCAAAATATACTTTAAAGCAAGGAATTCAGTTTCAGTGTGCAGAGGAACACATAACAATTAAAAACATCGTTTACACTAAAGTGGTAGAATAATTAAGATTTTAATTTTCCTTTTTTCATAATTTTAACAGTAAATGCATTAATATATATTTTGTTTCATATCGTATTTTTTATTTTATTTGAATATAAGTAAAATGAATGGATGAACGAATGTAATGATTGTAATGTGAACACCCCCGGGGGTCGGCAAGTGTAGCTAGTAGGTGGCAGAACCTCCTGGTTTTTGTAAAAAAAAAAAAATAATTTTATTTCACTTAAACTATATATGTTTTATACAATTTAACTATATATATATATATATATATATATATTATTCCATTTTATGTATTGTTTTTCAGAATTTTTCAAAATAAACTATTTTTTTAAATCAAAGTATGAAAACTTAAAATTTTATCAAAACGGTACTTATTTTTGCAAATGAATTTTCAAAACGGTTTTTTTTGGTATATTCTGATGTATATATATATATATATATATAAGTTTTACAAAATAATTCATCGTTTTTTTATATAAAAAAATATTTTTTACGGAAAAATAGAATACATTTCAATTCTCAAAATATCCCTCATTATTTTATATATTATCGCCTTATTTGTTGGACAACTGACGAATTCCTTGTCAAAAAGATGGCTGCTTTGAGTCGATAAAGTTGTAAAGCATTTTGAGACCTCTCCCATTTTTTTTTAGCATTTTTTGCATGTTTAATGCATCACAACACCTTCTTCGAAAGCTGAACAGATCACTTTCGCTACTTCGGCAGCATTATTTTCAATTGGGATGCGAAACTATCCAAAGCGTCATACGTTGCTTTGAGGATGCCACCAGGTTCATTACTGTTTTTGCGAATTTATGCCAACTGATTTTCCAAGGTATATAGTGTTCTTAAATGATAAGGTTGGCACTTAAAAATTCTAAAAGGATGAGAAAATATTTTAATTTAAAACAGAGTTGTAAGTCATTCAACTCTCTCTCTCTCTCTCTATATATATATATATATACACATACATACATAAATATGTATATACAAAATGCATGTTGTTAAGAATATGCTTCTGTCATCATAAAGTAGACTAATTCATCTTCAGATTGCATCACATGATAGAATCGTATAATGTCATACTATATTAAGTAAAATAAACTCTGAAACGTTGCAAAGATACCGCTACAAACTCAATTTGAAAAATGTGGTTACCACAAATGCATGCTTCTTTACTACTTAGTTTTCAGAACGGTTTTTTTTGCTTTTCCATTTAAATTTATCTTTTGCTCTCTATTATTCTTTCTATTAATTTAGACTTTATAGTTGATTATTTAGTCTTTATATTTGATTTTAAAATCTGTTATCACACCCTATATATATACATATATATATAAATAAATAAATATATATATATATATATATATATATATATATATATATATATATATATATATATATATATAAATAAATAAATAAATATATATATATATATATATAAATATATATATATATATATATATATATACGTTTTTCTTACCGCAAGAAGACATCATAAAAATATGGATATTATCAGATAATTTTCGCATATTAAATTTCTTTACGATAGTTTGAAATTTTACTTTTTATTCATTGATCGTATAAAGTCGAGTTACTCGCATAGATATTGTCGTCCCCGGGACATAAAAACGAATCGTTGGGATTAAAATGGAGATTGTATCGGGATTTGAGCTTAAACGAATCGCTAATGAAGCTTTGTTGGATCGAATCAGTTACACGTACGCGTAGTCTATCTATTCGTGTCGTTTGTGAAATATTTCAGAAGAGAGTTATGCGATTTGCCAAGAGATTACGAACAAATAAAGTTTTTTATTTTAGCCAATCGTAATTTAGTTCCCGTAAATGTTTTATGATTTAATTTTGAATATATCGTACGTGTTAATAATTAGATACATTTTTATTAGTGTGTGAAAGATACAAAGAAAAAAATCATTCTTAAAATAAGAAAGAAATGAATAGAAAATGAGATATGTTTATTATCTATGTGTTGATTTCATGTTTTATTCGATAAAAAATGTACTTTTTTTTGGTTTCCTAACATTAATCATTCACTAGATGTTTTAGAGGCAATATACTAAATTATTTACATGTTTTTATATAAAACTTGTGATCAATTTTCACTCAATACAGTTATGACAGTATGATTAAATTCATTTTTAAAATGAATCCTTTTTTCATTCCCACAAACCATAAAAAATCTGATAAAAATTATTGAATAATTCACTAATTTGTGAATGTTTCTTATACACATAATGCTTAAATATTACTTCTATCTTAGTCATAGATTTATTAAATATGCTTAAACCATCCATACATGTTTTTCTGTACAGAAAATCATATTTATTTATTTCCTTCGCCAAACTTTATTTTCATCTTGAGATTTTTATTTCATACATCCTACTTGTTCTCTGTCACACAACCATATAAATTATGTTCCTCTATAAGTCTTCATAATATCACATCGCTCGATACAATGCAGCATTCACGTTCAGTAATGCATTTTATATCTGCAGAACTAAAAAAAGTCATCATATTCCTTGCCAATTTTCCTGCTACGTGATTTTTCTTAATATTGTTTTAGTTTTCTTTTACAAGTATTACGATACTTCTTCAAATATTCTTTCTGATGAATAAAGATATTAAAAACATGTTTTATAGAGAGATTTAAAAACGTATAAATATCAATTAGTATTGATTTGTTCTCTGTACAGGACAATAATTTCACAATTCTTTACTGTGCAGTGTATCTGTTCTTAATAATAAGATAAATGGTATATAAAAGTTACACTTCCTTTATTCTTACATTATTTTTAAACATACCTTATATATATATATATATATATATATATATATATATATATATATATATATATATATATATGATGGGTGGGGTGGTGGTTATCTATGTATAGACATATAATAAAAATGGTAATAAGTTTTGTGTTTATAATTTAGAGATATCTTGAACAGTTAAATTCATAACATGGATTAAACATTTTAAAAGAAAATTTAACTGTGTAATTATTTTCTTAGACAATTTTTTTTAATTAAACGTAGTTGTATATTAGATATTACACTTATTATAAAGTGTTGTTTAAAAAATGTTGCCAATTAATTGTATATTTAATTTCATAAAAAAAATATTGCAATATGAAAGTATAGTGTCAATTGTGTATTTATTTGTTTATTTTATTTATTTATTATTTTTTTAAAAGACACTTAGGATGAGGTTGATTTATATAAATAGAATATATTATTTCATAAATGATATAATAGCGGACTTGTAAAACGCTTTTGAAATTAAATTTTCTGTTTCATTTTTAAAAAAAAAACACATTATTACGAGTCAGTTTAGTTTAAAAAATAGAATTTTAAAACATTTAATTATCTACAGTTTTATATCTGTATTCTTCTTAACATTTGAATACTTTTCTCGATGATTTTGTGAAAAGTGAAACATTTGTACGAAAACTTTGACCTATCAGAAAAAAACATGCACGACATGATACGATCACAAAATTCAAAGCATACCTATCAGCCTTGTACATCATTGCGAAACCATAATTGGATATATACCTCTAATCAGATATATACGCACAACTCGCATTTCCAATAATGTTTTTAACCCCAAATCGAATATGGCATTGACGGCGATAGCATCGGAAAAGCGGTGTGATGACAAAAAAAAACCGCGGAATTAATATTTCATTTTACTGTACAACTGTTGATCCGCTTAATTATGAAATCATTTGTTTTGAGCTTTTAATTAAGCTGTAGAAATTTTTACAGTACTTTTTTGTGGCCCTCGTTCTCCATTGTTTGTTATGATGATTAATTGTTATGGCCGCTGACCAGCCAGTCCTATGCATGGCGTATGGAATATTTTATACTGAACAAACATTACATTTTTTAGTTTATGAATATATCTCTTTTTGTTAGTCAGGTATTTTTCATAAATATGTATATTATTTTTTTTTCGTTTTTTATGAAACAGCTCGTTACGTGAAAAACACATTTCCGGTATATGTTTAAATTAGAGATTCGTTAAAAAGTTCTCTAATATGTGCATCTCTTATATATAAACTATACACACAATGTGCACTCACATGCATACATACATACATACACACACATATATATATATATATATATATATATATATATATATATATATATATATATAATAGAGAGAAAAATTCATTTTTTTGTATTTACGTTATGTAATCAGAAAAGAGAAGCAAGAGCGCCAGTCGATTGAAATGAAACCGACTTCATATTTATTAATCATGTTTACCCATCTTTATTATTAAGGTTATGCATTTCTTTCTATTAATGTCTAATCTCGCTGTTAATAATGATAGTTAATTTATATTCTGATTATTTTGTAAGGACAGTAAGGACCGAATATTCATAATCATCCATTGATATATTTTATTTTCAATGTATAATTAGTATTAGATATAGGTACACCTCTAATATATCAAATGACAAATGAAGCACATTGTATATATATATATATATATATATATATATATATATATATGTATATATATATATGTATATGCATATGCATATGTATATATATATATATATATATATATGTATGTATGTATGTATGTATGTATGTATGTATGTATGTATATACATACACCATATGCTTCAACTGTTTTCGAATTTTATAATAATGTCTGTCTTTATCTAATGCTAATTTATAAATAAGAGACAAAAAGTTACCAAATTAACACGAAATCTGTTTCTTTGTGTCAACTATAGAATGATAATCTGTAGTTAGAAAAAATAAAACTGAGATGTATATCTGTCTTTTTTAAGAATAGCTTATATCAGTCTATTTTTTTTTATAAACAGCTATAGGTTTTGTCAACAAATTTATATTTTTTATAAATTCTCGTGCTTACGATAGAGAGAAATGCAGGACATTCAGAGAAAAGATATTTAAACATAATTCATATACTTTTATCAATGTTTCGTTTTATTTCAGTGATTTATTCTGACTGTTGCTTTCTTTTTCATGATTGTATTTGTACTATATATATATATACATAATATTTCTATAATTATTAATTTATGTAGAAGAGAAATATAACTTCACAGTAGCACGGGAAGTATGACGTTGAAGCAGCTGTAAGGGAAATATAGTTTTTATGTATTTTTCTAACCATGTCGTCCGTAATGGTCACAAACATACAATGTCATATAAATTATGATTTTTTTTAAAAAAACATCGTATTTTTTACAACTGTACGCTCTAGTAATTCATCAAAAATATATGGTTAATAAAAACGCTACAAAAATGTGCAGATATTTTTTATATTAGTTATCTATCACCAATAAAGCATGTTTTCACAAATTAAAGTAAAATTTTAAACAGTGGATTATTGACAACAAAATTTTCCTTTAAAACTTAATAAATTAAATTGAAATATATATATATACACACACACACATAAAATGTAGTTTGAAACGTTTAAAAACATTGCAGTTTTTTTTTAAAGAAAATGAGAGCTAAGGAATGGATAGACAACCAATAACATAATAGTGGTAAATTATGCTTACCTATTCGTACATCAAATATTCTACCTTCGAATCCCAAACCTAGACTATATTACATTCCTTTCATATCTTACCCACTGCTCAGGCTATTCTAGTACAAAATAGTCTCGTGGACTGTACTGATAGACAGTTCAATATATTATAAAATATCCACAAACTATATTTTTTTTTGATTAAAAATGTTTAATAATTGATTGATTACTTTTGCTCATTTCGATGGCAGTATCATTATCTTGCCATTTTCTGATTTTGCAAAAGTTTTCTGTACCTTATCGTACTGGAATGATGACACATAAATGAATAAATTGAAATATGTTTAAAATTATTTTTTTAATTTCTAATCATACTTTTTTATCAATTGTAAGGTGAGCGAAAAATGCATTTTAAATAGATATTTTCAATTTTTACAAAGGTTATGGAAACATTGAAAATAAAATATTATTTTAAATGAAAATTATTGATTTTTGTTATCTTTTTGTTTTGAAAATGATAGCATCGTTATCGAAATGTGCATAAGTAAATACTAAAAACGAGCAATGACGACTGATCGAATATTTTTGATTAGGACTTTTTGTTGTTTTGGGAGTGAAAATATAATTCATCTGTGAAAAGTTACAATACTTTTTTTTATTTATTTTTTTTGAATGCATTTCGATGGCAATGTTGAAAATTTGGCACAGTTTATTTCATATTATTTTAGAATATCATATTATAATAGTTCTTATATCTAATAGTTGAATATTATTTATATATGTTTTAATTTTTATGTACTTTATATATATATACATATATGTATATATATATATATATATATATATATATATATATATATATATATATATATATATATAGGATCAGTGCAAAAGTTCGTAACGATTTGAAATTGAAACTCAGGCGATTATTTTTCACAGAAAATGCTTTTATTAATCAATTATATATTCACCATCGTTCTCTGCAATCATTATCCAACGTTCAGGCAGCTTCTAGATTTCTCGTTCGTAAAAAATGCGCGGTTTTTAGGCAAAAAAGGCGGTGAGATGGTTTTTGGCAGTCTTCATGGTGTTAATTTTTTTTACCGTTTGCACTGTTCTACAGCGACCGGAACAAATGATAATCCGAAGGTGCAATGTCCGGAGAATACGGTGGATACAATGATTTTCCATTTCAACTGCATTAGTTTTTGCAGAGTCTGTTTTGCTGTATGTCGTTTTGCGTTGTCGTGGCGGAAGTTGACTCCCTTGCGATTGCCCAAACTCGGACGTTTTTATTTAATTACTGCGTTCAGTTTGGTTAGCTGTTGACAGTACTTCTCTTTAGTAATTGTTTCGCCTTGTGGGAACAGCTCAAAATAAACAACACCTTTGCAATCTCACCAAACACACTGCAACACCTTCATCGGATGCAAGCTTATTTTGGGGACTCGTTTTTCCCTTTCATTCGCTTGTTTCCGCGTTCGTGTGTGTCGGACGTTATTGTACAATATCTATTTGTCATCGCAAGTCACCAACCCATCTAAAAAAGCTCTCTGTTGAGTCGTCTAAGCAAAAAAACTGCCGAAGAGATGCGATCAACCTTGTTTTTCTCAACCAACAAGTGCGGCATTCACGTACCGAGCTTCAATGTGAACTCCTGCTTCTTTAAATGCCAAAATGCAGTCGATCTCTCAACGTTGAATGTCTTGGAAACCTTCTCTATGGAAATTCGTGAGTTATTGCCAACTAGAGGCGGGATTAGCCGTCCAGAGTGGGGTTGATCTTCGAGATTAAAATCACCCAGTCGAAATTTTGTAAACCATTTCTTCATAGTTGGAAGTGATGGTGTATGATCTAAATAAACCTCCCGAATATTTTTCGTAACCGTCTAAAGGTTACTCCTTTCCGAAACATGTAATAACATAACGTGACGAAAATGTGTCTTTTTGTTGTTCATTTTCAAAAACTTTTCTTATACACAAATCGGATCTAAACAAATGCTTCCGATGGTCAAATAACAGATGTGACTGTCATCTTTCAAACAATTTATAACATGAATAGATTTTAATCACTAGCGGTACTTTTAACACCACATACTGAACGTATAAGAACTTTTACACTGATCCAACATATTCCTCTCTACCTGTAATCATATACCTGACTATACTGCAATCGTATGATTTGTATAGCATATTATGTATTTATTGTTGAATCTTTCAATAGAAAATAATACGGCATTAAGTTTGACGGTATTTCCTGTATATTTCTGATTAAATTACCCACACAACTGTTCACAAACAATACATAACACTTTAAACATTATTTGAAGAAACAACGAACTCGCATTTCGAACTCGATAAAATTGCAACAACACAAACGCGAATCATTATCAAAAGAACAAAGGGATACAAGAGCACACATCCATCCACACCCCTGTGTACATGTACTGAATTCCCAGCGCGTGTTGTTGTGTGTGTGTGCTCGTGTTACTTTCCCACTAAACATATACATACACAACAACAACAATATATATATATATATATATATATATATATATATATATATATATATATATATATATACACTGTGTGTGTGTGTCTGCCGTTTTGTGTTCACTATGCTACAGTGGCTGACATCTAGTTGTGACGACCCCGTTGTCCCATGCGACATGATCGCACCGTCGGCAATGAAGCGATTGCCGCCGTTGTTGTCAGAGGGCAAAACAAACGCTGCCTTTATCTTCTGCACCCTTGCTCCCGTTTCCGTACACGCCGATGATTTACTTTGTGGCATTAAATTGACTTGTACCGATGCCAATATAGTCGTCGTGTCTGTCTATTCATTAAATGGCATCAAGTACGAATTTCGTGTTAAATTCGATACGTTTATGCGAAACGTCATCTTGGATCCAACGTTGTGCGTTATTTTCATGCGGCATTTTATTCCATTTAATGTAGTAATTGCAATTATACAACGGTACGAAAAGAAACGTTCGTACAGTGTAATTTCAAATGGACAATCTCGAAATACGTTGTTTTAACAGTAAATAATTCGAACGGAAATCGATAATGTATTCCATTGAAATTACGTTTAAAAGAGAAAAGGTGATTTTGAAATGGATTATTAATTGATGATTATGAGTTTATAAAAAGGGTCGATGCATAAAATCATTCAAATTAGAAACCGGCATAGAATTTTGATTGTAATGAAATATATTTCATTTGTCACGTTTCGAAATTATTAAACAGTAAATAGGGGTTACATTTTTGGTGACAGTTCGATACAGATATGCTATTTATTTCGATTATGAAAAGTGTGTAATTGATTAAATATTTTAGGTCAGGATGTGACACGTCATTAATTATTCATGTATGAATAAGAGATTCGGTGTTAAAATGTTGATTCGATGATCGACGGATCGTGACTTTATTTTCGTTTTCATGATGCGATGAATTAATGAGATGTTGGTAGCTGATTAGTTATCACGCAAGGTTGATAATCCATGTATTTGAATTAAAATACTCGAAGAAACTTCCAAAATTACTTATATTTTATTTAGAAGAAGGTTTTTGATTCCTTTGATTTTACGAAGGCAAGTCAAAAAGCCAAAGGATAGTTAAAAAGTAAGAAGACTTATTCTACATACAGGACTTTTAATAAGGGTATTTATATATATATATATATATATATATATATATATATATATATATAATCTCTTCTAACTTCTATGTGCTTATCCTAACGCTTGATAGTCTTCTGGATTCTGTCCTGGAAGAAACTCTTTGTTTTGTTGCGCAGTCACTCTTGCATAATTGAAGGGAATTCAGTTCTGACTCATTTAGTTACCATTTATGAGATAAAGGTCCATCATTACGAATCAGAGAGTAAACGGCAACGTTTAGTGTGAAACATTATCATCGCCAACATCAAAAAAGTTCAACAGACAGCCTAGTATAGGTTAGTTGACAATGACAATTTTCTGAGATATGGAAGGTGAAAATCAAGTATATAAAACTTAAAAAATCAAGCTTAAGAGACGTACGAAACTTTAAAATTGCAGAATTTTACTCTAAGTCAACGTATGACCTCACACGTCTAAAAAAATAGTTTATTCAAGATATAGAAAAGAATCTATATAGTTTCTGTAGTTAAAAAGAATTCATTTGTGAAGTAAGGTTTCATATTTCTAAATAATGTAAATTGAATGTTTTATTAAATGTAAAAATTAATTCTGTGCCTCTAAATTGAATCAATCATAGTTCTGTTTTAAATTAAAATATATTCTGGTCGTTTTAAGGTTTTAAAGTGCTGACCATAACATTTAAAAATACTATATACCTTCGTTAGGCAATTGGCATAACGTCACAAAACAGTAGTGAACACGATGGTGTACGAAAAGAAACATATTAAGCATTGCATACTTTTTGCATTCCATTTGAAAAAAAAATACTGCCGAAGCCGCGGAAATACTTTGTTCAGCTGTAGAGGAAGATATTGTAATTTATAAAACATACAGAAAAAATCTAAAACAGCGGAAGAGGTTCGAAAATGCATTACAACATCAAAGCCGATACTTTTTCTTCGAAAACAGATTTGTCGGTCAATCGAAAGATAGAGCAAAAGTATACAAAATAATGAAGAATATTTCGGGGATTAAAATGTATTCCATGTTTCCGTAAACATTCATTTTCTATGAAAAAGGTATCAAATTAATTTGTGAACCTAATATATTACATAAAGATAATATTTATTTCATGTAAACATCGGTTTCACAAATTATATTTATGTTTTAAAAAGTATAATCATACAATATTTATCATATAAATTTTAAGTAACTGAACATTTAATATCTTATATAGATTTGAAACATAGTAGATTACCAAAATGAAAACAATGGCATAAAATATGAACAATGTAGTTAAACATATTCAACATTACTTTTCTATGAAATGAAAATATTTACATTTAGTAATCTAAATTTTCATCTGGATAAAAATCATACTTTTAAAAATATTTACAAATGTCTCTTTTCGTGCAGGTTTATTTTATAATTGAAACTCTTTATATCCTTCACAAGAATTGTGTATTAATTGAAAAATAGATTCAATGAAATCCATATCCTTTTGTTTTTTTTTGCAAGTAAATTATATATATATATATATATATATATATATATATATATATATATATATATAATTACAGAATAATATATAAATAAACGTATTTTTCGAGCGATTCATAAAAAAATGAGATAATTATAAAGTTAGAATAATATTGAAAGCACAACTAAATTAAAGTTGTACGATTAACCATACATTTATCTCAATAAAACTAACTTTTTCTATTATTTATACGAAAAAACTCATTTGAAACATTTTAATTCAAATCACAGTCCAAAATTTTAATATAGATTACATTTATGCTGATTTCAAACAATATAATTTCGTATAACCAATCTGTTTTATGAAGTCGTTTCATTTTAACATCTCAATAATGAACTCATTCTGCAAACTTAAGTCATGAAGAATCGATTCAACGAACAGAAACGACACATATATCTTGTCTATCTATCAGTAAAATGGTTTTAACTTGCATCGTCCACTCGTTACAAAGTTACGTAACGACACACTGACACTGCTCTTATCTGGATTTCAATTGCAATCGACTTCAATGCGACATTTCCAAGCCAACAGTTGCTGTATTTCCAAGCCAAACTGGTTGATGCGGTTCTCGTTCCAAATCATACCGAATGTAGCTTTTTGAAATATACAATTGCAGTTTACATCTATCAATATTTCGTTGTATTAATTAAACGAATTACATGCTTTGAATTGTAATGAGTTTTCGAAATAAATGATACATGGAAATATTTTAAATAATATTAAAATTTCTTTTTTTTTTGTATTTTGTTAGACAAATACGAGGTTTATTTATTTCATATTTGTACTTTTATAAATAGCAATTTGTTGTATAGTACAGTTCTGACACTGTGGCTAAAATAACTTTACAAATGAACTATTTTTTCACTCTACAAATCATGAACATCTTTTTCTGATTGAAAATGTTCGGTAAATCATAATCAGTACAGAAAACTGATTTTTCTGTACATTGGCGTTTTGAAGATAACGATATCGCCATCAAAATCCGCAAAATCATCAGTAAAAAAAAGATAAATAATGATGTATTGAACATTTTTGATTAAAAACAATTTTTTCTAATTTTTGGAGTGGAAAAATAATTGTGATAGTTTTCTGTAGAAGACTTTTTTTGCTATAGTTTGCTTTAAAATAAAGATAGTTTTGCTATACTTTGCTATCGAAGAATTTATTCAATGTATGCTAAAAACTAAGTAAGGTTATTAATGTAATGAATATATTTTTAAAGTAAATATAGAAAATAATTAAAAATATAATATTTTAATTGAAAATCTGATCAAAATGATTTAATGAATATTCTCAAGACAGCATCATTACATAATTCAAATATGGATGGATGAAAAATCTGTAAGTATAATTTGACAATTTGTTTGTAGAAAAACCGAAAATTTTATTAAATATTATAAATAAAATGTTTATATTGTGTGTGTTTTAACATTATATATTAAGACATACTATTTAAAAAATATTTTCTCAATTTAACTTCTACGAAATTATTTACTCTTCAGAGAGTTTAAATAAAAAAGAATTTTACCGCAAACTTATCGACTTATGTTGATTGAACCACTATTGTAATTTTGAGATGGTAGAAAAATAAAAAGAAACAATCCAAATATTTATTATGGTTTCATATATTCTTCAAGTATTTCTGCTTGAATTTTTCGTGGTTAGGTGCATAGCATCTGCAATGAAAATAGATGCAGTAAACATTCTCTCAACAAATCTAACATTACATCTCTCATGAGAGAAGAGCGTCCAATTCTTGAATCCCTGCAGTTGAGGTGAAGCAGACTTTCAGTGAATTGGTATTTCATTGAATATTTAAAAACCTTTCAGAATTTACTTAAAAATAAAATTTAATGCGACCTATGTATCAGACGGTGGATGATGGAGAAACCGTACTCACTATCGAATTTGTGATTCTAAACGGATAGTCGTTATTATAAAATATACGCAGTATCGAACATACATACACTTGAATCGTTAACTTCTACGTAGTTTTTGAGAATATATGTGATGTATTTGAATAACATTATCAGTTTTTTTTTTTAAATTGAATTTCGATTTTTTTTTGACTCTTCGGTAGCCATGTTTTTGAATATGTTGAATTTAAATTTTGCCATAAGTTTGCTTCTTGAGTATATTATAAATAACATATCTTGTTATATATTATAAATAACATCTAATGTTTGTAACATTTTTTTTCAATATAGGCCAATGTTTGATAATTTACAAGGTATTTGAAATATTTATTTTCATTACACTGAAAATACAATCATTTTTCGCTTATATACTTATTTTTTGTACTAAAATTAGTTTTTTTAAATATCTTTAGTGTTTTTTTTATATAAATTTCATCATGATGTACAAATTTTAGTAGAATTCAGTTTTAATAATTAATAAAATTTACTTAATACGATATAGTTTTCTGAAATGTGGTTAAATCATGGCGTTAAATGAATTTTCACTTTCATAAAAAATACAAAAATCTGATCACAGGTGTTCAATATTTTTTTTATTGATAATTTTGATAGATACTTATGTCTGTTTCGATAACGCTGCCATCGTCAAGCCGCTCAGATATAGAAAAAAATATTTTTACTTGTATAAATCTGATTCAAATAAATTTTATATAATATTTAATAATTAAATAAAAACGTAAAAAAATAGTATTACTATCTGTAAAAAATATTATATATATTTTCTCTTCTTTTTAGGATTTTTAATTTTAAACTATAACATTTAAAACACTATTTATTTTAACTAAGCAGTTGATGTAACCTCACAAAAGAGTGGTGAACAGGAAGGTATCTAAAAATTGGAATATTAGGTATTGCACACTTTTCGTATTTTAAACTAAAAAAAGTAGTCGAAACTGTGAACATGATTTTGGCAAAAGGTGTTGTGACACATAAAACGTGCAAAAAATACTAAATCAGTGGAAGAGGTCCAAAAATACATTACGATTTCATTGACTGAAACCCACTATCTTTTTTCTACAAGAGATTCGTCAGTTACCCGACAGATGGAGCAAAATTATGTAAAATAATGCGGGATATTTTGCCGATTGAAATATATTCCATTTTCCCGTAAATATTCATTTTATATAATAAAGATATCGAATTAGTTTGTACACTCAATAAAATTATCAAAATATATTTTGTAACACTGACTTCTAGATATATTTTATTGTCTAAATTTGATTAATGAAAATTGATTAAAGAGAATTAATTAATCTTGTTTTATTTGTATTAAAATAGAAATTAATTATCTGCTTAATTTTTTTTGTGAAAATTTCATTTTTATATTAAAAGAATATAATTGTTTTTATACATTTTTGAAATCGTAGCTGTAAAAATATGTAAATTATTTTGAAATGTTTGATCAATTTAAAAACAGTGCGTATAATTAATATGTTTAAATCCGAAAGTGAAATTTGGTTTGAGGTGTAACAACTTTATTATGGAAAAACATCAAATAAATCTTGTAAAATGTTACATTGTGTTGTTTGTTTTCACATGAATAAATTCATTTCAAATGTACGGAAGTGGCATATTAATGTTAACTGATACAAAATAAACAAATTATCAAAAAAAAAATACATATTGAACTAAAGAGAACAATGGTTTTAATCCAGTTAATCTTTTTTTGTATGACATTTTCTATGTACAGAACTACGGTACATCACCGATGTACGGATACATTTTCTTGTTAATATAATAATAGAACACAATCTGCTTTCCGTGTATTTTGTAGCTCGTTACTGTAAAGCCTCTATTCAAATACCTTTCAAAGATTTATACAGCCATTTGGGATTTAGCACGGAGTGCCAATTCAGCGGTAACAACTTACCTATTTTATCGAACGTCGTGGTTCGTCCTCCCTTAGAGTTTATCGAAGCTGTTTAGTGGTCACTTTGTAACTTGTGTAAATTGGTTCACTCCAGTATTGAAACCTTATCGTTGTACAACAAACGGAACGCGCGGTCCACACGTGTGCGGAAAAACAGCACAATTGTCGATGGGATAGTTTAACGAGCTACCGTATTGGCGTACTACAACGGAAAAAAATGACCCTACGTTTGAGACCGTTTAGAGGGGTTGGGTAAGTCTTTGATGGAGAGTTCTTTGCTTCGAGAGCTTTGTGTTTGTTTGCGTAAGAGCTCGGCATATCAAAGGGGACGAAGTGCCGAATTCATATATATATATATATATATATATATATATATATATATATATATATATATATATACATATATATATATATACATATATATATACATATATATATATATATATATATATATATATATATATATATATATATATATATATCGAAAGAAATGTAATTGGTAATAAACTTCAGAAAGCATTGACTGTAGGATTGATACGATTATATTACATTATTTATGTTTCATTACGTTATAAGTCTGAAATTTTTTGTACGTGTCATTGTAATGTAACTTATTGTCTCTGTTATGTCGCATTCGCGTTTTCGTGTTCAACATCCCAGTACGAAATAGGACATAACACGGGTAGTAAATTAGACCAAACCTGGAAATGTAGACTAGCGCGACCGAACAAACAAAATTATGTACATAGTGAACGTTCGCTGTAGAATTGGACGTAATTCATTTAATGTTATTTTGACCTGAACCGAAATTGTTGTATTGTACTTTTGGCACAGTTGAGAAATATTTGTTTATCTGATATATTTTTATGGAATTAAGTATGATAGAAATATTTTAAAATTGCTTGCTTGTTTTGTAGAATAAATTTCAATACTATTTTTTTTACTAAATATGTTGGTTTGTTTAAAAACTGAAAACATATACGTGTGCAGCAAAACTAGTTTTTAATGAGAACAGGTGTTATGTGTATCCGTATTTGAATAATTCTCTTAAATACGATACTTAAGTAGTTTTTTTCAATTACTCATTTTTGAATATTTTATTTAACACCTTATCAATCACATATTATATTCAAGCCGAATGTTACTTTTGAAAAAAAATGTAATTGTGTTTCTAAAGCAAAGTCTTATATATTTGTTTATATATTATATTTTGATAAGAAATACTATTTTCTTTTATAAACACTTCACTCATTCTACAAACAATAAAATTGTTTTCTATCAAAATACTTAAGAATTTAATTATTGTTCCTTTTTGGATTATTTTTATGTGTATTTTTATGCCGATACTATCATACTTAGAGCGTTAATATTTAGAGAAAACATTTTTTTAATAAATCTTATATTTCTTTAATTCTTGCACTGGAGTGAACGAAAAATTCATTTCGAAACCAAATTAAGACAAATATTGGGTTGGTAGAAAAATAATTTCGAATTAGGACCTTCAAATTAATATACATTGTTTTAAGTTAAGTGGTTTTAAGTGGTTAACTCCTTCAGTTGGTCGTTATGGACTGAAGAAGGACACCCGAGACCTTTTTCATCTTCAATGCTCTCATCTCCAGCACGAAATTTTTGGAACCATCATTGCATCGTACGTTCCTCAACAGTACCTACACCAAAAACATCGTTTAGTTTTCGAGCAGTTTCTGCTGCTTTACCAACCGTTTTGAACTTGTACAAAAGTAGTTCTTATTTACTTCTTTTCTATCTTTAATTCAATAGCCCAATTTGAGGCAAAATTTATAATAAAATAAAAGTTGATGTTATCAAAATACAGATCGAAAAATGCACTTTAAAATGATATTTGCTTGAACTTAATGAAATGACACTTTCATTGAAAAAAATAGTTTTAGAATTCAGAAAAGAAAAACCGCATTTATTTTCCTACCAACCTAATAGTTCCATTTATTTTCTTAAATATAATTATATTAAAAAATCTGTTTCAAACTTTGCTCAAATATAGAAAAATCTTTATTGATTTTTTGTACTTGAGCTTTTTAGATGAAATTGCCATTCAGATATATATATATATATATATATATATATATATATATATATATATATATATATATATATATATATAAATAAAGAACAACTAAAATTTTTCTATTATTTTTCATTTTTGATCAGAGTAGTGCTCTGTCAATGTTTCTGAGTGATGAATAGACATGAGAATCATCTCTTATAATAATTTGCTTCCTTGACAATGCTGTCATCCTCAGAAAGTATCCATAAAATGCTCTGCCATAAAGTGCAGAAAAAAAATTCTGAACTTAAAAGCTTTGAGGATGATCATATTTCTATCGAAATTCAGATAAGAAACAATCACAAATGTTTAGTAATCAATTATTAGATATTTTTGATTGAAAAAATGTAGTTTCTAAGATGATTAAAATGTTTGCGAAAGTGAATTAATGGCAGTGCCTAAATTATATTGTGATGAAGTAGTATCTAATTATATATCTAGTAGTATTTAATTATATTTCTTTCTGTATTCTATATGAATAAAGGTGAAACGGTACATTATATATATATACATACAAGAATAATTACTTTTTCTTATTTGAATGAAAGAAAATTCAGATGAGGTATTTTTTATTTTTTGCATAATCTCTTAGACTTTTTATTTTAAAAATAATGGACTTCTCGTTGAACGTACATAAACGATTGTTTGCGTGCAGATAAATAGTTGTATCTAATAAGCAATGTTGGAATATTATTTAAAAAAATTTAACGAATCTGCGATTAGTTTAGAAATTCATACGCTGTAAATATGTAATTAATTTTGATAATTTAAGAAATACTTTTATAATTATTCAAAGAATAAAAATAATCAAATATTTTTTCTCATTCATATCTAAGAATTTTTATAGTTCTAGTCCTGTACTTATGTTCACTTTTACAAATAAATTTTTCATTCTCAATAAAAGATTGTTGACCACTATGGATTGATTTTTATATCCATCTCGATGTTGATGTCGTCATCTTCAGAGCATTAAAGTTTAGGAACATACCTTGTTACTTGTAACTTTTTATTTATCACAAAAGTGCTGCACTATTTGTGAAAACTATGATTTACAAGGCTAGTAATTTTCCATATAGAACACACATTTGGTTTTTGACGCAAAGGGAATAGTGAAATTTTGGCCAGGATGAGGAGTTAATTTAAATGGTGCTCGCTCTCCACCTGTAATATTCTATTGTACATTTGAATTTTTATTTTCTTTATCGGGTTCATTACCTTCATCATCTTTATTACTACTTTCATCAGAAGACGTTAAAATTACTGATATTTTTTTCTGTATCCTTGTATGTAATTATATTCTTTAACCTCATCACTAATTTCATCAGAAGAAATTACTGGTGTTATCGCTCTTTTCCGTTTTCTTGGATGTAAAGATATATTTTCATCATTATCAGTAAAATTCATCTGGGAGGATAAATAAAAACATTATTCACTTCACAAATTTTCCTATTACACCATATAATACCTTCTCTAGATATCAGTCGTAAGATTCATAAACCAAAGAGAAAACTGCCTAGAAATATTCTAAAATGTGCTAAAATTACAAATACATATATTTTTTTATCTAAATTTTACAATAAATATCAAAATCGAATTTTTTCCTACATGACGAGTATACTCGACATTAAACAAAAAAGTGCTATCTTTTCATCACAAGCATACTCGGCATAAACACTTAAAGGGTTAATAGTTTTAATCAGAAACATATTTTATGACTTGTTTGGCGGAAGAAAAAATCCTGTGTGAAAATGTTTTTTCTCCATAATATTATACGTATTAATATTTGATATCTTCTTCTTAACATTCTCTTGTAATTCATCTGATTCATTTTGTACGCGATATGTATGAGTTGCACCAGTTATACGTCCGTTGAAATTATTCGTCACTGTTGGAACGTCGCTTGTTGGATCAAACTACTATCAATAGAATTCAGTAAATGATCCATGTGCTGCAACGTCGAATGTTTTATTCAGTCGTTTTGGTTTTGTGGTTGTAACATCTCGTTCGATTTTTGTACAGTTATATATATATATATATAATACACACTTATGACTTTTATGTATATGTATGTGCGAGTCTCGTCCTCATCTCTCTATATCGACATTATATAAACTGGTAATATTGCATATATCACGTACATACCGTACATACTCTCATACGTTACTGTAGTGGCGTGGATGAGAGTAAAAACTACCCACCTCTACCTATATGTCTGCCTCTTTATCATTTATCCGAGAGAAATTTCATCCGAGAGAGAAAATTCGCTCGTATTGTATGAGGGGCGTATGTTCAGTCTGCTTTTCATAAATTGATATTCATGAACGTGGACATAATAATGGGTTCTGATATGAATAAAACTGATTGTGTATACGCGCGTCACCTTTCTCTCCCTATACATTCATTTATATATATATATATACATATATATATCTATATATATTTTCACATATGTGTATAAATGTTTGCATATGTACATGTGTGTGTGGAGGAGTGCGAGTACGCGTCTGCTCCAGTTGAATATTTTATTTGAAAACTAGCTGCGGCCTGCTGATCTCCCACGGAAATGTACTTATTTCTTTCTTTTTTATTTGCTTTATGATACACGAGGAACTTTTTTCGACGATATGTTTTGTAGTGTTGTACATACGGGAGTGTGTATAATACATGAGTTTTATTTTTGTTTGATGTACACTCAAACATTGCGAATTCCGACATATTTAAATGAAGTTTAAGCTATATACATATATATATATATAAATATATATATATATATATATATATATATATATATATGTATGTATGTGTATATATAGTAATATCTCGTTTGAAATATTTTGGGTATTTCGTGTCAGTTCTTTTGTTGTCCTATAGTAGAAACATTAAACATGTAACATGATTGCTCAGAATTTGTGACTTTATACTCATGCAAATATAATATTTTTTGTCGTTGTTTCTTTTGTGACACATTTTAAATGTTGTTTTGGCGTTGTAATAAATTTCCTGTATTAATTTGATTGTCGCGAGGAACGCGTGAAGTTTTTTTTAAAATGTAATTATTTTCTTATGCGTGGAAATGATTTGATCTTTTCACTTTTCTGTTTAAATAAAAATATAAAAACACTTGAAAATATTTTTTCTCTTTCTAAGAAATATCAGTTAGTTGAAATGTTTGATTTATTTGCAGGTTAAAATAATTAATCACTGTTGAATTTTTGGTTGCCTATGCATTCCATTATTCTTGTCTTGGATACTAATGACATTAGCTATTAATATACCTGTAAACCTCAAATATCTATCATCTTAGTTCTTGTCGTTTTTTGAGAATGTAGTGTTTCTTTTTCAATATTCAAAAATACATTTTAATAAACTTTTTTTTATAAATGAATTCTTCAATTTAATTGAACCCCTTGCACTCATAAGGCTAAACTGTACTGCCCAGGTATTCAAAGGCGTTCTACTCCTACGACCAGTGGTCACTATCCACATTTTACCTCTTACAGATAAAATCTTTGATAAGCATTCGTCTATCAGTGCCATCGGGTGTTTATACTTTTCTATGCTTATTATACTGTTATTTTAATTCACAGTTTTCATATCCTTTCTTATTCTAATTACAAACTTCTGATCTGCTGTATAGCTTAATTTCTCGGAGAGTAAGAGGTTAATGACTTCTCTGATTTGTTAGTTCATTTTTAACGCAACATTAAAATTCCTTTTTTATTATATTTTGGTTTAACGAGTACATGCTTTTCTTATTCTAATAGATACATTAGTATTTATAAATTGTACTAAGAATAAATTTAACAATTGAACATGTGTTAGGAAATTTTAAAATTCTACAAAATTCAGAAATGTCAAGAACTTGACTTTATAAACTAATTATGTTCACAAACTGAACGTTTTTCGACAAAAAAATATATAAAATAGTTATAAGAATGTTCAGTAATTTAACTCAGACAAAAAACATTATGTTTATTCAATAATTGGCTTATGAAAAAAATGTGTTAATGTTATACGAAGCAGTGTAGTTCTGAAAATCCTGAAAATAAAAGAATGCGATGTAAGTTTTAGCTAATTACGTTATTATATTATTGTAAAAAGGGTAACATCCATTAACAAATAACATGGGTTTCAAAATGTCATCGTAAATAAACATAATTTGCAATACAAACCTCAATTAATTTCATATATTTCGCTCATTTTGCTTCAATGCAACATTTTTTGCATGTAATTCAATGGTTAATACGTTTTTTTTTAATTTGTGAAAACATGTTTCATTTGGCGTCGGTAATAGATAATTAATTGACAGGTGTGTAATGGAGTAATTAAATTTTTAGATGATATTCATTTGAAATACATTTGTAGTGACTAGTTGTCAGTTTTTTGACTAATTCTATGACTTAATTAATTTTTACAAATAAGTTCTTTTTCCACCAGACAAACTACCGTTATTTGTATGGTCAAAATTGTACAATTAATCATTTTTTATCGTCTTTGATTGGTGTTTATAAGTATTTTGATAAGCATTCAATCATTTTTGAAGATTCAAGGTACAGAAATTTAGATTTTTCAATACATTTCAAATTTTTTAGTGGATAGGCCTTTAGAAGATATTGAATAATCATAAAAATGCGTACTACCAGAATTAGAAATGATCTGTAATTAATTATTGAACTTTTTTTAACATAGAAAAATAATTTGTGGATTGCGGAGTGAAAATGAATTTATTTGTGAAAGTGAATGTAGCCACTGTATGAGAACTGTGTAGTTCATTTATATTATGGGTACAAATAAATTAGATGCATTTTTTATAGAAAATATGGAATACATATCAATCTGCAAAATATCCTACTATTATTTTATATAACTGCTTCATATGTCGGGTAATTGAAGAATCTCTTGCCGAAAAAAGATGCTGGCTTTTATTTGATGAAGTCGTAATGCATTTTCGGACCTTTTCCACTGTTTTAGCATTTTTTGCATATTTTTCCATCACAATATCTTCCTCCAAAGTTGAATAAATTATTTCCATGGATTCGGTAGCATTTTTTTCAACTAGAATACAAACAACACTTAATATACTATTTTTTATTTTGTCACTTCATAAACCACACCAAAATTTCTTTATTAAAAATATTTAATAAATTGTTATTGATTATTTTCGATTGTTGCTTATGCACATTTCGATGGCAATGCCATTATCCTCCGAGTGCTTAATTATCGAAAAATCTTTTCACTTCCTTATCAACCACACTGATAAAAAATATTTAGTAATAATTTTTGATCAGAAATATTTTGTAAGTTTTGTTTGAAAATGAAAAGAATTTTTTGGAGAAAAGACAATTGTATATATTTTTATAAGTATACATTAACGTTTTTTATTTTCTTTTTTTATGTCCGAAATCAAAAAATAGTTAAATAAATTAGTACTTTTTATACCTAGCTTAATTTAAATTCATACCTATGAAATATACTTCTTCAACTGTACTCCGTTCCAGATATTCTCTTATATTTAATTAAGTTTATATTTCCAGTACATATATTTCAAAAAGACATTAAGCAGACCACTTATATTCATTAAATGACAGTGAAGCATAAATAAACGATTCATTTCAAGTACACTGTACACTTTTTGATGAACGTTCAGTCTGAACTAAGTCCACAGTTCGTATCATACATTGTACGTGATGGTTATTTAAACGGGGACTACTACTATGTTGGTCTTAGCTCCGAATCTCACCGCAGTAATCTACCCGAGCGATAGCTTATCCTTTACGAAAAAAAAACATCTCGTCTGGCTGTCGGTGTAATTTCTGTGCCGTCTCGTGGTACCTAGGCCAAAAGGCACGACGGATCGTTGTTCACAGAATGTGTCTTTCCCATTTTTCTTTATACATGGGTATGTGTAGTTCGTGCCTTACTCTTTACATACACCTATATGTGTATATATATATATATATATATATATATATATATATATATATATTTATATAAATGTGTGTATGCATATTTTCTACTTTTTGTTATTCCAAGCAGCATGTTCGTTTTGTTTGTTCGAATATAGAAGTGTATTACGCTGGTCGATTTTTAAATTTGTTTTTAGTTGAGTGAGCGCAAAAAAATATTTGTCGTTTTTGTCACCAACACAGACATTTTTATATTATTGATTTATGTAATTGAGTTCACAGTTTGCCTCTTAACTGCTTTACATATAATACTTTTTTAAGTATCACTTTATTCGATTAAATGCTGAATATTTATTTATTATTTAACACATTTATTTCTGTCTCTAATCAACAGCTTGTAGATCTTTTTTATCGTTCAACTTTTTTAATACTTTTGATTAAGAATTAAATTAATAATAATGTTAAATTTTATAAAACAACTTTTTTCGACAGGATTTCAAATATTCAATTTTAGTTTATTGTATTATATTTATTTATTGTCTGTGATTCAGCTTGATAGTAGCAAACTATGGATAAATTCACATTTATAATTGAATTTTTCATTTTCTTAAACCATATTTTTTTCTTCTAAAAGTTCTATTATTAATAATCAATAGTTTTGATTGTTGCTTAAGATCAATTACGAACAATAAGGATGACCAATTAATTGGTTATTATTATGGACAATCAATTAGTGGACATTTCTGCTGAGAAAAAATCTTTAGTTTTAAGGTGAGTGAAAAATTTGTTTGTAAAATTGAGTTTAATCATATTACGAAACCTATATTCTGCCCCTTTGAACTATTTTATAATAATCACATATCTTTTTTTAGCCTGAGTGCTTAAAACTATAATTTTGGGAAAAAGGTAATTTTTTTTATTGATAATAGTTTGATCCACATTGATGTGAATGTTGATGATTAATATTTCGATATATTTATAATTCGCTTTTGTTAATGTATAAATCTCTAATGTCAACAAAATTAATGGTTTTAAAGACCTATACATTGTCTATATTGGACATTTTTGTTTCGAAAAAAATTAGGGTTTTTGGAATGAATGAAAAATTGTAATATATTTTGAAACAACTCTTTAGTTTCCAAATATTAATGTCAGAGAGTACTACAAGTACTCTTTTATTTTAATAATAGAGTCTTTCTTTTATATAATTATAAAAAAAGTCTTTCTTTTATATAATATAATCTTTTATATAATTTTATTTCATGCATTTTACAAGAATGCATGAAATAAAATCGAAAAAAAAACATCTTTCAAAAAAGACAACTGATGACAGATCTCAAAGAAAAACAGGATAATATTTTTCTTTAAGCAGCACAAAAGATCTTATAAATTTAATGTATAAAAGGATCAAAACGAATCCAGGTAAATGATATAAAAAATACACGAAATCTGATTTTTTAAAAATGAAAATCTTCACAAATGAATTCTTTTCTTACTATATATACATTAGATACATTTTTTGATTCAAAATAGAGTCTTGAGTTATAGAAAAATATGATATTTCTATTCCTGATAGATTTTTTTGTATTTTTCTCTTTTGAAGACTACGAAACCGCCATTGAAATAACCAATTATTGATTTTTTTATCAAACAATTTATTTACGGTTTATAGAGTAAAGAAAAAAATCTTTTAAGAAAGTGAATTAGCCATAGTGGCAGATTTGGCACAGTGGCCAAGTTTGATTATAACACTCATTGTTTTTATCAGATTTGCGAATTGACTGAACATTTTTTAATCATAAAATTTGAAAGATATTTTTATATAGTGAGGTTAAATAAACGTTTTTATTATATTATCTATAATTTATTCATTAACACTGAACGATAATAAATATTTAAGAAAATTAAATAAAATAAATGTTTCAAAAAATAAAAACCATTTTTATTATAAAAATAGGGCAACCGAATACTTTTACATTGATTTGATATATATATATATATATATATATATATATATATATATATATATATATATATATATACATATATAGACATATAAATACTTACACACATAGCTTTTTTCTACAACAGCGGTAATTAATTACCTTTTTATTCGATTAAAGGCAGTTCATTTTTTATTTTTTAATGAACTGCTTTTTGTCTAATCAGCAATCTGTTGAAATTTCGTATTATTTAATTTTTTAATTAAACAATACGAACTTGAAAAGCGTTTTCTGTTCACGGTTTTTTGGTTGGTTATTTCAATTAATTAAATTATAAATGTGCTTATTTTGAAAATTATTAAATCATTTCATATTTTTTACATATGTATACGTTTGAATTGTTTTTAATTATGTGCAAATTAAAAATGTTTACATTTTAATTAATGTAAGTAACTTGATTAGTGTTTATTTGAATATATAGCTAATTCTAGGGATAGTTTCCTTGTAAAAGAGTATAATATGTTTGAAGTATTTTAACTAGAATTGACAGAATCAATAATTAGAAATCTTTTATTTCATATGTTAGGTTAATAAAAAAAATGGGAGAATTACTTTTAATCTATTGAAATTTTTAACATTTTTAATTCTATTTAATGCACACCTTGCAGACGGCATTCCCATTTTATGAAAGCCAAATCAGATTTCTAGAGTGGATGATAAATTTCTTTATATCCACCATTCTTCATTGTCTGTTGAACAAGTGCTTTGTGAGCAGCTGCCATTGTCAGAGCGTCTTTCGGTTTTAGCAGAAATATAGTAATAATCTTCAGTTTTCTATGTCCTCGTCACTGTTTGTTAAGCAATTCTTTCTTTGATAGTTTTTGAATAAATATTGCTTATTTTTTCAAACAACTATTTATTTACAGAGAACTTAACACATTTTAATAATATATCAAGTTGCACTAAATTTGTATAATTTATTTCGTACGAAAATAAGTTCTAATATTTTTGAATATCGTTTTATATATTTTCAGAAAAACAATATTATAATTTTTTTTCTTGAAATATTTGATTGTATATTTAAAATTTTTATTAATTTTTATTTTTATCGTAGTGACGGTTGAATGTTTTGTTGAAAATAATTGTAAGGTTTACTGTTAAGTTGTGTGTTTATTTTATTAATTAAATTCGAAAGATGATGGATGTTTTATTGTAAGATTCAATGCGATGAAGAAAAGTTTTAAGATTTTAGTTATTGGAATTGTAGTTAAATTCATTTTTACAAATTTATTTTTTGAATGGAAATTAGTCTATAAAATACATACTTTTTTCGGATGAAAATGTTTAATAATTGTCGTTTTGATAATTGCTTATTTTGATATTAATGCAATTGTCATTATATCGTTAACAGACAAAAAAAAACTACAAATTACATGAAAGAAATCTATCTGATTTGTAGAGAATGAAAATTTTTTGTGATAGAAAAGTTTTATTTTTAATTAAATTGGAATGAAGTTTATAATCAGAGGTCGATTAAAAATATACAGTACAAAAAATATTTGTAGAATTAGAAATTGAATTAAGGGTGTTCTCAAAATATTTTTTTTTGGGAAATTGTAAAAAAATACTTCAAATCATTTTTGTTTATTAAACTGTCTGGCTAGTAAAGATTTTATGAATATTAGCATACAGGATTAATCAAGTAAAATGTTGTAAATATTTCTATAATATTTGATTCTATAATATTATGTTGGCAGAAAAATAATTACGGTTTATGAACCCATTGGTCAAGCGTTTTTGATTTTCTTAGATGTTCTAAGTGGTCCAGAACTGTTTGATGACCAACATATAACTTGTGCAAGCTCTAGAATAGTTGTGCGTGGTTCTGATTTAACTAACGTGTTCACTTGGTCATGATGAACTGAAGAAAGATGTCCAGAAAGACGTTTTGCAGCGTTCCTTTTCATATCTGCACGACCGTTACAGTAGATTTGTATTTATTTTTTTTTAATATCCTTTCAAGTATTCATTAAAATAAACAAAAACTAATACATATTCCAATTTTCAACTTGGATTATTGAAATAAGAATCGACCTGAATGATCGTGTTTTTTACAAACAGGAGTCATTTATCAGTGTCCTTTTATTTAACAAACTCTGTTTATGATAAAATTTTAATAGAATGAATTTAAACGAGAATTTTAATTGTAGTTATAATTAAAATTAAAAAATGTGTACCTTTCATGAAACAATCGTGAATTTTTCTCCGAGGGTGATCCCTCGTTAAAAAAATATTTCAAAAAAATGTTTATGAGAACAAAACAAAATTGTCGAACATTGTATGCGGTTTATTTTAAAATATTACGAAATAAATACCTTTTCAGTATAAAAAAATAATGAATGATAATAAATAATGAACAAAGGTTTTAATGCTTAACGACATTTTAATTATCTATACGATGTAACATGGTAATAAAAAAAACGTTTTCGTATTTTATGATTGTCTGTACGGACAGTGTTTTTTTTTCAACTACGTTCTCATTTAAAAATGACCACCGATAAAAATTAATGCGACCAAATTTCAAGTACAACCGTTAATAAATTATAAGGGAAATCGATAGGTGAACGCTTACCTAGGTCGGAAAAATTTATAACTTTTTATGACCGCACATAATCATTCATCGATCCGCCGTGTGTCGTGTGAAAAAGCATCGGGGGTTATTGTAGCACAGAATCGACAGGGTCCATGTTTCAAAATCCAATTACACGTTCCAGTGCGGAAATAAAGGGAACGGAAAGAAATTTAACACTAACGAACTAGTCGATTTATTCTTTTTGGGCCCAGCGACTGATAATGTTCGATCAAGTGTTGATTTTAGTACAAAAGAACGTTTTTTTTTTCATATCTCCGCGTCGTCTTCTCCTTCACCCCTTTCTCCCGTCTGCAACGTTTCATGATTAATGTATTAGAACAGGGCTGGTCGACTCGTACGTTACATTAATATCTACTTTCAAAACAGGGATGAGCAAAAAATAATCGTTATTGTTTTCGCTAGTAATGGCTTCGATGATACAATAGTGCGAATATTTTCATGTTAAAAATGTATCGAAACAATATAAAAAAAATATAAACGAAACGTATTTGTGTCCGGAGCACGGAATTTAATTACATTTTTTTAATTAGTTTTTATCGAATATTCTCCGATCATGAAATGACTTCAATGTGAACACAACTTTTACTTTTGTACTCAATTTCTGATAAATGTATTTATTTTCTGTGTTTTTGACATCTATAGTCATTTATAAAGTAATAAATATTGCCGCCTTTTTTAATCCCTTATTAATTAATTTGCACTTGTTTAATATATATATATATATATATATATATATATATATATATATGAATTATATATTGGATTTTCGTTAATAATATTTTTTCTTTTACAGGTAAGTTGTTCAACTATGCTCAGTTAAAATTGTTCATTGCGCTGAGGTAAGCTTTTTAGTAATGTGCTTACTAAATTTTACAAATTTCGCATTATATAAACATTATGCTTTCTAATGATATTGTGAAGTTTATTGAAGCAAACAAATGTTGTAAATATTGATTTAATACTTCTTAATGATTTTGTATAATTTACTTTTATTTTTCATTTGTAATTTTATGATTTATTATTAAAATTGTAGTATAAATGTTAGTTTCAAGTTGAATATAAAAGTTCTATTTCTTTTTTTAAATTGTTTTTGTTATAAATTTGTTTGAAATATTTTTGGTAAAGATTCGAGAAGAAAAGTGAAACTTCTTTGGCCATGTTGAGAGTAAAAACGAAAAAGTGTAACGGAACTTGTTATGCCGTGAAACGGGGCAGGAGGAGAGAGGGAGAGAGAGAGGATGACACATGAGTAGACGGTAGAAGTTAGCTATGTCTTAAGTAACATTGTTACTCAGTTCATAGATATGACTGTTGCACAATCCCAGTTATTTCGTGCGACGGTGACAGTAGTTAGTGAATTCTGCGTTGCTGAGTGTAAAATGGAAGACGGAAAAATAATTGTAAATATAGCGATTTGCATTTATTCGAATCAAAAAAAAGATGATATAATCTAGTTTACACACTGTTCATTACTACCTTACACTCAGACGTGCAACGTTCCTTAGCATAAGACATGATAAACTATCAGTGATTCTCAGTGGGGATTTTAATATCAATTTCACATCAGAATATTCAGCACCACTTCTTAATTTCTACGCAAAAAAAATAATTTAATTATGAATATTGCTCCTATAATCGCAACCACAAAATCGGGTACTACTATAGATGCTGTTTCTTCAGGATATATTCAGAAGATACATTTCATATTTCAGTTATCATAAGCTCATAGTATCAGTTGTGCCAATTGAATCCCCATGAGAAAAAGTCATGGAAGTTGATAAAATATTATATATATATATACATTTTTTTAAGTGAATGAAAATATTGAATTTGAAAGCAGTTCTGACGAGTACATGTAGGAATTTGACGCTGAATTTCAAGATTTATCTGAAGATGAGAATTTTCACAGCGAGTATCCAATTCAAATGAAAATAAGTTTATAAAATGATTTAGCATACTCAACAGATTCTGATGAAGACATATTAGTGGCACCGCGACGAAGAGGTTTGAGGGTAGTACAGTAATAGTGAAGATGGATATTTTACAAATTCCATTTCATTTTTGAGTGAAAGTAATGAATCTTCGTGGCTAGACGTTACAGACGAAGACAATTATAATTATTATATAAACTTCTCAACTGGTAGAAATAACACTGGACCTATTGTTCCATCTAATTGTACAACACTACTACATTTTTTGAAACTGTTTTTTATGGATGACTTGATAAAAAATTATTGCTGAAACGAATGCTAATGCAAATTTTATAAATTTTGCCAATAAATTTATATATAAATGATAAATTTATTTTCTTCTTTCAGCTAAAAAGTAATCTTAATTTTTTCATGATGATAAATTATATTTATAATTATCGAGTTGGTAGAAGGAAAATTGAAAATATTCTCTGAGTGCAAAGGGTTAAAGATGCTACACAAGCTGAAATTAGTCACAGAAGACAGAAATTCGAAAAAATAAAGATGACCAATGCAGAAGCGAGGAAATAGTAACCTTCTCTATGTAACAAATACACGATGTCCAGAATGAAATATTGGATTGTAAAATACGCTAACGTAATTAGCTGAGGATTCACTGACGATAAATAATTATAATATGGATACAATTTAACGGAATAACATTTAAGAGACTTGCTTAAATGATTCTAACAAGTCGACGGTTACATTAATTTAACAATACGGTGCTGACAGTGCAAACATTCTCACTTGTGAACAATTCAATCTGCCCGAATCGACATATCGTTAAAATACTTATCATTTCCTGTTTTAGTATTGTCTTAAGCAGCTTCCATTTAATATTATAAGTGTGTGGCAGATGCGATAAAACAGAAATCGCAGACACACAAATCGTGTTAAGGATCGTCCGTGTACATTTTTATCTGACGTGTCGTGTTTCATAACAGACATAATTCGTGCGATATTGTGTTATTCGACACAACGATATCTACTCTTCCACTCACCTTCATATCTACACGGATCTACCGTAGCTCTACCACATCTCATACAATGTTATAGCGCGATGTTATCTTCTACATTTAAGTTACGAGTGAACGCCACCGGCGACGTAATATGTGGGAACTAGTGAGGTTCATAACGGCAATTCCCGGTGTCTTGGAAATATTTTATACATACACACATATATGTTTATATATATATATATATATATATATATATATATATATATATAACATATCTGTCGTGTGTATATAACTAGTCAAGAACTCGCGTAAAAGAGGACAATACAGTACTAAGCACCAGACGGTCGCGCTATTCTATTACATCAGAGATGTTACAATTCGACACGTTCTTCCTTACAACAAAACCTGTGACTGACTTGGGATATATATATATATATATATATATATATATATATATATATATATATATATACAGAACCGAATTTGCACTATATCCCGCCCTTTGTCCACCAATCAAATTCCTACCCTTCATCCAAATTTTGTCGAAATGAATTAAGAGAAATCCATGACTGTTCCTAATATAGCTAATTTTCATTTAAAACATTAAATTATTCTATTATAAAATAGATAAATTTCAAAGTAAAGTAACAAATAGGTTTTCCCATATTTGTAAAACATCTTTACATATATGTGTTTCTTATTTCAGGAATCAATATTACGTTTATGGAGTTTTATTACAAAATTATTCGAATTATTTTAAATATGATTTCCTTAAATCAATATATATATATATATAGCATATAGCATATAATTTAATTATTTTCACAAATGGTTTCTTCATTCATTCCACAAGTCATACATTTATTGTAATAGTAAATGTTTAATAAATGATTTTTGTTCTTCTTTGAAGCAATTGGTTGGAAACTGACCATTCTCAGAAAGTTAATGTAAAAAAAATGTGAAAGTGAATAAAGCTAAAGTTCTACAACTACATTATAATAATTAAAGTAGTATTTGAAGCTTTTTTGCCTATTTTTATGTGATAAAAAGACTTTTTTTCATCTATGAATACTGAAATTGGAAAAAACCTATCAATGAGAAGTTTAGAAAGAAGCCTAATAATGAGATAGACGTGGAATGATTTGTAAAATTAGTAGACGAATTGTTTCAAATATTATAAGAATGGATGAATAAAGATCGGTGGATTTTCGATAAACCAGGAAAAATCAACTTATAAAGTTTAAATTAAGTATTCAGTGAAAGGCTAGAATTGTTTTTTGTGAATAATAATATTTTAATAAAGCCCACTCTTTGAAATTTAAACTTCAGCACTGTCTTCTTTCATACTTTCAAATCCTGACATAATTACGAACTAGAAAATATTAATCTTTAAGAACTGAACTTTAATGCATTAAAATAGCGCAGAACGATACATTTTTAAATAACTAAGATAATAGAAATGGATTTTTCTGTACACTGGTGCTAAAAATACTGGCATCGCCATCGAAATGCATTTAAGTAGCAACAAAGAATAATCAGTAATCATTTATTGAAAATTATTGATCAGAAAGATTTTGTAGTTTCTGTGATGAAAAAAGAAGTCATTTATGAAAGTTGCTTTAATATTTAAATCTATTCTCTAGAAAATATTTATTTAACATTTATAAATATGCACAAGTAAATCGGTGAAATAAAATATTTTTTTGTAATTTATTTCCACTTTAATAAAAAAATGTAAGCATCTGACTGCATAGTTAAAAAAGTTCAAAGAGAAAAAATTAATAAACACATTTCATTGCGCGTACGTGTGTGAACCGTACGTTTAATTAAAAAATTATAAACATTTTCATAAAAGGTTTTGATACATATCAATACTCTAATTAGTCATATTTTCAATTCGTTTTCGCTCTTATCATCAATCAGTTAGAACCTATGAGCTATAACATAAGTTAGTTGATAAGATCGAAAACACTAATTATAAGTATGATTTATTTATTTTTAGAACCCGTATATTTTTTTTCTCTGTGTGGATAAGAAATGATTTGAGTTTCTTTTACATTATATATATATATATATATATATATATATATATATATATATATATATATATATATATTATAATCATCATCATCAGTCTCTGTCAATCCATTGCTGGATAAAGTCCTCTTCCGTGATTTTCTGTTTTGAACAACAGAATTCCTCCCCTTTTCACTAATTATATATATATATATATATATATATATATATATATATATATATATATATATATATATATATATATATATATATATATATATATACACACACAAATATCACAAAATTTATTGATGCATTTTTTATTACAATCATTTGTATATTTTTCAATAACATTGTATGTTATATAATGTAAATAAATTTCTAATTTAAAACTGTATACAAGCAAAAGAAACAAAATCTTAGAATGAAAAATATTGAATATTCTACATTTTTTATTATAAACTTCTAAGTTTATGACAATCTTCTATACATTCTTAAAATTTCATTCTCTTATTTTGCTTCAAACGTCGATATATCTGTATAATATTCACAAATTAAAAAAAAATGCTATATTTTTTAATAAATGAACAAAAATAATATTTCCATGTCAATTTGAATATCATTCATAAAACAAGCTATATTTCTCTTAAAAGAATATTGCATTTCGATCTTACTTTTTCACTAAGTAAGTAAAAAAATGTTTTCGATTAGAAATATAGTTCTTTTCTATTTTAATTACATTACACCGTTCTATTGTCTTAATTGATCGTGAAATAAAATAAATTCTTCAAGTGAGAAAATCTAATATAATGAAATTAACATATCACATCATGCCAAAGTTCTTTCAAGTAAGTGAATTCACTAGCGACATTATTATTATTGGTATAAAATTAGATTCCACTGTTATATTCTCATCTCAATTTGCATACAGTTGAAAAGTGTTGTATAACAAGAGTGAGACGTAGCTTGTATTACAAACTTTGATATCGGAAAAAAGAATTTATCGCTAGCAATTTGTTGTACCGTGTGAACGATGATTTACTTTATTACCATGTCGAGTCAACTTGTGTCTCGCTATGTCATATAAAGTCACGTATTCTAAGAATATACAAATATTTGATTTTGAAAAATAACTTTTCAAATATGTTACATTGAAATTTATTGTTTTTATTTTCGATATTTGGAAAAGGTAATTTCGTAAACGGGAAAGAATATTTGAACTTTCTTATTTGAACAGTACTCAAAGGGATGATTTTTGTAAGGGATTTTTCCTTGTAAATTTCGTGTATTATCATTAGAAAAGTATCCTGATCGATTGATATTTATTCTGATAGATTTTGAATATATATTCCACTGATAAAACCTGAACTTTTATCTAAAAATAAAAGACGAACATTTTAAAAAGTTATGAATTTTTATTTATTTTGTAATTCTTAGTAAATAAATTGTTTCTTTATTTTTAAAAAAAATATTCCTGAAATTTCCTTAAAAAAATGTTTGGTTCTTATCATTATTAACGATGAGTATTAAATTATTATTAACGATGACACCCGAAGTTACACGAACTTTTCACGAAGAATTATGATATTTCTGTACGATTTTATAAAACAACTACGTTGCAATATATCTGCGAGAATGATTATATAGATATACTAATATATATATATATATATATATATATATATATATATATATATATATATACATATATATGATGAAATTGAGTGAGCTGAGTCAGGGGAACGAGCGTAGCGAATATGGGGTAGAGCCCGCTGGTTATTAAAAATATCAAGTTGTTTTTTTTCATATAAATTGGTTTCGAAATGAATTTTTCACCTTACCTCAAACCATTAAATGTTTTCGGATTAAAAATATTCAACAATTGATTACTGCACTTTTTGATTATTACTTATATGGATTTTAATAATAATTCCAATATTTTTAACTCACTATGGCACAGAAAAAAACGGAACTTGTAAGGAAATGAACAATTCTTTTGTGCAAGTGTTTTTTGTATCAAAATTTATTCAGTAATTTAAAATCGATTTTATTATTTTGCAAAATTGACTAAAGTTTATATATTAGGTGTACAAATTAATTCGGCTACTTATTTATAGAAAATGAACTTTTACAGAAAATTGGAATACAATTAAATCCTCAAAATATCCTCTATTATTTTGTATAACTCTCTCGAATAACTGGCGATTCCCTTGTCGAAAAAAATATGGAGGCTTTTAGTTCATAAAGTTTTAATGAATTTTGGATTTTTCCATTGTTTTCGCATTAACAATGATAAATAATCAATTGTTGAACATTTTCAATTAAGTTTTTTTTAATGGTATAGAGGTGAGTAAAAATTCATGTATGAAACCTGTATTTAGCCATTGTGATAAATTATAGTATTTTGTACAAATAGGATTTGTAAAAGAATGAACTATTTTCAAACAAGAAACGTAAAAAAATGCACAATAAAAACTATAACTAACACGAAAATTAATATTTCAGGGCTTATAAAATAAAAGAACTTGTAAAATTAATAGAAATTAATAAATTAATGTATAGGATAATTCAATTTAGACTTCCACATGAAAGAATTAAAAGGGAGCGCAGGAGTTAATTAAACTCATGTTATGTTTTATTTAGTATTTTAGTTAAATTTTATACTAAAATGCAATTCAACTAAAACACTAAATGGGGGATAACATATTTCTTTTTAATTTTTCCGTTTTTTTCTAATACTTTCTTGTGGAAGTCTGAAGATGAATCAGTCTATATAATAATGAAAGACTTGGTTTCTTTCTCTCCAGCTAAATAGAGCAACGAACGTGAATTGATATTTATCTAAATAAAGTTTTAATGTAAATTATTCAAATTAAAGCAACGTCGTCCTTTTTTTGAACATTTTTCGGAAGGATTTCAACAAAATAATTATCGCTTTTAATGAATATGTAATTATTCAGCTCCAGTTCGGTTCGTTTGGGTAAAATAAAAGGTAAATTCGACCCTAATGTTCCAACCAGTTCGAAAGTTACCTTTTTACTATATATATTTGTATCTATCTACATTTTAAATTTTATATATATATATATATATATATATATATATAATCACTTGATGCTTCATAAAAATTTGGTATTTAGAATAGAATAAGAGAATAAAAGAATATATTAGGCAAATTAACAGGGTGGAGTTGCAAAACATACAAGTGAATGATTGTACATTTAAGTGAATTGGATATTGATTCGGTTCGGTTATGTTTTTATATAGTTTCAACACGCACGGAACAATAAAAGTCAAAGGTATTTTATTTTTTTTTCTGTTGTTGTATTCTTTGATTTATGGTATATATTAGTTCGTGCATATACATGCATATATATATATATATATATATATATATATATATATATATATATATATATATATATATATATATATATAGACTGTATCATATGGAGAGATACTCCAAGAGAATTCTAACGATTTATTATAGTTGTATTTGGCAAGTATTAAAAATATATGTTATATTTATTGTCTCAAAATGAACATTTTTGATAAGATGCTTAAACGGTTCTGTCGACCTCTTTAGATGATAATGTTTCTCTATGCAGTAATATTTATCAAATGGTTTATTTATGGATATTAATAGTTTTTTTTTATTTACTGGAAGTTTATTTAATGTTTTTTGTTATATTTAAATTGATAAAAGAGATAGTATTTAATCTGTACCTGTAATTCAAAATTCGTGAAGATCTAAATAAATAATTAGGTTTTAGTTTGAAGTGTTTTTAAATAAAATCATTTATTTTAAATTGTTATTATTATTAGTAGTATTTTATTCTTATGTAAAGTAAACATCTCAGTGTTACTTCGTTTAAAATACAGAAAAATCAGTATTTAGTTTTAACCAATAATTATTTTTGAGATTATCTTCTGATTTTTCTGTATCTTGGTGCTTCTTTATAAAATTTCTATGTTGATTTGTATTTAAATCTGAGTATAATACAGGTGGTGCCTATTCCCGAAGTATCCAGAAAAAAGTTGATGTATTTCCATTTTTCTTTAGATTTGACAATTAATTGTGTTTCTAAATCTCTTTAAAGGATTTTTCACACAACACTTTTTCGAAAAATTCATATTTTGATTTGTATTTAAATACGATTATAATACATGTGATGCTGATTTCTGGAATGTTTCAAGAGAAATTTAGATATTTCATTTCCTTGTAATGTGAACGATGGAATTTCCATCGAAATGCGCATAAGAAATGATTAAGAATGGTCAGTAATCATTTATTGAACATTTTTGTTCAGAATTTTTTTTTTGGTTTGTGGGTTGAGCGAAAAAATTCATGTGTGAAAGTTTTCATTCTATTTTTATTTTTGTTTTTATGTAGTGTATATATATTTATATATATATATATATATATATATATATATATATATGTATGTATGTATGTATGTATGTATATATTATTCAGTTTATTACTTATGAATTTAAAAATAAAAATAATATAGGGAACCATTAAATTAATACAAATTTAAAAAATAACATTTCATAAAATAAAATGTTATGAAAATAATTAAAAAAGTTCACTAAAGCTTCATTTACTTGTAAGACTCTATTCACGATTATTGACAACACCATTTATGAGAGCTTGAAATTGACAGAACTGTTTGTTGCGGTTTGAGTAAAACGAAACTGCTTGTCACACAGCAGTCAACAATAGCAATATTGTACAAATTATTCGAGAACAAAGTAATTTCTCGAAATGAAAACATGAAACGTCAACCGTGTATCTCAAATTTGTTAGCATACAAAACTTCTCGGAAAAGAAATACAATATTCATCTCTCTTATAACATCAATCAATAATTTGAAAAAGTACAAACGTTTAAATCACTTATAGAAAATTGCAAGTGAAAAGAAAACATTTATTAAAATATGATTATTCTTATGAATGCCTTGTAAAGAATTACACGTTGAATTGAATATCGTTTGTAAGCGATACGAAAGTCAAATAAACGCCGCAAGCACTTCAATTCTTATTAAATTGAGAGACAAGTCTAAATCAACACGCAAAACTTTAATGATTGTAATGGTAAAGTTATAGAACTGATAGTAGACGTCTTGATTTCAATTTTACTTTTGTAAATAATGTTGTTTCGTCGCTGTTACGATTATTCAATTAAATCGGTACCATACTCTTCACTGAATAACTTTTCTATCTACTCATTTTAATTCAGATATTTCGACCGTAATACATGAAAATTATTAATGAAGTTTGTACGAAAATTTGCTGTGTGTATAATTAATAATTATTTAATAAACGTCTACTTAGGCACTAATTGATTTTGCCAAGTATTCGACTCGGTTTCGTATCAGTTACAGATTGATTTATACTGTTTTCCTTGTAAAACGCGTACTTTTAAAATTTGTCCAGTTGCATTAATTAAAAATAACGAACTGATATGTAAAAATAAATACGGTTCATTCGATGACTTGATAAAACAGGTCACATTTTATGGAAATGTTTTATGAAAAAGCTGTCAGAGATTCGTTTCGTATGTAAATAAATTGAATATTTTTATTCGTATCAAATTATAAACCGGATGTTTGGAATTCTTTAAAAATTTCTATCACATTCAGTTCATTTTCATTTTTTATGAATATTTTCATTAAAATGGATTTCAATAGTCTTACTCAGTAATTGATTTAATGTTTTAAGTTATTTATTAATATTAAAATAAGTTATTTTTTTTTAGTAAATCAGAATAGTTTCAATATGGGTGTTATCTTATATGTATATATATATATATATATATATATATATATATATTGTATATAATAAAAATTAAAATCATATTTGTATTTTTTGAAACCTGTGATTCAGTTATTTCGTTGTACTGATGCTCTTCCTCTTTTGTTAAGTTATGGCTGAGTTATCGATTATAAAATTTATTAATAAAATCTACCTGAGATTATTTGGTGTTGCCTTGGTATAAATTTTTGCTATCATACAGATGAGCAGATTAACAAATAGCACATTGTCATTAGATCGCATAAAAAAATCTATTTACATTTAGTTTGCATTTGAAATAATCTGAAAAGTGAAGAAAAAGTACTCATACAAGAACTGAATTCATTAAAAATAAATATTTCCAGTTATGTGGTTTATTTAACATGTTTCAAGTCTTTCTGAACAGACCTGGTATATAATTCATATCATATCTAAACTTCTCATTGATTGACGTAGATAGAAGTGAAAATCGATTAGTGAAAATTCTCGATGTGTTTTTTATATATATATATATATATATATATATATATATATATATATATATATATATATATATATATATATATATATTAGTATAATATTTTCATATCTTGTTTATTCTATTGAAATTTAATATTTTGCCAAAC
>CM068313.1:13305511-13430511 GCA_034766995.1 Acanthacorydalis orientalis | reverse complement strand
TCATAATCGGGTTTTTGGCAATTTTTTTTATTACCAAGCTCTTATTAATAATTGTCTTTTTTAAATAATTTAAATAAGACATAAAATATAAGGATTTTTAGAATTTATTACTAAGTATAGTATGTTCCATTCATTTTTACTTACTATTTTATTTTTACATACTCTCTCTTTTATTTTATCATCACTAGAATTAAAACAAAAAAAATACCTAATTTAATTTATTATTGAATACAATTTGTAATCTGTTCATTATATATTTGTCTGGACGAATTTCATATTTTTTACTACTGTATAATATGTATAGTTAAACTGAATTCAAGCTAATTGACTAACACTTCAATGAACATAAAAATAAAAAAAATGTGAATTGATCAAAAGTTACAGTTGGGTTTTTTTTATGATAAAAGGAACATTTATTCTTTTTACGATTGAAAGAATTTATTTTTATGACACTCGCCTGTCTAAAAGTAATTATTTAAGTATTCAGTTTTGAAATAAAATTCTGTACCTTCGAAAATAAATTTGATTCATATTATCGAACGTTTTTTTTTTATTCAATATATATATATATTTATATATATATATATATATATATATATATATATATATATATATATATTACAAGTTGAGGTAATCGAACTGTATATAAATCTGAAATCATTGTATGTCAATAAATGTTCACGTGATATAAAAAGGATGCGCACAAAACGTCAAGTCCCTTGTTATTGTACGCGATCGTGACATTACGTTATTGTAAACTGGATGGTTACAGTTTTCGAAAACACGTGGGTGTTGTCAATAGATGTTGATTGGCGTTGATCGGTATATGTACGTGTTTTTTTTTTCATATGCATGCGGTGAAGGGATAAATTATGTAGGTGTTTTAGGTTCAGAATAATTAAAAAAACAGCGCACGTACAAGTAATCTCACGTGTTGGATTTGACGCGTGATACTACTAACAGAATATTTATACTGTTTCCATACAATCGACTGTATTAACATTGAAGGTGCACACAACAAAGCTTCAAGCTCGTTAATTGTATTGAGGTATATTTAGACTGATTGGCATGTAATGTATTGTGTACCGTTTTCGTACGTTTTTCGGGAGGTTTTCAGTTTGATATTGATTTCTTTCAATTTATTTTAGCAGGTTGTGTAAAATGAGATAAAGTAAAAATGTGTTCAGAAAATACACATGTATATATACATATATATATATATATATAGAGAGAGAGAGAGAGAGAGAAGAGATGCATATAATTGTTAAAATTAATAGAGAGTAGAAATTGAAAGAATAAGCTGCGCTAAGAAATAGGAATTACGGATACAATTTTATTCTATATACAGAGATGTTTTAGTAAGATACTATCTTAATAGATATTAATATATAGGTGTTAGATTGTGAATTGATTTCATTTTCAGAAACGGAGTATTGTTAACTTCGCAGATCTCAAACAATTCTCTAATCAAAAATATTAAATAAATGATTGTTGATCATTTTTGATTGTTGTTAAAGTTCATTTAAATGGAGCTGCATCCTTGTTTATCTTAAATTGTTGAACATAATGACTTCCCCTTCTATAAAAAACAATCAAAAAATGATTAATAATTAGTAATTGAACACTTTTGATTACAACAAAATGTGTTCTTTGTAGGATTATTGAAATATACATTAAAGGAAGTTAATATATCCACACTGATAAAAACTTCATTGTAAGGTAATAGGCTGGTAGGAAAATAATTGAGATTTTTGTTTTCTGAATTCTAACCTTAATTTTTTTTAATGAAAATGTAATTTCATCTTGTTAATATTATTTTAAAGTGCATTTTTCGGTCTGTATTTTGGTAACATCGACTTTGGTTTTATTATTAATTTTGCTTCATATTAAGCTATTGAATTAAAGATGAAAAAGAAACAAACAAGAGCATTTTTTTTGTATGAGTTTGAAACGGATGACAAAGCAGTAAAAATTGCTCATAAACTAAACGATTCTTTTGATGTGGGTACTGTTAAGGAACGTACGGTGGAATGGTGGTTCGAAAATTTTCGTGCTGAGGACAAGAGTCTCGAAGATAAAAAGGTCACGGGCGTTCTTCCTCAGTTCATAACGATCAATTGAAGGCGTTACTTGAATCAGAACCATACACAACAATTCGAAAGCTTTCTCAAAATTTACGCGTTAGTCATCCAACAGTTCTGTACCACTTAAAATAGCTAGGAATATCAAGAAAACAAAAATAATGTATGAATTTGAAAGTCATAAACCGCAATTATTTGTATACGAACCTGATAGGTGTGTTATTCTGTCAACATTTTAACTCTTATGACAGAATATGGACGTTTTTAAACTATCAACGGTATATATTACTGGTATTTTGGTATATTTTTAATTTTTTTAAAAACTATTATACTCTTTCTATCATCAATTTTATATCTGTCATAGGAGAAACATCTTTTGACTGTAATGCTGGTTTATGAATAGAAATGATCGATTATTTGAAATGAAAATTAGTTATTCAGTTTCATTCTTATTAACCAATTAAGTTAAAATATGAACTTTAAATTTACTCGAAACAAAATCAAAAATAAGCATATATGAGTTTGTGATGAAAATGTAAATAAAACTTTTCTTTTTTTACTTGTCTTGACTATTCTCAAGGGACGATGAATATAGGAACGACAAACTAAATTGTGCAGAAAATTCTCCAACTATCACACTAAGATTAGATTCAATCGTGAGCACGAAAAGCTCTTCATTAAATTCAATAGCATTGACTAACCACTTGTTATCGACTCATCTGTATTTATCACATCTAAATATTTCGAATTAGAGAAGTACGTTTTCACATTTAGAGAATTTTCTCCGCGAACGTCTTGCCTGTTTTTATTGTGATTATATTTATATTATTTCTTTTATAATCTTCATAAATTATTAAATATCTGATACGCTTATATGTATTTGATATAATTTTGACGATTTGCAAACATTGCAACATTTATCATCGAGTAAATTTACACATTCATTGATAGATTACTTGTACACATAACAACAGTTACTGATTTTGCAACTGTGCAAAATCTCATGCAAATAAACACAATGTAATATTTTAATGTAAAAAGTCGATATAATTTGTAGAATTTAAACTTATCGATGCTTTTTGAATGTTTGTTTTGTTCATTGATCATTAATTTAACTGTTTGTTTTTTAATATATTTTTTTATTGTATGTTTATAGATTTTTTTGAAGAAAAAAATTGTTTTAAGGTTTTTTATACATGTAACCACTGTATAACACGGTCGATATATACCTAAAATATTATAAGAAACAAAGAACTAGTACAAAAAACAGGGTTAGGTTCAAAAAATTAACAAAACTATACTATTTTCTTTTTGTGACTAAGAAAAATATATTTATTAAAACAATCAATTACTGATCAAAAATATTACATATTAATATTACGTAATGTTTTCCTCTTCATCACTGCTAAACACCATTAAATATGGGCATTTTCTTTCTGGCGAAATATCTTCATCTTCTGAATTTTTTTCTGCAGCATCTTGATTTCCGCGCTCTACTTTTTGTAAAAATCTGTTGTTTCTTTTATCTAAGAGATTTTTATAAATTTCGTTATATGGAACTAAACATTTATGAATTTCTCTCTTAAATTTTGTGCTTCTTTCAGTAAAAGGATGTGGATTTAGAAAATAGAACTCCAATATTTTATGTTCCAAGCTTATGCTTTCCTGTATCCTTTTTAAGGTATCATTTTAAACTTTTCAATCTTTACTATCTTTTTCTGAATTAATTTGGCTTATCTCAGATGCCATTTTCACCAAATTTCCCCAATTCCCAAACTGTGTTTAAGGAATACCGTGTTATACTGGGATTAATTGTATTTATAACATTAAATGTCTTAGTGTTGTTTAAAGTATAATTTTGATTTATCAGTTTGAAAGTTTGAATTTATATTTTTTTTAAAAAATGATTTATATACGAATTTCTAAGCGAATTTTTACTGTCTTTTTTTAATTCATTTGTTATTTATTTAAGTGGATGTTTTAAATATGTAAAAATATATCAGTTTAATTGAAATACCCTAATGCAATTTCATACATTTAAGGGATAAATCTGTTGTGCAGTTCAGTTTATATGGTGGTTGTTCAAACACCTACACATATATTTTCTGTAATCTCTGACAGCTTATACAGCCGTGATTGATATAACGCTAGCGGACAACATATATCCATGTCCCCCTATATAAACATTTACATGTAAAGTATTAAATACACGAATTATTCTAGCAAACACTACTTTAACGGACGACATCAATTATACACATCGGTGCACTGCCGACAAAAAAAAATAAAATCTCTTGAAACGTACATTTATATATATATATATATATATATATATATATATATATATATATATGTATATATGTATATGTATATAACAATTAACAATATCAACGTTTCGAGTATTAGAACACGCATACAGGTCCACATTTATGCTCGTCTATAATATCAGCGTTATTGTACGGTGCAGAATTAGTCCGAGTGCGCAGCATTCGTGAGAGATAAGTTTCGTCATAAATATAAACCTCTGCGGCAGTGGTTCATCACCGGTTATCAGTGTCGCTAATCAAGTGACAAGGGTGAACGTTTCGCGCCGTCGTGTGACGGGAATCTACTGGGCGGCGATACTCTGTATCCCTAGGGACGTGGTCGACGTGTCGCCGGAACAGGCAGTGCACAAGGAATGCGAATATAATAGGGGATGTTGCGGGTATATCGAACTGGTTGACGGGTATAGCAGCGGTTTACTGGAATGAGGTCGAGGTCTGAATAGTGTCAATCTTTGCCATTCTTTGTGTATAAGAATACTTCTGAATAATGAATGGGGTCGTATTGTGTATAAACACACAATGTATGTTTTGCATTTGTAATTTATTGTTCGAAGGAGATCTTAACAACTAATCTTCGAATTTCTTCGTAATAGATTGTATTTCACAAGATAATGGTTTTGTAATCATACTCTTCTCTCTCAAATAAAATCTTGTTCCTTTTATGAAGCCCCTGAATAAAATACGGGGATCATATAAATGTTGAGAAATGAAAATCGGTTTTGAGATGAATTAAAGTATATAATCATTTGTATAATTTCTGATTTTGGTATTTATTTTTTGCAAATAAAATTTAATTTGATCAAATAATAATATATTTATTTTATACAAAACGAAATTATTATTTTAATATGTTCTTATTTAAAAATGTATCAAATAGAATTCTATTTATCTATTTTAATTTAGTTTAAAAAAAGTTCCGAAAAGACTTTTTTTTAATTTTTTATAGAAATATTTGAAAATTTCAATAAATAACAATACGAATTCAACTGAGTTTTGACTCTCACAGCATGTCATAAAAATACACCTGATCTTGGTTAGTTGCTTGACCATTGATCATTTTCATAATGGCTTATTCGCATTTTAGAGATTAATGTTATCATCCACAGAATGCTATGTTCTTCTATTCTTTTTCTTTGATCCTTAGGTGCTCTAAAGATGAAAGCAATTTAAATGCGTATAAGTAATCATCAGAGTGATGAATATTCAGTTATTAAATATTTTTGATCAGATTTTGCAGGAGATAAAAAATCACTTGTGAAAGTGAATTTAGTTATAGTGCCAAAACATGTAATTGTTTAATATAGTTCTGACCTTCGCAAAAGTCACTTTCACAAATAATTTCTTTTTTACTCCACAACAAACAAAATTATTATGACGATTTTTGATTGTTGCTTGTGCATATTTTGATGGCGATGCCATTCTCCTAACAGCGCCCAGATTTAGACAAATACAACATATTTGTATGTACTTGAGCGCATTATGGAAGATCATCATCGAAGTCATCACATAAGCAACAATCAAAAATGATTGATAATAATCTATGGAATATTTTTGATCAAATATTTTGTATATTTTGTGGGGTAAAAAACTAATTAATTAATGAAATTGTTATTATCTATCCACTGTGTTGAATATATTCTATCGAGACTATTTATGTACTTTTTTAATTTTTTAATATCACATAAACATTTCTTCAGATCTACTAGTGTCAATTGAAATGTTGAATACTTTTAATACAAAGTAAAATATTTTTGAAACAGATATGAAAATCAAATATTTATAAAATTGTAAAAGAATTAAATTTTAAATCGTTCAATCTAAGAGGTGTCCTTATACAATAATATATTAATGGTTAACTTGATAATTTCATAAACGTTATTTGTTGACTATTTACTATCTTTGATTCTTCTGATTGAGAACAAGAGATATATTTTAAAATAAATATAACTGTTATTGAATATTTCTGGAATAAAGTAAATATAAGAAGCTTAAAAACAAACAAAAACAAGAATTTCCTCTGTACTTTGCAAAAATTTTCCATTGATATTTAACTTTAGGAAGTTTTGTAAAGAAAATGTAGAGTCGTATGTTTGAAGCTACCGTGATAATAAAATAAATGTTGATAAAATTGTTTGTGACTAAAAATAACTAGTAGTTCTTATGTAATATGATCTCAAGTTAGAGACGTGTTCACAGAAAGTTCTATCATAGTTATTTGTGTTTAAAGAAAACAACTTGTGATAATGTACCGTTACATGGATCTAACATATATTGATATATCTGTGTTATTTCTTACAGTTTATATATACATATATATATATATATATATATATATATATATATATATATATATATATATATATATATATATATCAAGTTTATAAAATATCAGTATTATTTATTATAAATACTGTTGTCAATAGAGTAAGCTTTTTTCGCTTTTGAAGTTCGTACTGTATTAATCTTTTCTACTTGTTAGGAATGTATTTTTATTTAAATAATTATTTGAATAAATATAAGAAAGTTATTCTGTAAAAAAATGTTACTGAAATGTTTATTAAAATATTACAAAATATAATACAGTGAAGTCTCTCGACATCAAACTCGGTCTTGTTGTCTAATTTTCTTCTCATACAAATAATTTGTTATAAAAATTTAATATAGAATGTTTTAATATGATATTGCCAGAAGCTACCTCTCCTTAATTGGAAACATTTAGTTGTAGAGAAGTTTGTTATACGAATGTTTCAGTTTAGAAATGAATGGATAATAAATTTGAAAATATTTTGCTGTATAAATTTTAAATTAGGTAATTTTAAATACCGTAATAATGTAATGTTTATTAAAATTATAATAAATCTTCAATTATAAACGTCATCAATTATGTTTTTTGGCACTGTTGCTAAGTTCACTTTTACAATCTATTTTTTTCCTTACAAATCACATAAAAAGTGTAATGGTATAAAAAATGTAGATGATGAAATCGCTATAGAAATTCGTGTAAGATATAATAAACTACTGAAAATTTTGTTCAGAAATTCTTTTTAAAGATTTTTATGGAATGACTATTTTTTAGATATTTTTAAAGTCTTCAAATTTTATTTAAATATTAGGTATACAAATTAATCCTGTGCCCTTTTTTTATAAAAAAATGAATGTTTACAAAAAATAGAATACATTTTAATCCACAAAATATCTTCCATTGTTTTGTATAACTTCTCTCTATCTCATCGATAAATAACGAATCGCTTACCGAAAAAAGATGGCGATTTTGAGCCGAGGATATAAAAATATTAAATATAATAAGATATGATTTTCTAAAAAATGTTTACTAAGTTGTGAAAAACGTTAATAGATAAATTTTTGTTTTATTAACCAAGTTAAAAAAATGTATGTAAAAAATTTTAAATTTGATACAAATAAGATTGAGATTTTTTACAATTTTCATTAATTTATTTCTTAATAAATACACAATGTTGGAATCTATTAATCTAAATATCGAATATTTAATAAATAATTAATGTTTAGATTTTTTTTGATTATATTTTGCCATAATCGAGTTCGTTAATACGATAAATAATAAATATTCAGTAATGTTTTCAGATTGAAATTAAGAAAATTAGAATAAATTGTCAGAAACTCATTTAAATCTTATTAAAGCAGATTTTATATAACCCTTTCACAAAAAAAATATTTGCATAAAAAAATGATAATACCTATGTCTTGGGTGGATATATTGATCAGGGTCAGATAAGAAACAGGAAATGCAAAAGTTTTCCAAGTAATTTAAAAACTGTATCAGTACGGAGAAAAGCTTTCATAAAACAGAAAGTTCATAGACTTGACTGATAAAAAAAATGTTTAAGATAAAGAGTACGCGATTTTTCAATATATGTTATCGGTTTTGGGGTGAATAATAAATTTTATAAGTCATATGGGGAATGTAAATTTAAAAAAAACTTTTTATTAAAAGTCGATAGTTCTGTTTTGTAGATAAAGTTGATAGCGTATTTTCTTTTTACTAAACAAATTTTGTTAAACATTTCTTTGGTTTTATACACGTTATTTGTATTATATTATGTAAAAAGGTAATTTTTTTTATATTATATTTTTTAAGAACGTATAGAATTGAGGTAAAAATTGACTGAAAGAATAGGTTTATTAGTTTTAATTTATGTACATACCCTGTATTTCTATACGACTAGTGCTTGTTAGGTTTTGTTCCTTGCATTGTTGTAGAGCAGTGGTATCAAATACGCGGTCTGCATGACTCTAGAATGCGGCCCGTGATTCGAATTTCGAAGTTGATTTTATTAAGATAATAAACTAGTTAACATATTAAAATAATAATAAAAAGTAATATCCAAATGGAATTGATTGAAATTTAGTGCAACACGGTGCTAAAAGAAAAGTATAATGAAGTTAGTATTCCAGATTTTTATTTGTACTTGCCAGAATAATTTATTGAAATGCATATATTTGCAGGAAGAATCTTGGAAATGTTTGGTAGTACATACCTATGTGAACAATTATTTTCCCTTTTAACTCTTTGCAGACGAAAACTTTTCAACTATATTTCTCGCTGGGTCGAATATACTTTTTGTATAAATTGAAATTATACCTTGAAGAGTTAAATATAAGATGTTAAGTAAAAAATATTATGTTTAATGGAATTTTAGATTTTTTTTGGAGAAGAATAATTATTTGAGAATAAAAGTTTTAGTTTTTGTATGGAACAGATAACGAAATTATTTTTTCCCACTTTATCAGCGATATTCGACCTAATAAGTAGAAATATTATGCCGCTTGTATGGCGAAATTTGACCGCAAAGAGTAAAAAACTAACAAGACTGCACACAGGTCAAGATTGATAAATGAAAATTTAACATCTGTAGTAAAAATGTCATTATCACAAAAAGAAAACTCACTCGTTATTGATAAAATAGTTTCTGCCAAAATATGTCAAGTTTCTAGTAAAAATATATTATTCGTTTTAATTTCTCTAATTTAGAATTTTGTTGTAACATTTGAAATAATACCGAAAATTAATCTTTTTTTAATTTTTATAAATTTATTAAAGAAAAAATAAATGTAAAATTTTAATTAGTTATTTTTGAATATAAATAAAAGACCTTTTTTACTTCCTAAATTTTTTTTGTGTGAATTTTTCTGTGAGCGACACCGCAGACTCTCTTAAACTGAATTTGTTGGCCAGTGTTGATATATGAGTTTGACATCACTGTTGTCGAGTACTTGAAAGAAATAAAAACAATAAAGTGGCTGTAAAGTTGTTAACAGTTTAATATTTTCATCATATATATTGTTTGTGATATTATATTTTAATAGAATAGTATAACAGCACTGTGTATTCTTTAATGTTTCCTCGTCTAGACGACAGCAAAAATATCCATTTGATAAATTACTTAATACAATTTATGTAGTAAGCGTTCATGCATTTTAAACGAAATGTAAAATAATTCCGCATTTATAATATGCAATAATTGTGACAAGAGAACGTATATTCCGAAAGAGACGTCATACCCATGTACTTTTGTTATTCCCTAATCGTATTACCTGGACATGAAAGATAAAGGTGCAAAATGGGATTTACGAACGCTATCCAAATATAGTTGCGACCTCGCTACCACCGCCGCGTTCGTACAGTACAACGAGGAGTGGCGTAATGTTTGCTAAACATAAAACACTACCATTCCAGCAATCATCAGACTGTGGCTCGTAAATATCTTACTGGAATCACCTATTCTACCAGACGCGCGTGTATGTATGTGTTTACGCCGGGGGTGCCTTTTAAGCGAGCCAACTAAATTGGAAAATTATAGTCCGTTTCTAGTAAAATGTAACGGTGAACACTCTTATGGTTTATATTTAAGGGTACGCACTGGCCGACCAATTTTTCAACATCGTATGAATTATTAATTAGTGAATTACGCACTACCATTACTCATAAAGAACGAGACAAATTTTCTAACTAAAATTAACCATAATTTTTTTACTTTAACTTTTTTTTATTCAACACTCAGATGCTATCAATTTCTTAAATTTACATTATTTATCACTTACTGTAATTTGACGCCGAGGGTATAATTTACTTTCCAAAATGATGACGCTCCATACATTATAAAAAATATTTAATCAAAAGATTCAGTTATTATCTACTTCGACTACACTGCCGATACCACCATCCTCAGAGATAAAGGAACCCCTCAAATACAGAAAAGTGTAAGATGTGGTTTATAAATTATATTAGATTGGTGTAAAAAAAATGCGATTTTTATCATAAAAAAATCAATTTTACTTTTGTTATAGTCTACTATTAACAAGGTTTTTTTTATTAAAAAAGCCTGTAATTATAAAATGAAGTAAAGTGCGAAGTATTCTTCTAGAATTATTTAAAAATGTTGATATGAAGAGAGACTGTTGAAGTTATAAAGATTTTTTCAAACCATAATTCGTTTTCAGGTCTCATAATTTATATGTTTTGTTATAATAGTGTTATTTGTTAATAGTGTATATTTTTTTCATTGAAAATAATTATCATGAAAAACAATCTAAATTTATATTATAAAATAATTCTTCACCTTTTTTTTAAAAAAAGTGAATTTCTGTATCGACATTTTATGTAAAACAATATATCCATGTCTCCTCGTCACAAGTATTGAATGCAATAATGGATTATAAAAAATTTAAACCTGACAACGAATAAAACTTTTTATGCAGTGATGGTTAGACGAGCAACCATTAATTTTCTTTGAAAAGGGCAACAAAGTTACCTGATCGATTACTGTGTTGTATAGACGTACATGGAGAATATGTTGATAAATAGATATTGCTTAAAATAAAAAACATAGTTTGGCGTTTTAAGAAAGTAATTTACTTTTGTACTTAAACATCTCGTATATATTTTACATAAAATTCGTTTCAAGTATGAAATTTATATTTAATAATATAAATATATATATATATATATATAACAAAAATCTTTACTTCAAATAATTATTCTCTGAAATGTCTTTCTATGAAACAATTCTACAAGTAAATAATTTTATTCCAATATTAATTTAAAGTTTGAAATAGCAACGTTTAAAAACAGGTTTTATTCTAAATTTATTTTTATCATTGATATCATCTCTTGTGGTTTTATACTAATCAGTTTTTACAAACTAATTTCTGTTTAAGTTTATATTTTAGTGTACTTTTATACAATGTTATTAAAAATTGTACAATTAACATTAGATATTTTTTAAGTCAGATGTTATATGAAATGGAAATGAGTTTCAGTATTTATATACTGAAACTCATTTCCATTTCATATAAGGTCTAACCTAAAAAATATCTAATGGTAATTGTACAATTTTTAATAACAAAAAAAGACAAGAGATTAATTAATAAATGTGTAAATAATTACACATTTATTAATTTATCTCTTGTTTTTTTTTTTATTTCGTTTACTTACATCAATAGAATCGAAGTTATATACTAAAATATAATTTGATGTCATAAATAGAGTTGTGATAAATGTGATAATACCTTTTTTGTATTAAAATAGATTGGTATTCATGTTTTCTTAATACATAGATTAATTTTAATGAACTTTTCTTTTTAAATAGTTATTTTTTCATGTGAATAAATTTTATATTCAGAAATAGTTTGAATCTTTGTAAAAGAGTAGTATTTTTTTTGTTATGAAAATAATTAAATTTTTTGTAATTTTTTTCATTTGTTTATAATAATTTGAAAGAATTATAATTACAAGTAGTTACATTCGAATTATATGAAGGATATAGCTCTGTATTAACTAAATACAATTTCATGCCAGCTGTTTATTTTTTTCACTCCATGTTCCTTACTTTGTAGGATCTTGGGTTAGAAAAAGATTCTTACTTTTCAGTCTCGTGCGATTTTGTGTCTCAATTAATGCAGGTTGATTTATTAATGTAATAAAGTTATTCGTATATTTTAATAATATTATTGAAATCCTCTTAGACAGATTTTAAAAGGCTGCATTTAGTTAAATTAAAGATGCATTTTATTTTCTTAAAAGAAAGGTTTTTGAATGGTATTTTTTGTTACCATCCGTTGTTTTTATAATCCAGTGGAATTCACGAGGTCAAGATTAATGCTTATAAATTAATTGTTTGAATATAATTCGTCAAGAAAACAATTCTTCGAAAGTAAAATTAGTAGAAATTATAATTGTTTGAAATTATTTTTCGAAACTGATCAAATCTGACCAGACCTGATGAGACCTGACGAAGCGAATCTAGGCCGGACCAGACTTGATTAGATTTGATTTGACTTGATCAGGTCTATTTGAACTTGAGAAAATCTAAAAGAAAATCTAACCAAACTCGTTCATAAATAATCAAATTTTATCAGAAGTGTTCATATCTGACTGAAATTTTCCAAATCTGACTAGATTTGACTGTTTCTGAGCAGTATTTCCATTCCTATCCAAACTTAATCACATTTGACTAGAACTAAAATATAATTTCATGCAAATACTGAAAAAGTTACTGTTAAAAAATTATATTTTTGAATAATTGTCTCCATAATACTTTCTTGACATAACGATTCATTTAGTGAAACACTGTGCTAAAAGAAAAGTATAATGAAATTGGTATCTTAGATTTTTATTTGTACTAACCAGAATAATTTATTGAAATGCATATGTTTGCAGGAAGAGTCGTTGCAATGTTTGGTAGTATATACCTGTGTGAACAACTATTTTCTTTTTAACCCTTTGAAAAGGTTTTTGTTAAAAAAAATTATTGTTGAATAATTGTCTCCTTAATACTTTCTTGACATAGCGATTAATTGATATATTTTTTAAATTAACTTGAGGGCTCCGTTCACTACTTGTTGAGCTCGCCAATCCGCAGCGAGACTTCGTCCTCCGCTCGGTAATGCTCGCTCCTCTCCCTAACAAATAACAGAAATTAACCAATTATACACACAAATAATTCACATAAAATGTAACTTTTAAATACTGATCATATGACTGATATCAACCAATCCAAGTTATAGAGAAATAAATATTACATGAAATATATTTTTACTCTAAGATGAGCATTATCAAAAAATGTGAAGATTATTGTTCTGAACAACCTATTTGCCGGAATGAGAATAAGTTTTTTCTTTCTGAATATGACTAAAAAAAATCTATATTTACAACTTATGTTCTCTATCAAATCTTATAAATTGTCGAATTGTCGTATGTGCAGTTTGAAAACTTTTGTTAATTATTATTTTTTACATTTTATTTAAAACACGATTTTGAACAACAATTGGTTATTCATTTTCATTGGCTATTTGTCTGAATACAATGTTTATAAGTCAGAAATATAAAGAATCTAGTATTTTCTTAATTTATTTTACGAAATGCGATTTAGTCAAATGTTTACTTTTTTCACAAACTAAACATTTTTAATATATTGTCTTATCAAACGTTTGTAATAATTTCACATGCTAAAATATTCTTTTATACAAACTTTCTATCACATTTCTAATATTTATAAAAACGATACAACGGAAATAATATGACTTTCTGATCTTCTCTATCTACATATCCCATACATTTATGTATCTGTTTGTATAACTATATATGTGTGCGTGTTTACATGATTTCCTACTCTTCTCTGTATATACATATTCTACGTGTGTCTGTATATTTTGTCTGCAAATGTTTGTGTATGTGTTTTGTAGTCGTGTCTGATTGAAGGGTCAGTGTTGGTCATCGTCACACCGACGGCCACCCCTTAAAAATGTCGAAAATAAAACACTGCGCCTCGCCCAAACGCTCCAGTAAACAGTAAGCATGTATGCACCCCTATCTCTGTGGGGTGCGAAAACAAATTCATGTGATAGTGCTCGACCCATTTTTTTTTCTGTTTTTGTTTTGCTGTTGCTTTATTGTATATCATTTCGGAATATTTAAATAACATCTTTGTGTGTGTTTTTTATATTTTATGTTGGTGATTTATTGATATATATATATATATATATATATATATATATATATATATATATGTACACACATATATATGTATTAGAGACTAAAACCAGTTTGAAGTACTTTTTTTTGTTAAATCAACAGATTTAATTTTTATGTTTGTTTATGTACATTTTTATATGAAAATAAATGTATGTTTCGGTATATGCAAGAAATTTTGTATGTAAATATATTTATTTATACACATTGCTGAAATATTTCTGTTGTTTTGTTAATTGTATATTTCAACTAGGAATATAAATGATAAAAACGAAATCATATCTTTAAAGTTTGGATTGAGAGATATTTTTAGTATTTGTACTCAAATTGACACCAGTTTGTTTTCAATGAATGTAAATATAAATATCAAGAATTCAATGGTATATTTTTCAATTTAAAATGATTTGCGATTCTTTTAATATTTATTTAATATATTTTTGCTTTTGATGACTGAAATAAAATTTAAAAAAATATTTTATGTTGTAAATGTGACAGAAAAGTTTTCGAATCTGAAAGTTTATAAAAGAGTTGTTTTTCTTAATAGAAAAACAGCTCGTTATTTTAAACCAAGTGGTTTAAATATATAAAACGACTAAAATAACTTTTTAATAAATATTTATTTTCGATAATGTTTGATTGAACAGATAAGATAAATTAATTCGCTGTCGAAAAGATCTCCTTCAATATAAAATATTGTTGTAAACTAAGTCATTAATAAATCATCCGTGCGACAGAACAACAAAAGAGTGCGAGTGAGAGAATAAACAAAAATGTTAACATCTTTCGAACACATCCACTCGATCATAGAGTGTGTTGTGCACGATGTCTTCCGCCGTTTGACAGGCACCCAAGTCAATATAGTTAAGGCGTGTTTAGTCAAATATCATATTAGCACACAAGTAAACATTGTTGATGAACGTCGAAATTATATCGTCGAGCTAACGAAATTGAAAATTCGTCTGTGATATTATATTCTTCACCTTATATGCTACTATCATGCGATACGGTTATTGTTCTCATGTGGTACGAAAATCTAATTTTTAGCTTAGTTTATGATTTTCTATTAGTTTTTTTTTTGTTGAAAATTTACAGTATTTTTTGAATCTGACGCAGTATTAATTATTTCATTTAATTTTATGTTTTGTCAAATAAAAAAAAAATAATATCTTTCAAATATATTATTAACATTCCAGTAAGAAATCCTATAATTATTTTTTATTAATATCTAATATTGAAAATTTAAAGTAAAAATATTAAAGTACTAAAATTCATATAATTTATAAAATGTATTTTTTTCAAAACAAAAAAAGTTCAAGATATAAAAATATGCATTTTTTGGCAGTCTTGTTATTAGTAATAGCAAATTAATGTCAGTGCCAGTAAATTTAATTTCAAAAAGTTTTAACTTTTCGCCAAAATTTCCTTAGTATTTTAAATGAAAATTTGATGAAAATTGAAATGTTGAAAGTATGATTTATTTTTGTTATAAAATAATAATTTGATACAAAAATATGTCAGATCAGGTAAAAATATAGTTTAAATCGAAAGTTGTAATTTTTGACTGAAAAAATGAAATTTTTTTCAGAAGTTAATGTTTTAAAAATTTGCCTTTTTCATTATACATTAATAAAATTTGAAAAAATACTTTCTTGATAACGAATTTGCTTTTATTTACTATAAAACATATTAATTTATAAAAAAAAATACGATGAACAAAACGTAGAAAAAGTAGAAAATTTCTAACAATTTAAGCTCCGGATAGTCTTTGTTTAAAATGTTTATAATTTGATCATTCGGGACAAAATCCATTTTCATTCCAACAACTGTTACTGTAGCGAAACGTTTGAGTTTTATAACGGATTCGTCATTAATAATGACCAAGTTATAACTTACGGATAAAAAAAACTAATTTCGACAAATGTTGACTTTTAATCAAAAATTAATTACTATTGATCGTCGTTTTTTGAAGTAAAAAGTTGAAGAACATTCAAATATTGAAAGTATTTAATTTATTAAAAAATATGTATATGTAACTTTTTTTTATTATAAACCGATTATAGGACACAGTAATACATCAAATCAGGTAAAAATTTCATTTCTAATCGAACATTGTAATGTTTGACTCGTAAATGACAATTTTTCGTTTTCAATTTTTGATTTTATGAATCTTTATCTCTACTGTGTTAAAAAATAGAAAAAAATGATTTCAGATTTCTTAATCATTATAATATTTTCTGTAGATATAAATTTAGAGTTTTTAAAATGATATTATATATATATATATATATATATATATATATATATATATATATATATATATATATATATATATATATATATATACAGAAACAATTCTTTTTGTCGCTATAGCTATAAAAAACATATTTCATCAAAGAATTATTAAGGAAAGCTCTGATTTAAAAAATGATTATGAAAATAAATCTAATAAAGATAATTATTGTAGGAATTAACCTGTTTTACAAGTGTAATTGTTATAATACAAGTGTTTTTTTTTCGATTTTAAGTCATACATTTGATAAATAAAATATAATGATACAAAGTACATTATATTAAAGTAGTATAATTTATTTAATTAAGAAAGTATATTTTTATATAAAAAAAATAATTCTATCTTAAAATTTTCATAAAACAATTTTTTTTTATTTTTCGTGTAGACCACCTCTTTGCAATGCCGCTCTCCCTACTACGCTCTACAAGTAGCACGTTAATAATTTTCATTCCCAGTCATTAATGATTGGTTGATGGATATCGCGTGGTGTATGTTCTGATTAGTCGACATCAGTCACATGTATGTAGCTCTCTCACGGTGTACAACGAAACAGGTGTTATACGATTTCAATGTAAAACTGATAAGTTTATTAAAAAAAATTGTATTCACTGAAGCTTTGAAGTAAAAAAATTGTTATACGATTTAACATTGTATTTTGTTGTTAGTTTTTATAAACTTTTTTAATAAAGATTATTTGTGGAATTTATTTGTTAAATTCTATTATTTGTTAGGGAATGTCAGCGTTAGTGAGCTGAGTAGAAGACAGGTCCTCCTGGCAATTAAAGAAAAACTTTTCTTTCTATTATTCTTTCAGTTATCGGTTAATATGAAATTGGTATTTCATTAGATTATTTGATAAATATATAAATTTATTGATATATCATAAATAGTAGCAAATAATACTATAAATCTCACAGTAATATTAGCACCTCAGTTATGATGAAAATAAAAAAATACTGCATCATAGCTGCATTATGACTCATAGGACGTCGTTTAATTTTATAGTTTAAATATATCCCACAGAGGTCTAAAACGAATACCCTCGTTTTATCTCGACGGTTACATCCGGGACACTAAACCTGTCACTAAAGAAAATTCTCGGAACAGAAAAAAAAGTACGTCTTCTCTGCCAAACGGACGAAATGTGTCTAGGTGATTTGTGAATGTGTTCTCTAAGAAATTTCAGAAGATGTTGTGTCACGCTGTCGGAGCCAACTGGTGATTACAATAGACCAGCATCTTATAGGATATGAATTTAAATCCGGGATTATGAGCTGTGCCATTTTTAATTAACTCTTAATTAAGCACGTCGAAATTTAATCTATGGAACTTGATTACAAATATTTGATATTTAGTATACAGGTTATATATTCTTACAACTTTTCAGATGAATATTAATAAAAGATGTGATCTGAAAGTTAATTTTCGTGTTTTATGAGAATAATGGATTACATGTTTTAATTTTTAAGACAGTATTTCGTTTAGGTAATTCTTGTTTAAGGAATTTATACTACTTTGTTCACAAATATATTATTTTCTTGCTTCACAAGCAACAAACATTCTTCAGATCAAATGTTCAATAAATGATTATTTATTATTTATGGTTTTTGCTTATGTTCATTTAGATGGTGATGGTATGATCTTGGGGGTAGAAAAATTGTATTGTGATAATTGATATGAATTTATCAGTTTTTTAATCGAAATTTCGAAACTCTAAATACGTTTATTCTTAAAAGTAAGGTTTTGGTAAATTTATTTATATTTAAATTAATTTTTATTTATAAAATAATTGTTATCAATTTAAAAACGGTTTGAATATATATATATATATATATATATATATATATATATATATTTATTTATTGATGAAATTATTATTTATGCCATTAACAAGAGATGAACGTTGAACTCAAGTGGATACAGTTGTTTACTAATTTTTTTCAAAATTTAGACGTCAAGCTATGAGTATATTTTAATGATATGATAATTCCGAATGTTTAATAACATGTATTATTGTGATATTATTTTAAAATGTCTTTTTTGGAAAAAATGTGTTAATGTTTAATATATGTTATATTGTTTATGTAGATATCTAATTCCAGATTTTACGTTTGTATGACATATATATATATTTTTTGTAAGTGAAGATAAGTTAATTTTCAGAAACGAACATTTCATTCCCTCACAGACTACAAACATTTTTTCGAAACGAAAATGTTCAGTAATTAATTATTGATTAGGTTGATTGTAATTTAGATGGTGATTTCATCATTCTTACCCTGTTAAGTGTGTTGCCCAATTTAGAAGTATGTACCTATATAGGGTTGCAAAATGAATGGATGACGAGTATACTCGTCAAAGACAGAGTATGTGAAGCTGCTGTAAATAAATGATTATTGATGTTTGCTGATTATTGATTCAATTCATTTAGATGAAGATGTCATAATTATCAGAGAAATAAGATACAGAAAAGAAACGTTTGCATTTGTGATTATTTTTTTGTACTTTAAAGTTGATGATGTTGCCATTGAAATGCGCATAAGTAAGAATCAAAAGAAATTAATTATTGAACTAAAAGTGTTTGTTATTTCGATAGTGAGAAAATAATTTATTTGTAAAAACAAAATAAATATTACAATAATATTATTAACCCCTTGACATACAATGACGTCTCTGATACGTCATGTGTTTCTTTTGCCATTGTAAACGTTGACGTTGCTGAGATGTACATTGACTTCATTCGCTTTAGTGCAGCTATAAAGCAAATATTAGAAAGAAATAATTATGTATATATATACATATATATATATATATATATATATATATACATATATATATATATATATATATATATATACATATATATATATATATATATATAGTGTTAAATTGTAAACAATAGAAAAGAACTCTGCAACATATCTATTTTGAATTTGTACAAAAGTGACAGTCAAAGCCAAATAGGCTATTTGAGTGAAGGCACATTTTCCTGAACATATACCTTCCACTGGTAAAAAGCAAAATCCTGCAAAGACATGTCACTTGTGCTCAAAAAATATTCTAAGAAGCGAAATGACTTGCTTGTGTAAAAAATATCAAATATCTCTACATTTATCAGAATTTTTCGAAAAATTTCATACTCTACAGCACTATTGAATTATTGTTTAATTTGCTATTTAATTATTATTTATTAATTTTGGTTCTTAGTATTGAATTCTAATATTTAGCAATGTATAAATATTCTGTTCTTTGTTAAGCTTACAAAAATGTTAAACTGAAAATAAATACTATTTTTTCGTCATATCGAATTTCAATTAATTTGTATGTGAATGGGTTAATTGTAAAGAGTCATTCACTAGTTATATATTTTAATAGTAGACTCTTTCATTTTTTAAATATTTCATTAATTTTTAATGAGATTCTAAAATACATATTTTTCTTAAAATTGGATTTTGGTTAGTGTTGAAACCAATTAAAAATTTAAATAATGTAATATTTCATCATCCATACTTCATCAAATTGAAATACATAAATTTATAAAAGAAACGGTAAAGAAATATGTACAACATTTGAAAGTTTTTGAAAGATGTGGTACTAAAATAACCACAATAAACACACTTTGTCAATTTTATTGCTGTATGATATTTGAGAAAAAAAGGAGTAATATATATGTCACAGTTGAGGAACATAAACTTACGCCAACGTTTATATGAAAGTTGAAGAAGGAACATATATTTTCGATATGCGATATCATGTAATATATAACGCCAGTAAATGCAATGCCCCGGAAGCTGAATATAATGTTTATACATCGGCGTATACATGGCTTTCAGTAATGGAAGACTCCCACGGCGAAAATCTCATTTGATGCCAATAAAAATGTCTGACAGATTTTTCGGTGATGTATGAGCGTTTGATAAAAATGGATGAAGGATATTAAAATGATTTTCTTTCGTAAAGCCGTCCCTCGAAAATCGTATCGCTTTCGGTGAATACAACCCCGTACATAAACGTCCGCTCAACAGCTCTGATATGTTTCTGAACGAATTCGTAACCCGGTATCATTTTTTATTATTTTTTTATATGCATATTTTATTAGATTATACGCTGATCCGCTTAAATTAATATTTGTTGTTGTTTTTTTTTTCCCGACGCACGAAACGAAATCGTAATATAATTACGTCAATCAGCTTAAATAACAGATAATATGTATGTAAGCACGCACAATGTTTCATACGTACGTACAAACGAATATATGTGGATGGATTAAACAAGTGGTCGATGAAGTTGAACCTACATATAAAAGCTACGCCACAACTTTACTCATACATAATAATTATTTTCCGTTCCCGATTCGCAGAAAAATAACGTTTACGATATCTCGCTAAATTGATATGATGAAAATTAATGACCTGTGTAAGCTTTTTAGTTCTATTTATGAAGGTAATGAAATACTACTTTATGTACGTATATTTTCAATAGTGAAAATTGTTTTATGAATGTGTTTGCACGCCAGTTTTTCAACTTCCGTGTATACATTTTGATGAAATACTCTTTTTAATACTTCCATGGACTGTATATCATATATCGTTAGTTTAAACAAGAAAAATGGTCAATCATTTAATGAGCTTCGTTTTTGACATCACTATAAAATAAAAAAAAGATTAATCATCTCAGAACTAATTTCAGTCTGATAGATCCATGTATATTTTTCTAGAATTACTAAATAAATATATGACTCTTATATTTAATAAATATAATACGAGATTTTAAAAACTATATACAAATTTAAATAATATATTAACTCTTTCCATTTATTAAATATATTAATGCTAATATTTCAAACATTTCTTGATTTAATATACATTAACTTAAAAATAACGCAAATATAAGATTTTATTTGATATTTATTATTTAACTTATTAACGAAATGAATAATTATAGAAAAACAAGCACACTATAATCGAAAAGAAAATTAATCAGGTATTTATTAAAAATTCGATATTGCGATTATTAATCATTTCTAAAATTGTGTATTAATGGAGTGAGTGGAAAATAAATTTATGAACATTGTCAAAAATCTCAATACTATATTTATCAAATTTGAAATTTTTTAAATAAAATTTCTTTAACTTTCTAAATAATTCCAAATTTTAACTATTAACGTTTTTTCACAACTGAGTAAATATTTTTTTAGAAAATCAAATCTTATTTTAATTAATATTTTTATACCATCTGCTCATTTTGATAAACAAGATTATAAAAAGAACAATACAGCTCTCAAAACACAAAAAAGCGACTTAAAAATAATTTGTTTCTAATATAAAACCTGTTAAAAAGAAATATCGAAATTAATTATCACGATCTGAGAACAATAATGCTCAATTCTATATTATTACGTGTAGAAATTAATTAAGTGCCTTTAAATTGAATCGATGTTAGCTCTGTTTCAATTTAAATTTTTTTCTCGATGTTCTTTAATTTTGAAGTGACAACGTTAACATTTAAAAACACTATATATCTTGACTAAGAAGTTGGCATAACCTCACAAAACAGTAGTGAATACGAAAGCGTCCAAAAAGCAGCATATTAAACATACTTTTCGCATTCCAGTTGAAAAAAAATGCTGTCGAAACCGCGGAAATTATTTGTTCAGCTTTGAAGGAAGGTGTTGTGATGCATAAAACATGTAAAAAATGCTAAAACTGTGAAAGAGGTCTTAAAATACATTACGACTTAATCGATTCAAAGTCGCCATATTTTTTCGACAAGGGATTCGTTAATTACTCGACAGACAGAGTAAAGTTATACAAAATAGTGGGTGATATTATGAAGATTGAAATATATTCCATTTTTTCATAAATATCAATTTTCTATAAAAAGATTCCGAATTAATTTGTACTCCTAATACTTCTTCGTATCATTTTAAATTTAATATTTAACAGGAACAAGCTAAAGAATTGAATATAAACTAGTATCAAATAATTGTCTTGCCATAAAACAATAACACTAAGGTCCTCTTTTGAAAAAAATTCAGAGGATATCAGACACTTTAAATATAAAATTGATGCAAAAATGCTGACAGTTTTTAAATTTTATTAATCGAAATCAATCCATTTTTATTAATTGAAAACAAGTTTATTTTTCATTTCGATAAAATCCAAAGAATAGAAGTTTATACTTTTTTTGAATGAGATTTATGTAGTTGCAGGACTATAATTATTTTCCTGTAGTTCTTCTTTAAGTATAATATATGCTTGGAGGTAAAGTGATGTGTTTACAACCTGAACTGCCAAGACAACTTAACCTCGTGTTGCTTCTGGATCTTTTCAGTTTGAATTTTCCCGTACAATCTTAAAACTATCAGCTCCAGATTAATTCTCAGTTGTAGTCAATAATCTTAAAGTAGGGGTCATAGGTTCTGCGCCCGGCACGTAGTGTCATCACGCGCTCGTTACACTCATTAACAGACATATTCATCAAATCGACATCAAGATGTTCACTCGCTTATTGAGTTGAGTTTCCGTTTCACAAATGAACGTTTAACTCTCTTGAAAATCACAAAAAAATTAATAAAAAGTATTCAATAATTGTTTATTTTTTTTTGGTTATATTAATTTCGATTGCAATTTTCTCTACATTAACGTTTTGAAGATGATGACATCGTCATCTAAATACGTTTAAGAAACAAACATTATCATTAATCACTTTTTGAACGTTTTTGATTAGATTATTTTTCTTTATTTGTGGGGAGAGCGAACATTTTATTAAGCCACAGTGTCACAAACTATATTGTGATTTCTAGTTCTCAGATAATAGAAAAATGGAAGCAGTAACAGAATATACAAAATTATTTTAGTCGTAAATAAGAGTGACTAATATTTCAAAAGCATCTGATTTTTTTTAAAAAATTAAAATGTAAAATTCTTCTTAAGTGAATATAATTTTTTTCAATGGCTTTCTTATTTTCAACATTAATAAAAAAAAAATTAGTGAATCCTGTTAGTCATGTTTTATAAAAACAAGTAATTTATATATGATTGGTTAATAATAAATCTATTACCAATCATTAACAATTCATTTTTTAAAATCTTAAAGAAAGAATTGAAAAAAACATTGAAAATATAATAATCTGAACAAAGATGGAATAATTGAATAAGAAATCTCACTTTATTTCTCGAAAGAAAAATAACAGCACCACGTTTCGAGTCGATAAATTAACTTTTTTAATCACTACTGAAGAAATGGTTAAGAGAAAGCTGTCAGACAAAATTTTCTTTCTCCCCATCTCTTTTAACTTGATAATAACCCACAACGAATGTTGTATATACCAAAAGTATTAATTCTTCTTTCTTTAAATATTTTAATTTTACTTGAGAAACGGCAAAATTTTCATTCAATGAACTCAACAACTATTTTTTTTTTGAATAGTTGCTCCCCATGTATTATAAAAACCGAATATTCATATAAAAATATTTGTTGCGATACTAATGATGCGTTTCTAAATTATATTGTACTTAATGAAATAATCTACACTGTACATTAATAATCATTTCTTTTTGTTACAGGTGAGTTTTTAAAACAATTTTATGTCAACGTCTCAGTTTTTCTGGTAAGCTTTATGTAATATTCATATTTTTAAATTGTTTATCAAAAAGTCTATCGGACTTCTTTTTTAAATATTAATGATAATTAAAAATTAAATATGAAAAATAATTTCTTAAAGAAACATTTACTTAAAAATACTGTGTGCGATAAATTATCAAAGTTGATAGATTTATTTAATATGCAACCTCATGCTTTTTATTATATATTAACCAATATATTTTTAGAAACCGTAATATATATATATATATATATATATATATATATATATATATATATATATAAGATTATCTTTTATCGAATTTCGAACGTTCTATCCCGGAAGGTATTTTAATATATTCATTGAAATATTTGTAGGAAAATTTCAATAATTTCCTGAAAGTATATATGCTTTGTATGAACTGTTTTATTTTAATGTCCTTAAAAATGGAAATGATACTATCTAGAAAATAAATCTTTAAAATATTTTTTTTTATTAATTATAACATATTTGGTTTTCTAAAATCCAGCTATTAATTTTTGTACGGCTTTGAGTTAATGTGTAAGAAACGAATATATTCTTGATACAATAAAAACAACGTATTTTAAATATTCAAATGCGTATATTGTGTTCTATAAAAATAATCTTATTTCTAAAGCATATATCAAGAGGGAAAACCTTGGAAGTGTTTTCCTGGAAAACGTTTGTAAATATTTGTGAATGATTATTCTATAAAGTACGTTTACATTTAGAAATCTTTTGTAAATGGTTAAAGTTTGTACATATATTTGTAGTTGATCCGTTTGTTGTTTTTGTGTAGTAGAGATGTTGGTTCCATTTGTGAGACATGCAGAATCGTCTCTATTGAAATGAAAACACGGAATTGAATCATTAGTATTATTATATATTATTTATTTTTTAATGAAATATTTAGGTTGTCATTTATCACTCTTTAGAATTTTTTTTATTTTGGTGTCTAATAAATATTTCTTTAGTTTCATAAAAGATTTAAATTTGTAATTTGTCTAATGCATGAAACGTTTCTTTTTTTGTATTCTATATGATAATTTTTACAATTATCATGAGAAATAATTAAAAAAAAAATCACTTTGAATCTTTAAAGAGAGTATTGTGAAAATGATTAATTTCTTTGAAATTTTTATAATTATTTACTGATACAGTTAATATCCCTATGGTAATAAAATTAATGAATATAGTGTCGCAGAACTTGCAAAATTCATAGAACTTTCTATTAAAAAAACAGAGTTCTGTCGTTCAACACAGCAATTTCAATCTGTCACAAATTATAATGAAATTAAATTCTGTTACAAATGTGTACAAAAAATATGATAAGTAATAAATGTTAAAATATTTTCTTCAAACTAAACCGTTTTTAAATTACACAAAAACACATTATAAGTATTTCAATAACAGTTTAAATTTCATAGAAGTATCTGTTATATTTTCGTACGAATTTTATCATGGAAAAATTGTTTTTACAAAGATGTTTATTTATTTATTGATTATAAATTTTTATTTGTGTGTATTTTTATTAAATAAACATTTCTTCATATTTTGTTTTTTTTTTGGATATTTTCAGTAGTATTTTGTTAACTTGTTATTTTTTGTCATAAGACAAACATGTCAACATTTCAACAAAATAATTATTACATATGTATATGTATATATATATATATATATATATATATATATATATATATATATATAAATGAATGTCACTGTAAGTCGTAAAACAAACAAAACAGGAAATAAATAAACACTCTTAAATCAAATTGTCACGTAAAACAGCATTTATTTTAAATACCAGCATGTAAAAAGATAAAAATAAAACGATTGTTAAAATGTCAACATGTGAACAACGAAGCCAAACGGAAATGTAAACAAAACAGTGACGGAAAAAGCTCTGTTCGTTCGCGCTGCCATCTATCGTTTAAATACACAAACGTTTCGCAAGCTTTCACGTAGTTCAGAACCGTACCGTTAGATGGTAGGTCCGTTAGTAAACGGTTGTTAGTTCTCGTTTCGAGCCACTAGCGCAACGCCGTCAGTTGGAATATTCGACGCCAGCGGGCGTTGGTTGTTGGGTTCAAGGATGGCGAGCTTTTTACGATCGATCCGTTGCATCATACACACGCGGGCTATATATATCTGACGATGCTGTGTGCCCCCGTGACGTCATGGTAACGTCAATATTTAGGAAAGAGTTGATACGTTCCCGAACTTCGTCTCTGTCTTTCGATCGTTCCGTCTCTCGTACTTCTATTCACAAGTTCGGGACTGTGTTGTACGTATGTGTATGTTTATGCTTTTATGGAACCGTATATAGTGTGTGCTTTTGATAATGCCAAATTTGCAGTTTTATTGTGAATGTTATTTATCTACATAATATTTTTCGAGAAATGGATTTTGGATGGGGTATAACTCATTCATATTATTTTTTTATTTTGCCGCTGTAACGAATATTTATGGGTTTCGATACATCTTCGCATTGATTCGTGTTTATTGTATTTTTTTATGATTTAGAAGTACAGTACGATGGGCGTATGAAAAAAATATTTGATGTATCTTTTTTATTTCAATTACAAAATGAGATATTGATTTATTTACTTTTGAAGATTATCCGTTTTGGTCTATAAAGAAGACTTTTTTCACGCAGATATTTTTGAAATTATTTTATGCAAACAAAGAATTTGAATCAAAAACTTTATATTTATTTTCAACACATGTTTCGTTATTGCATAATCCATTTTTTTATATATTATTAATTCATAGATTTGTTACTGTTTCATCTTTCTATGTACTTATTATTCACAGTTACTTTATAAGTCTTTGATTCCTCTGTTGAATTCTTATTTTTTACGACCGACTGGAATATGCGTTATCTGAATGAAGATCGATTGAATTCTAATAATTAAATAGATTAGTTTGATTGTTTATAACTTTTCAGACAATCTATTTGAAAATAATACAAGTTGAAACAAGGATGTTTCAAGTGTTGTCTCAAAGAGTGTAATGAAGTAAATATATTTTATAGGTCAATGCTGGTTAGAGTATCTAAAATTTAACCTTGTTTGCAATATATGTTTTTATCCATTAAAAAAGTACTTTAAAAATTGAAATATTGTGAAATTATGTAAAATAAAAATTAAATAATTATCATATAAAGTAATTTGTATTATTAATTTAACGGATGTTTTTATTAAAAAAATAATAATTATCTATCATTTTTAAATTCAGATATATGTAGTAACTCTTTAATATACTTGTGGACGGTTACAGAAATGTCCGTTCTTATCTTATAAAAACAACTAATTTATTTGAAAATAGAATGGTTCATTTCATCAGTTGAATAATTTTCATTATTCTTATATTTGGCATGCTTTTGTTGTAAGAAATAATAAGATTATTGCTGAAGAGTGAAGATTTGTTGTTTTTAAAGTCAATAAAATTGATTTTCTTATTAAAAATAACGAATAGTGTGAAGGGTCTGTATGCGTAGAACATGGAGAATGAACAAGGAATACTCCAATTCAACTTACTTCTTTTCATTTGAGTTTATATTTAATAATTCAGCATGGTATTGTCAGATACCCATAATATTCCTTCGATTAACCATAAATTGGAATTTTTCTCGAATTCTTGATTCACAAACTCGAATTTCTGACGATATTTGTCTCATTTTATTATTCAGTTGATAAGTGGCAGCTTATAAAGATTCCTTTCTAAAAATTCTGTCGAATAAACAGCAATATCTTTGAAAATGGATGCAGGTCTTTAGTTTTGCTTTAGAGTAGCGTTACATATTGTATTGAATATGTTTCTTCATCTTCAGTGATCTGTCAATCTAAAAATAGATAAATATTTAATCATCCGAATGAAAAATTGAATCACTTAAATTAATTTCAGTCAATAAGTGTGGTACACAAACATTGTACTTTGAAATTTATCGGAGATAGTTAATGTGTTCAAGTTTCGTTGAACATTGATTTTCAATCTTTCGGTAATCTTTATATATTTTTCTCACATAAATTTAAAATATCAGTTTTACTACTGTAACCATATCACGGTTTAATAGATAATCTAAAATCGACATATTTAAATTTTGTAAAAAAAAAACGTTTTACGATACTGATCAGTTAATGTTTGCTCTTCCATAGATTGAAAATCAGAATTTTGTAATCATCTAAGAATTATTTTATAAAAATATAAAACCTCAACCATTTTAATATATATATATATATATAAATTTTTTTTGAAGATTTCTTTATTTTAAGATATAAACTTATTGAAGAAGTAACTTAATAAAATACTTGGAATCAGATTTAATTTTGCTACACCATAAATAAAATATTTTAATCTTAATAAAAGTACTACGAGCGTATAAAATTTTTTAGAATGTTGTCTGAGTTATAATTAAAATTGTTTCTTAATTATTTCACTGTTAACTTGTATTTAATTTCACGTAGATTTTTTCCAAGTAAATGTTTTTCTCATATTTCTAATAAGTAAGAAGTATCCGGAAGCGAGAATAAATAATATTTATAATGCTATCTAGTTTGTTTTGATTTCATATATATATATATATATATATATATATATATATATATATATATATATATATATATATATATATATATAATGACGTAAAAGGTTTAACTTTCACCTGACATTGAAAGTTGATATTTCCAATTTATATCTCGTACAACATTTAATTAATAGCGTTCGTGTAACCAAAATAACTGTTCTGTTAAAATAATAATCGGTGTATAGAGAAGTTAATAAGTTCAGTACACACAATGTTCTCGCGCACACACATATTGGATGAAATAAATTCAGTTTGGACTGAGTCGAGAATCATAAGACGTTCTTAACGAACGTTACAGTGCTTATTATACGTGCAGGGTTAATTAAACGTTATAACGCGGTGAAATAAGACGATGGAATGAACGTGGCATCCAGTGTATCGGCATCACGTACAGGAGCGATGTGAGAAGTGAATGTGACGGCGTCGAGGTCTCCTGGTTCATACGCTCGTACGTTCGTTCGTTCGGTGCGTTGGTCTCGGTAGCTGGATGGAAGGAAAAGGTCTATAAGAAATATGGAGACAGTTCTCGTGTTGGGTTTGTTATGTACGTGTGCATGTCGACTATATACTAACAACATATACAAAGTTTGTTTCGGTCGCGGTATAAATCTTTCGACCGTTCAACGGAAGAGATACGGTGAAAAATGGGAGATTTATTAACGGAACAGAGTACGACCTTCGAATCAAGAACAAATGGTGGAAAAATGCGTTCGGACCAGTCGTGCGGAATGAATAATTGTCGAAATGTAATATATTGTTTTTAAGTAAAATTAGAAAAAAGCCGTAGTGGTCTAGTCGAATAATAATAAAAAATCTGTATGTGGGTCACTGGAATCGCTTTGTTCTCTGTTCTGATTTTTAGTAGATTAAAATTGGTCGAGGAATTTTATTTATTAAAGGATGACTTTGAATAGAATTTATACCCGGTAAACTTTTTGAGAACATTATAATTGATAAGACTTTTCAATTATTTATTTATAATTTATTTTATTTTTTTTTTGAGTACTAACAAAAAAATGTGTACTGATTATTTAATTAATAGATTTATTTCTGCTAAGTTCTTATTTTATTAAAACATTATTATTATTTCCCTCTAAATCAAATCACACACAGATGAATAAATATCATTTCTAAAGAATTCCACTTTCATTCTATGAAATCTATTAAACACAGTGAAAATCAAAATATAACATATATAGTAAATGTAATGAGATTCCTGAAATTACAAATTAGTTATTAAACTTTATGATATAATCAAACAATTATCAATGTAACGGTAACATCATATTGACAATGTTAATATGTACGAGGGTAGCGCCAAATATTCTCGACCTAGATAAGAAAGAATTTGAATAAAAGAACATTTTACAATTTTTCTATATAATCCTCTTTAACTTTAATACATTTTTTACAGCGCTTAATTGGCAATTCTATACTCTTATAAAAATAATTGTCTGTTTTCGCGTTTAAGTGGCCAGATGCCGCTTTTCATCTCATTATTATCATTAAAACTCTGCTCATAAAATCTTTTTTTAAACTTACAAAAACATAATGATCGTTATGGGTCATGTCTAAGCTCTATGATTGATGATTAAGATTTTGGAAGCCACATTTCCGAATAACGGCTTGAGAAATAGTATCGATGTGAACTGGTATATTGTCGTGCAATAAGCGCGCTCCTTTTATTAGTGTAACATGCCGTTTTTTGCGAATTTCATCCCACAATGTATGCAAAAATATTGCATAATATGGGCAGTTAACAGCGCTCCTTAAAATCTATTAATGAAATGCTCTTGTAATCCAAAAAAAGTGTGGGCATGATCTTTTTTGTGGAATTAGACACCTTGAATATTCTTCCTGATGGTTCACATGCTCGTCGTCATTGCATGAATTCTCGGTTGAGCAAAAGACAATTGTTTCATTCCTTGTTATAATGGACTCGATTAATGTATTGGGATCTGACTGAAAGAGGTGTATGCGCAAACATGTTAGGTTGAGAATATTTGGCGCTAGCCTCGCATAATACGTTAATTTCTTTCTTTTTCTTTTTTTTATAAATTTATTTATGGTTAATAATTTGTTTTATAATGAAATGAAGAGTACATAATATAAAAATCTATCTTATGTATATATATATATATATATATATATATATATATATATATATATATATATATATATATATATATATATGTATAGTAAACTTTATAACTAAAAAAAGAACAGAAATTATTATTTTATTTCTAAATCGAGCGAAACGATTCCAGTGAACAGTTGTAGCAAAAGAAATTCTTACTGAAATTGTTTGCAATAACACACAACAGGTTACAAATGAATAAATACTTGATCGATATTATCACGAACGGAGAAAACTCTCCTCCATGTCTAGCCCATCCGCTCGTCGTTTTCTGTAAAAGTTTTCCGCGCGTAATCGAACCGAGACTTGGGCGAAGACTTTGTCGATACGTTTCAGGTAAGAAATTATGAGCCATTCGCCGGTCGCAAACTTACCCAATAAATTTATAATAATTGCAAAGTTTTCCTTACAGAGGCGGGTATGGTTATTATTCGAACGTCGATTCGTATGATTTAAGGCAGTAGCGTTCGTTGACCAGTAATTATTAATGTCATATATATATATATAAAATTTTTGATGACAGTTTATTAAAAGATGGCCTGAGATCACATTGGACTTATATAGAATATCGATTTTCATCAACTCACAGACGATATTTTTTGTGCTTAATAATTGATTATTGATCATTTTAAGTGTTTGTTTTGCACGTTTGATTGTCGGTGCTATCATTTTCAGAGTGCTAAGGCATAGAAAAAAAATATATTTTAATACAAAATTGCTTATGTTTTAATTGAGTGAAAAATTAATTTTTGATATAAAATTTTGCCATAGTACCAAAACATTATTCTTTGATATTAAATGATATTGATGAAATTAAAATAAGGTAATTAAAAAGCAATTTAATTCATCAAATAAATATTCATCAGTTGTTAAATGTTAATTAATTATGTATAGTGTTTAGTAGAAGTTTGAAAACAGATATATTTGAATAAAACTAACTTACTGTCACTGTGTATAGTATCAGCTTACATTACTTAAACCATTTTACAAATAAATTTAACGTTAAGATTCTTATATTATACGATTTCGTTTCATTCTCACGGATCAACAGAACAAACTTATACGGAGGAAACGATCGGAATCGTTGACAACGACAGTGCAATAATTCAGAAATTCGTATAGAACCACGTCGCTGAAATAGATTCGATCAGAATATTGTCAAGTAAGATGTATATATAATGAAAGTAAATGTTTATCTATATGGTTTTATTACCTGATCCGCCACTGAATGAACGACTGTGACACAGTCACCACAATGGAGAAACGTCGTTGCGAAATTGCCGATGGCTTACCTGAACGCTCACATACATGCTGAAAAGTTTGTTTTTCATCGTTACAGAAAATATAACGGATCACGATGCTGTGTATCGAACGGAGGATAATTTAGTAAGCCGCGGTTCGTTTCTACACCCGCGGCAGCGCACATATACATACACAAACATATATATATATATATATATATATATATATATATATATATATATATATATATATATATATATACAAATTGGAAACGAAATTCCGAATTATGAAAATGTAATAATAAAGTGCAAATGAATATGTATATATATACATGTATATATATATATATATATATATGTGTGTGTGTGTGTATGTATGTGCATAAGGGTGTGTACCTGAGTATTTATATACAAGCAACAATGCCTCTATTATATATTATCTTCGTTATAAGATTAGGTTATGGTATTACATCATGTAATCGAATAACGCCTACTCGCTTGTTTCGTACCTTAGGGTTGTTTCAGTAAAAAAGAAAACTTGGCAAATGTGTATGAGATAACAGAAGTTTCAATTGAGAAACAGGATATTCTTAATAGACTCTAATATCTATTTTTCTTTCTGGATTCAGTAGGATCGTCATAAAATAGTTTATTATTTAAAAGTAATGTTAGTCATTATTCGAAATTGGATCTTATCTTGAAAATGTCGTGGTCGGTTTTTGCGAATGTGTGCTTTGGAATGCTTTCATTGTTAATCGTTTTAGTGCAGTGCGGATTCGGAATAAATATGTTATTGGATTCGATAAATTTAAAATGAAACAGAGCGTTATACTTTATTGTTCGTGTATTTTATTTTAAATGCGTTATGAAATTATTTCTTCTAAATAAATAAGAATTCACTGGTAAAAAAATCGGTTCGTATTTTACATCATTTCTTTTCATGCTAAGTAATTTAACTCTTTGTTCTCGGAATACATTTTGGAGCGGGTATCCAACAACTGAAGTCTTTTTACGGATGTTCTCTCGTCACGCACGGCCTAAAAAATCATATAATTTCTACCATCTTGTTAAAAAGTCTGCAAATTTGATATAATCGAAGAAAATTCTATATATTACGTTGGTAGAAAAATAACTGCTGTTTATGACCTTTAAATTTATATACATTTACAGCTTTTTTTATTTTCCTAGTTGTTTTAAGTGGTCCAGAACTGTTGGATGACTAACGCTTAAATTTTGTGCAAGATCTCGAATTGTTGTGCGTGATTCTGATTCGACTAACTCCTTCAGTTCGTCATTATAAAACGAAGGAAGATTCCCATGATCTTCATCTTCAAGGCTTTCATCCCCGGCACGAACTTTTCGGAACCACTATTGCACCGTACGTTCCTTAACAGTACCCACACTAAAAGCATTGTTTAGTTTATGAGCAGTTTCTGCTGCTTTACTACTCGTTTTGAATTCATACAAAAAAATGTTATTTAGTTCTTTTCAATCTTTAATTCAATAGCTCCATTTGAACCAAAATTAATAATAAAACCAAAGTCGATGTTACTAAAATACAGACCGAAAAATGCACTTTCAAATTATATTATCACTTATACGATGAAATGACACGTTCATTGATAAAATTAATGTTAAAATTCAGAAAACAAAAACCATAATTATTTTCCTACCAACGTAATATTATTCCGTTTCTGGAAGTAATGGTATCTTTACTATGCCAAATTTTGCATTTTTATAAATAAAAAAACCACATTTAATCGTCACGACTATGATTGTACACTATATTACTTGTTTATATGTTCTGTTTTATTTTTTTTAATGATTAATATATTGGAGAAGATTCTATTTATAACGGTTAAGATTTATCAATCCACATTAATAACTGATATTAATACAATATCTATAAATTAAGTAATAACACTTGAAACTTGTCTTAGAGATGATATTCGAATACAAAGGGTTAAGATTAAAAATCATAAACGACTGTATACATAAAATTATAATTGTATGTTTTTATATCTGTGATTCCGTTGATGAGTTGGCCTGATAATCTGCTTCCTTTTAGTTGATTTGAATATCTGTTTGCACTTTGAGTATTAAATGATTTGATCGAAAATGGTTAATCTGTCATACAAGAATATAGAAAAAATCTGCTAGAAATGAATGAAAATGTTAATTAATCCATTTTATTTCTAAATTAATTATCGTTCTTAATATCCCAAGTTTATTAATTTAATTTCTGTCTATGATTGATTTAATATATATTAGACTATTTGTAATGTAAATATCATTAATCTTACCATGTTTATTCTATGCCTTCCATCTAAAATAACACCGAAGTAGATGAAATAAAAAAAAAATTTGCTCGGAATAATTTTATTTTCGAATATATTTACATTCTATTTGCATTGCAAATAGTATTCGATTATTTTGAAATGTTTTTCTTCGATTCCTTCAGAGGTTTTCTCACAAATAAAATTTTAATGGGATTTAAAATCCGTTTATTATTAATAAATACATTATATTTGTAAATATTGTCTATTTTGAGTATATTTTTAAAACCTGAATTATATATTTTTATTTAATTAGTAGACGTTTAAAAAATGATGCCATAGTTTTCAATGTATCATAGCTTGATTGATTATATATATATATATATATGTGTGTGTGTGTGTGTGTGTTTGTTTATCAAAATGAATCAGTTTTATAATTAATACACGTGAAATACATTTCGAGCCCTCTTGTGTAAATCCACGTGGCATATTACTGTTTACACTGATTATATGTATATTGTAATAATAAAAATAGATTATACTAAAACCTAATTCAAAGCTGTTTCCATACCGCATTACTATGTTGGTGCTCGAGTATCACGTGAACATAGTCACAGATATTTTCAATTACGAAGTAATCTCGTCGACGCCATAACGAGGTATTTTAAATCACGACCGTGCGCGCCACGCTGGATGATGAATTAGTTTATCTGTTCTTCCTTCTTCGTGCAAACAATAGCTCCGAGCCTCCAGTTAGCTGTATATACAGACTCGTGCATGTGTGTACCTCGTACATATTTGTGGGTATATATATATATATATATATATATATATATATATATATATATATGTATATGTATATATATATATATATATATATATATATATATATATATATATATATATATATATATATATATATATATATATGAGAATTGGTTCGTATCTAGAGCACAATTGTATCTCAACTGCAGCGAAACAAGATAAACAAAACCCAATTAACGTTATTTTGGTACATAGTACTGTGCGGCAGGTTTACATGATACAAGGAGTATAAATTTGCTCCTTATATAAAAATTAATAGGATTGTTTCAGAGCACGTATGAAACATTTACACGGTTTTTGTTCATATATATATATATATATATATATATATATATATATATATATACATGAATGATAATACATTTATTAATCTGTATACTAAGAAAGTAATATGAAATAAAAAAATTACTGATTAAAAAAAACCATCCATTTCATATTAATTTCAATGCTTTTTATATGAATAAAATTACTGTACGAACGGCTTTGTCTTTCTTAAAGTTTAATTCGAAGCTGACATTTTGCTTACTACGGATGAATTAAACAAATTTTAATACCTTTTATAATTAATAAATTCATACCCTCGAACTCATTTCAGAGTCGATATCGAATGAAAACTTCTTAATTATAAATACTATTACATTTATTCAATTTGTAAGTTTACTTTTTCATTTCTTACTTCACCACCATTACCCTTCTATATTACATCCGACCATTTTTAAGTCGCAATTTGTTAAAATAACTTTGAAACTTGATGACTAAATTGTTCATGGAATTATATAGATCTAAATTTATATTTTATTACCGTTGTTTGATTATGAATTAAGGCTGAAGTCGGTTTATACTTGATAAAACCATATCATACATATATTTATTCATAAGAATTAGGATATATATATATATAGTAGGTTGGTGCAAAAATAATTGCAATTTTTATCATTTTAAGTTTGGTGCCGAATTTCTTATCTTTTATTACAGTCATGTGATACATCATTGTAAACAGTGAAATTAGCAATACTGATTTCAGTTTGTGTCTATTGTTTTCGTCCTTTAGGATTGTTGTATATAACCTCTTAAATTAATCAAGGAAAAAAACAAATTCGTACGATTTTGTTGTATGAGCTTACATTGGGACGTAAAGTAACAGAAACTGTTCGAAATATGAAATTTGTTTTTGGAAAAGAGTCAGTTAGTAAACGTACAGCTCAACACTGGTTCAAAAATTTCGTAATAGAAACGAAAGACTTTATGATGAGGAGGGTCGTGGAGTCCTTCAGCTATAGGGAAAAAATATTTAAAAACCATTGCTGTAGTGGGCCCACGTTCAATAACTCGAGAGGTGCCACAAGAACTCAGTGTTCATCATTCGACAGTTGTTCGACATTTGAACATAATTGGAAAAACAAAGAAGATAGATAAATGGGTGCCGTATGAACTAAACGAACATCAAGCAATTGCGTCATACGAAGTCTGCTCTGCGCTTCTTTTTCATAACAAAAATGATCTCTTTCTTGATCGCATTGTCACATATGATGAAAAGTGGATTGTCTACAACAATCGGAAACATTCATCACAGTTGCTAGACCGAAGAGAAGCACCAAAAAATTTGTTAAACCGAAACTTCATGAAAAAAAATAATGACCACTGTTTGCTGGTCAGAAAGTGGCATCATTCACTACAACATCTTAGATCCTGGCGAAACAATAATAGCAGAAAAATATTGTCTGGAAGAAATATATGAGAAGTTGCGTCGTTTATGGCTAGCATTAGTCAATCGAAGAGGACGAATTTTTCTTCATGACACCACCAGACCACACGTCTCACAAATGAGTTTAAAATAAAATAAATGTACTGGGTTATGAAATCTTACCTCACTTGCATTATTCTCCGTACCTGTCTCCGACAGATTATCATTTTTTTAAACATTTAAGTAATTTCCTACGAGAGAAAGGTTTTCAAAGATCATACATCAGCTCAAATGTTTTTCGATGAATTCGTGAATTCCAGGACTCAAAAATTCTATCTTGTAGGAATAAATAAATTTGTTTTACGTTAGGAGAGATGTGTGCAGGTCAATGGTTTTTATTTTGAGTAATAAACATAATTTTTAACTGATGTAAGCGTCTTTATATTCGATACGTAAAAAACGCAATAATTTTTGCACCAACCTTATATATATATATATATATATATATATATATATATATATATAAATTATATACATTATATACCTATTATACATTATTGTACAGATAAATACTATTGATTGGGTTTACATACCTTTGTATGTATATATGTACATATGTATATATATATATATATATATATATATATATATACATATGTACATATATACTTACATACGTATGTATATCCAATCAATAATATTTATTCAGTATGATCAAGTCTATTTTTAATTATTGTAAGGAGATATTTTAATTTATATTTCTTAAGAAGGTGTTAAGTTAATTGTACATTTATGTTATTTTCAATATTAAATTAAAATTTATTCATCGATTTTCAGAATACTCATAAGTGTGTGTGTGTGTGTGTGTGTGTGTACGTTGTTGAATGATGTCGACTGTAGAAAAGAAAAATTACATCGTCACGCCGAATGGTACCGTCGAAAATTTCGATTCTGTTCATCTCATTACGCGTTTGAATTGAGTTGCTCAAAGTTTTAACACGGAAATCTTTTACACGCTTCAATTGGTGATTAAGTTTCAAACGCGATTCTGATATTCAGACGCGTTTGATCTGTTTAGATTGCCCGGATGTTTTTTAAGGCGCGCAACGTCAGCCATGTAACTCGATTACATTGATTCCTGATAAAGAGAACGTAACTATTTATCAAATTTTATTGATAAATCACTTATGTTTGGATGATTTTTGTAGCGAATACGTTTTAAAAAAATACTCGGATCTTGTATAGAGATATATTTCCAAATTTTCGTCGCACTGATTTCATTCGTTTCAACTTTTATATGTATATATATATATATATATATATATATATATATATAATGTGTACGCCAACGCACGTACATAATTATTTGATTTACGAACTTTCAAACTTACGAACACATCTATTACAAATTCGATTACAAATGCCTGTGAGTGGTAGTATCTAATATGACTTTGTATAAGAGCTTTCGGTAGTTTACCACTTTGAAAATTTTGTGCAGTGAAATGGTGCTCTGAGAGCAAATTTGTATGAAAATTGGTACTTAAGGAGAAAAAGTGCAAATGGATTTAATGTGTACGTTAAACTTGTAATTAATATAAATTTATATATTTATACATCGATAATGTTTTCACTAATTGTGAAAACATGATTCTGATTTGAATTTTTATCCATATTTCATTCAACGTTAATAATTCTGTATATTCTTGTTAATTATATATTTATGAAAAATGTAATAAATTTGCATTTATTATTAAAAATGGATTATTCTGAAAAATATTTATACATACATTATATGTATGAACTTAAAATTAATTTATTCGTTAATAATTTTATTTCGGTAAATGAATTCATTATAAAATAGATCTTTTATTTCATAACAATAGGTATATTTGTTTAAAAAATTTATATATGATCCAAATTTTTTTTTAAAATCTGACTAATGAAAACGTCGTTTCTTAAAAATCACATTATGTATCAAGAAAATTATTAGAAGAAATATTATTTAAAATTCATTATAATGGTTTAAAATTTTTATTAAATAGTTTAGGTAATATCAAAAATTGAATTTTCCAATAGCGTCTAAATTCAAGTCATCTTCAATTTTGTGTAAAGATACATTTGCAATGCATTATATTTATTTCATTTGACATTTCTTCGAAAAAATATCAGAAATATGTTTTTTTTTTCATCTCATAATCTACAATCTGTATCTATGCACTTTGAATGTGATGAAATTGGTATCAAAATGCACATTAGCTACAATCAAACATTATAAATTTATTTAAGGAATGATTAAAGTCAGAAAGAGTTTTTGTAGTTTGTGGTGTGAAATATGAATTCATTTGTGAAAGTGAATTCAGCCATAGTCATCGTATCAGAACTGTATTATAATCCTAATTTTCTCTCGATTGTCAGTGATTATAAATGTTACATTTTTTTTAAATTGACGTTTTTAAATAAAATATCTTATATATGCTATTTTTCTGAATGTAAATGAAATAAGTATAATATTTTTTTTATAAGACATTGTGTGCTAATAATTTATAATATTTAATTATTAAATATATTACTATACAGTTGGGCTTGAAATCCTTTTTAAAACATTTTTTTGATACGGCTCTGCATATATATATATATATATATATATATATATATATATATATATATATGTATATATATTATATACATATGTATAAATTTTTACATTTGTAATTAAATGAATAACTGTGTCAATAAAATTATAGGCTAAGGAAAAAAAGACGAATAGAGTTCTGGATGAAAGTTTCGTGATGAAAAATTAACATTTATATTCGTAGAGAATTAATCCGCTTATCTCAAATAGAGGTTCGGTCTGAATATAGTCTTAAGCGCATTATTCTCATATTATGTTTGAGGGAGACGATGGGTAAAGGACTTTTGTTTTTAAGTTTTAAATGAGATTTCATTATGCCATTTGGTTCCGTGAAACGCGTAATGTGTATCATAAAGATTTTTTAATTAAGTTGAAAATAACGACGAAAAAATAAGACAGTTTCGTAATATCGAGTTGACGGACAGCGGTCTGTTAAGTTTGTGTGCTTATTACGATTTGAATGAAACAAAATAATTTAAAATCGTTCCCTTTTTTTAATTTAGAGTCTGGATGGAAATGATTTAATGTTTGAAGATGTTTTTCGAATGAATATTAAATACTGTTAAATATATTTTATGATTTTAGAATGAAATGACGATGTATTGTAGAAAATAGCTTCTATTTAAGAGACTATCTTTAAAGAGTGATCAATAAAGTAGCATATTTTTCACAGCCATCCTCTTTATACACCCAGTATTGATCATATATACACATGAACGTGTACACTATGAGAATAATCGTTTTGAAACATGGAATGAATAAATGTATGAAAATGACTATCATTAAAAATTCATCATCATTATATAATATCCTATATGATATACGTTGTACCTTACATATACATTTCACTGTGAAAATTGAATGAATAGCGTTAAATGTTTATCTTTTGCATACGAATAAAATCCATTCGGTCGGTTAGAGATATACAGCTTATTTTTAATATGTATTTACATAAGGTGTTTTTCATATGCAAACATATATACGTTCTTTTAATTTTTTAGAGTATTTTTTTAATATGTTAAACAGACTTCTGTCTTCTTTTTTGAAAAAAAGATTTATCTGTTATTTGCATACTTTTATACGTTTTTATCCAATATCATATATTATTTAATTTTTATTATAAATCGTTATATGTTTTTTAATTGTCTGGAGGGATTGAGAATTTAGATTTATGCATATAAAACTATAAAAATGATTTAATGCATTGTGAGATATCTATGAACGCTTATTATTTTGTATGATTATAAAATGTAGAAACGGAAACTATATCAATTTTATAATTTATTTGATATGTTTAGAATTGTTATTAACCCTTTGCACTCTGTTGACTCCGCTACGGGGACACTCATCATATATTTTAAAAATCTGTTAGCTCCGCTATGAGGACATGCACAATTATTGCACGTTATTTATTTTTGAGAAAATCATTTAAGTGGTGGTGGAAATTGTCCTTTTGGGAAATGGAAGTATCTGTTATCACGTTATATATTCTCTATAAAACTGTAAAACAACAAAAACGAGACTTCACCGATACACTTGAAATATCGAAAACACTTAATCGATCAACTAATAGGAAATTTTCGACAGGAGAGAACAAGAACTTCTATTTCCATCACTGAAACTAGGTTTAATTTAAAGCTTCACATAATGAAAAAAGGTGAAAAGAGGGATTGTGTTCTATGTTCCAAGAAAAGGGTGTTGGTGAGGGTGGAAGTGAGAGTGGAAGTGAGGGTGAGGATGACTGTACGTTCGAAGAGAAGGATGAGAGACGTCAAACGAGTGATTACTGCGATACTTTTCTAAATAAATCCAGAATGTACATAGGAGACTGTTTTCAGAGGTATCATTCCACGGTAAATTAAAAAATGTAAAATTAAAGCTTTATTTACATTAGAACAAAGCATACTCACAAAATAAATGAAAATAAATAAACTCATAAGCACTTATAATTTTTTCCTTTCAGAACAAAATATCTTTTTCTAAAAGTTTTATTGCAAAAGAGTGCAGGCGTTTCTGGTCGATAGTATTAAAAAATGTTCGGAGTCCAAACGGTTAATATTGAGTAAATTTAATAAACTTGTAACATTGTTAAGAACACTACTCTTATCTCTGTTACTGTACGATTGATCAAGTTATAATCTTGAAGTTTTTGCTGAACGCCACTATCAAGGGAAGGATACGCTTTCGGAAATTGAGTTGGGACCAAACTTCGTGTAATGCTAGGGTACCCCAAAGGTATTAATATAGTAACGTACTAGCTCGTCCTATCCAGCCATTTTCTAGAAAAAAGGCTCCAAAGACTTATGAGAGAAAGATTTTCCTCCGCAATCAACTAACTTGATAGTCGGTAGCGCTCCGGTTTTACGCGTCCCAGGTTTCAGGTTCGATTCTCGACACTTGTAGTTTTTTGCTTCACTTGAAGAATTAGTCAATCAATTTAATGCGTTTTATTAAAAAAAAATAATTAAAAATGAAATAACATTTTCTTGCAATTTTTTTTCTAAAAGTGTCCTTTTTTAATTTTTTACAATTTTATATTAGAAAATGATTTTTTCATGAAATTTTTTAATTTTTTAATAACTTTGGGGTACCGTACTACTACACGAAGTTTAGTCCCAAACTAAATTTCTGAGAGAGCGTATTCCTTGTAAGACCTGAATCATGAACCATACTGCTCGAATTCGCGATGCGTGCGCAAGCGCAAACACTTTAGGCCTAGAATATTTGGCACTAATGTCATAAAAATTACATTAGTAGTAAACAGAATGAAAATCATCAGTTATTTTTAACAGTCAAGTTGTAAACTTTTTATTTTTTATAGATAACATTTTTCTATTGCATCGTAAAATATGTTTCATAAATAATAAAATCGACTTAGTAATCGTCCTGTTGCGAGGACATCCAACATCATCGACACATAAATACAAAATATATACGAATTACTGCCATCTCACTTTCGTTTGATTTATAATTCATTGGAGTTCGTTTGATAAGTGCCCGTTGGCTCAATGAACGCGCATAAAACGCGTTAAAAAGAGACATGCGTATGCGACGTAACAGCTGTTCGTTCAGTTTATGTCTGTTGTATTGTACGCGGCCGTTCGCTCGTAAATCTCGATTATGGCGACAGGGCCGCATTAGGCGACGGGATTTATACTCGTCGTCGTGTGCCCGGGACCCGACTTTTTGATCAATGAGCGTATCAAGGAAAACCCTTTCGAAACAAGCAGTCTGAAAGCGTTCGCGTCCTGCCGGTAGACCGGCCGACCGACCGTATCTCTCTTTATGAAATGTACAATCTAGCGCCGTACTTAACAGGCTTTGTGTCTTAATTTTCGTAAAGTGAATTTATGAAATTATGTTTCTTGAATATTCGCAGTGATCACATGAGATTATTTCGTGTTTCCCCTTGATTTAATGTTCATTCAACTGAGCGGCTGTAGCGTTATATTATTATGTGTTCATAATTATGAATTATAAATAATAGGGGTCTGCAGTGTGCCGCGCGGAATTGTAAATTTACAATATTTGGAGAATGCTTTCAAGTTTTTCATCATATATCAAAACTTCGTCGTTTTTCTTACATTAATTTTGTTTTCTTCTTTATGTTCATAGAGTAATATTATTTTACTCATTTTTGCAGAAAAAGTTTCTTTTTTTTTGTATATAAAATTAAAATAATGAAATATTTCAAATTTCATAAATAAATTAATACTTTAAGGGGACCCGGTGGTCTAGCGGCCTAAAATTTAAGCTATTTTAAAAATTTTTTTTCTATATGAGGGTAATGAATAATGCTTTCAAATTTTTTTACACTTATTTTATTACTAATAAACTACACAAAAATGAAAATAAAGACAAAAAAAAAATTTTTTTAAATTAGAAAAATGATGCTGAAGTCTCCCTCTCTAAAAAAATGGAATTGCGTGGTGAATGATGATTTATCTCTCCCTCTGATCTGAAATAAAACAATTGACGAATTTTTAATTAGTATAAGTATAGCTATCGCAGGAAGTAGAATGAAAAAAAAATGACAAAATGGCACGTAGTCAAAAGTACAAGTTTGAAAACGACCAGTATTTTTGAATGTTCTGTTAATAAAAAAAATATACATATTTTACGGAAACTATTAGTTTTACTTCCAGCGAGAGCTAGAACTATTCAGAATAACATATTAAAATTTCAGACAAATCGGTCTAGTAGTTTTTTTTTCTGGCCCCCGCAAGACGAAAAAAGTAGTTTCGAGATAAACGCGTTTAAAGTTTCAAGCAAGTATATTCTCAAGAAACTGACCTGACCTTCTAATGGGCTGTAGATCCTGAAATACTCTGAATTTCGTCATCAAATTTTAACAGTATATTTTTAAGATACTATACTTTCGAAAAAAAAATCGGTTTTTCGAAAATTCTAGACCACCGGGTCCCCACTCATCTCTAATTTCTCAATTGAAAAATCAGATTTTCTATGTCTAAAAGCTATGACAATATGAAAATAGTTATAAAAATGCATACGAGTAAACCAGAATGAACAATAAAAAATTGTTGCAATAACCGGAATTCCTGCATGCTTTAATTTAGATTTAACAATTATATTCTCAAGACTTCATTGGAATAATCGGACAGAAATTGCTATTTTAGTGAATCAACAAGTCAAAGTTCAATATACGACCAAATTAATTATTGATTATTTTAATGAAAACTTTCTATCATGTATAGGTAATGAGTGTACATTTAAGAGCGAATTTAACTATTAATTTTTGAAATGAGTATTGACTTTTATTAAGTATAATGAATATTGAATAATGATAAAACACTTTTTAAAATAGTAATTAATATACGAGTGCTGTTTGATAAGTTTGGTAAATTTCTATGATATGGTGCCACTATTCATTTGTTAACGTCACGGCTATTAAATTTTACTTTTTAACTAGCATAGGCGAAATTTTAGCTAGAAGCGACGTGTTGTTCACGTTCTACAGATGTTTGAGGCGAGCATTGTAACAGTTGTAAAAATGGAAAAAACGAGCAGATTTTTTCTATCAATTCATCAACGTGGATGAAACATGGATCAATCACTACACACCTGAGTTGAAGCAGCAGTCAAACCAGTGGACAACGGCTGGTGAAAGTGAGTCGAAAAAGGCGAAGACCGTTTTGTCGGTTGGGAAGTGGATGGCCACTGTTTTTTTGTGATTCCCAAGGAGTCATCCTGATCGAGTACTTAACGAATGGAAAATGGTAACAGGAGCCTATTATGAAACATTATTGGACCGTTTTAAAGAAAAGCAGAAACAGAATCGGTCAAGATTGGCGCACAAAAAAATCTCTTTCACCAGGACAACGCCTCGTCCCACAAATCGATCGTCACAATTGCAAAATTGCATGAGTTAGGTTTCGAATTGATTCCTCATCCATCGTGTTCTCTGGACTTGGTTCCGTGCGACTTCTTCCTCTTCTTAAACTTGAAAATTTGTCTCGGTGAGAAGAAATTCTCGTCGAATGAGGATGTCATCGCAGATTGTATACGTATTTTGTAGACTCGCTGGACCAAGTGTATAGCCCACAGTGGAGACCATGTTGAGAAGTAAAATTGGTTTTTTCCAAGAAAAAAAAACGGTGTTTAACTTGATTTTGTACCATACTTATCAAACGACCGACGTATTTATCTGCAAAACGATATAAATGGAAGTTATTTTCTTAAAATTAAAAAATAAACGATTTTTGAACACGTTTCTGTATAATGAAGCAAGCTGATTTAATTATTTGTTTTTAATAAAAACATAAACTCGTTGAACAAACTTGAAGAATAAGTTCAGTTAAAGAGTTCAGAACGATTTTCTTTCACAAATAAAAATGCTAAGATTTTCTCTCAGAAATTAATTATACGTTTCTTTAATCATTTAAATATTTCTACTCTTTACTGGGAATTTTTGTATTGATGTGAGTTGATGTTTATGTAGATGTATCGACTCTTCCAGTCGCTATAAAAATATTCCTATTGCGTATTGTTTTCCTTTGCGAAGCGTGCACGCTCCTCCGTGCAAAAATATCAATTCGGCATCGGTATTCTCATGTGGTATGCGTCGAAAATCTATTCGTTGCTCGTAAATAACGCACCGAGTACATCTGTTTCGCACACTACTTGAAAGTGCTTTGTAATTTTCGTTTCGTTGTTCGCCTTTTCGCCTCACATTACGCGTGCCACATGTTCTGCGGACGGAGTGGTTAAAATTCTGAATGAAACAATTCGCACACATTCCAGACATTTCGCGTACAACATCAGATTATATGTTTAAGGTAAACAATGCGAAACTTCTTATTATTTATGTTTGACTCTCTGTATGCGCACAATTAACAGTTTTAAGTGTTATTTGCTTTACTTTACATTAACACGCGCGTATTATTCGCTTTTGTGTGCCTTTGTTACTTTGCGGTTTACGTATTCAGAACGTGCCCTTTCAACAAGTGACGTGACTCGGAATACTACAGAAAAATACGCTGTTTGCTGTTCTACTATAATAACATCTACTTTCTTAAGTTATTCATACACACACGCGTTTAATTGTAACTTACGCTAATTCATACACAAAACATATAGCGTTTATATTTATACACACGTTGAGTGTTGGAAAAGTTATAAATTATTTTTAGCAGAATTGCGTGGCAACAGTTTTATTGTTCGTACGAATGAAAGTACTTCATGTTTTATTAGCTATTTTCAGATATTGATTTATGTTTTATCAAAAGAAAACAATTACATAGTAATATTTTTTTTTTAAAAAAAACTTTTCATGTCGAACACAACATTTCACAACAAACAGTTTTTTTCATACCGTGATACGTTTTTATTAACTATTTTTATACATTTTGCACTTCTGTGTCATGTTTTTATAGATGAATATTATTTCGGTGCAAAAATAATTGCGGTTTTTACGTATTGAATATAACGACGTACATATCAGTAAAACTTATATTTATTTATCGAAATAAAGACAATTGGCCTGCACACATTTCTACCAACCGAAAACAAGTTTGTTTATTCCTACAAGATAGAATTCTGGAGTCCTCGAATTAACGAATTCATCGAAAACTTTTTGAGCCGGTGCTTGATCTTCGAAAACCTTCTCTCGTTGGAAATTACTCAAATGTTTTAAAAAATGATAATCTGTTGAAGACAGGTCCGGAGAATAAGATGGATGAGGTAAGGTTTCATAGCCCTGTTTATTTAATTTTTAAAGTCGTTTCTAAGACGTGTGGTCGGGTGTTGTCATGAAGAAGATTTACTCCTCTTTCAGTGATTAATGCTGGGCGTAAACGATGTAACTTCTCATGCATTTTTTCAATTTCCTGATAATGTTTTTCTGCGGTTATTGTTTCACCAGGATTTAAGAACTGGTAGTGAATGATGCCGCTTGTCGACCACCAAACAGTGACCATTATCTTTTTTTCATGGAACTTCGGTTTAGGAAACTGTTGTGGTGCTTTTCCTCGGTCTAACCACTGTGATAAACGTTTCCGATTGTTGTAAAAAATCCACTTTTCATCACATGTAACAATACGATCAAGAAAGGGATCATTTTTGTTACGCAAAAGAATTGCAGAGCAGACTTCGTATCATAGAATTGCTTGTTGTTCGCTTAATTCATAGGGAATCCATTTATCCATTTTTTTGTGTTTTTCCAATAAGCTCAGATGTCAGACAACTGTTGAATAGTCAATATTGGAGTTCTTCTGCCACCTCTCGAGTTGTTTTACGAGGATTCTCTTCAATAATGGTTCTGAAATCATTATTGTCTATAGCTGAATGACGTCCACGACCCTCCTCATGATCAACTTTTTCGTATCCATTACGAAATTTTTGGAACTACTGTTGAGCTGTATGTTCACTAATTGATTTTTTGCTAAAAACAAATTTGATATTTCGAGTAGTTTCCGTTGCTTTAAGTCACAATTTAAATTCATACAACAAAATTGTGGGAATTTTTTTTCCATGACCAAATTTAGAGGTTATATTCAACAATACTGAAGAATGGAAACACTAAACATAAACTGAAATCAGTAATGCCAATTTCATGATGTATTATAAGTATAACAAAAGATAATGGCAACTAAAAAAATCGGCGTCGTACTTAAAATGATAAAAACCGCAATTACTTTTTGCACCAACCTAATATTTCATGTTTTTTTAGATTAATATTTAAATCGTATTACTAGTGTATTTTAGTGGCTACTGAAATTATTTTATTTTTATATAAACTCTAAATATTACAGTAAAAATATACAAAAAATGTGCAGAGGTACGTTAATGTGACGTAAAGATTTAATGTCGAAATCAATAAAGTTTCAAGAAACAATGATTAGCCGTTTCCTTTTAATGAATCGATACAGCTTTGTGTTGTTTTGTTCGAGTAATTTCGCTTTTAGGTCATCAGCTTTGATCTTTATTTACTGTATTGAAGGTTTTGAACGATACGATTCCCCAGTGCTTCCGCCAAGAAAACTTTTATAACTGTAATGTTTCTGTTTGAGAAGATTGATTTAGGCAGTTTGATGTTAAATTTCTTGAACAGTTCTTTAAAAAAATATCAGAGAAAATAAACCGAAAATTCTGTAGTAATTAATTAGTTTTTGCTAAATAATAAATGATCATTATTTGAAAAATATTTTTTTTTAATTTCATAAAATTAAAGACATTTCTTTCTATCTTTCTGCTGTTGAAATTTTTTTCAGTTATTACTAGTATATTTGAATGTGATTAATCGTTTCATAAAAAGTATTTAAATATTTATCTTTAAGTTTTATTTAGAGAATAAATTATTATTGACACTTATCAAATTATCATTTTACACTATATAACATGTTAAACATTTCCATACCCATGAATATATCTTATATGCAAATCTAGTCAATCAAGGTAAAGATGAAAATTGATTCTTGTGAGATATTAACTGAAATTTAAAGGAAGTTTACACTTCCAAGAATTCATAAAGAAACTCAATTAAAATTCTGTTTAAGTTGATTGAAGTTCATGTAGAGTTTTAAGTTGAATTTTATCCTATTAAAAACCATTTATACTTAATAAAAACGTTTTAAAATCAGATACATTAATTATAGCTGCGTGTAAATATGAGTTTAGCGAATGTTTGCTCTTTCCGAAGCTGTTAGCTGCTGATATTTACCTGTAATTATTACAGAGCAAACACGAGCTTAAGATAATTGCACGGTGTGTGATTTTAGTGAACATTTAATCTAGTTTGCTTCATCCATGTGATTTTATATAAAAGATTTTATTGAATTTTCTTCAATGTTCGATATTAAATAGACTGTTTAATTAGAAATAAATATAGGCATATATATTTAAGTTTAAAATATAATGTTTTTTTTTTATTTCGAGATATTTCGTCTCCTCTACCTCACGTCTATCAAATTTGCAATTTTAAATTGTTGATTTTTTGACTTTCACTTCGACTATTAAATTGAATCAAAGCAATTATTTGTATATTGTATTTTCATTTTCCAAATAAGCTGCATGATTTTTTTTATATACAAAATATTTTTAATGAAAATAAATGTGGCAAGAAAAGTAGTAAATATTTAAAATTATCATATCTGTAACGCATTGTCGTGGTAGTCTTTATATTAATCAATTGAAAAACTTGAATTGTCGTCATCATTTCGAATGATATGGCTACTGATATAGGCAACAGCTGCAAGATGTATCTGGGTACCGGCGAAACCCGAGACTCATTCTTTAGTGTACAGAATACGATGAAATGAGTCCAGCCATGATTTGATGTTTCGGGAAATCACAGACCGGAAAACTTTAGATGAAATTGAAAATTGCGTCCGTATGCTGGTAACTCGAATCAATTGAATCAGAAAATTGCTATTTTTTAAAAAAATCATATTCACATGATTTTATTTCACAAATGAATTCTTTTCCATCCTACAAATCGCTAAAAAATGAAATAGTAATTATTGGAACATTTTTAATTAGAAATCAATCGTTTTTAACCGTTTCTTATGAGTATTTTTACAACGACGTTATCATTCTAAATGCGGAAAGGTACAAAAAAATCTTTTCAAATCATTCAAATTCTGATTTCTTCAACTCTGGAGAATACAGATCTGGAACTGTGGCTAATTTATTTTTACAAATGAATTATTTTTTTCGCCTCACGACTTGAAATAATCATTTTTTGATTTTTTTTTGGTCAAAGAAAGTCAATTTTTAATTTGTCGTATGAGTATTTTAATAGCATTTCATCATCTGAAATTCGCATACGTACAGAAAAATCTACTTTGTAATGATTTTATAATATTTTTCTGCTCTTTTTTGTGAGTTTTGGAGTGAAAAAGAAAATTTATTTGTAAAAGTGAATTTAGCCACAGTGTCAGAACTGTATTCTCATATAGGTTCAATAAAATACAGCATTAAAAAGTGAAATAAATACCTTTTCAAAAGAATCTCTTTTAACCAAACTGTATCTCTGGAAACATTATTTCAACTTTTTAAAGCATTGGTTGTGGAACTTGTTTTGAACATCAGTTAGCGCGTTTGAGTTTTTTTGTCCGTAGTTTGGTATTAAGTAGTTTTATTTTTGAGGAAATAAAAAATGATGTGAGATGTTAAATCAACTGAATACAGTATTTGCGGAATATTATTCCAAGAAAATGTTCAGATATTATAATTTATACATTCTTTGATTTGTTTTTATAATTTTTAAACTAGCATTTATTAACTTGTTTATATTTCTAATACATAAAGAAAAATAATGATTTTATGCTTAATTTATTTTTTTATAAAAAGTTTTGTAATAAATTGGTAGAAAAGTAATTGCGAGTTTTAATCTTCAGATTCATATCTATTTTTTAATTTAAATGGTATTAAGTGGTCCAGAACTCTTGGATGACTAACGCCTGACTTTCGTGCTAGTTCTTTAATTGTTGAGCGAGGTTCTGATTTAACTAACGCTTTTAATTGGTCGTATGAACCGAGAAAGGACGTGACCTTCTTCATTCTTAAAGCTCTCGTTCCTAGCACGAAATTTGTGGAATCATCATTGCACCGTATGTTGCTTAACAGTACTCACACCAAAAGCATCGTTTAGTTTACGAGCAGTTTCTGCTGCTTTACCAACCGTTTTGAACTCATACAAACAATTGCTCGATTTTGCTTCTTTTCCATCTCTAATTTAATATCTCAATTTGAAGTGTTAGAGGTTAATGGATATAAATAATGTACGGGTTACTAAAAACAGGATTAATACGGTTTATTTAATTGGTCACAAGAAGTTGAATATAAACAGAAAGAATGATTAGTTGGGGATTGCAGAGATATGTACAGATAAGAACAGTCGTAACACACTATCAACGCTTGACCGACGCGGATGTAACATACTTAGCATGATTACTGACCCGAACAGAAGCGCTTACTTGCCGATTTAAGTCATCTGACTCTCTCTGCAATACTCAGCCTGTAAGATGTATGTGGCGCAAATATAAAACTAGATGAAGCAAAATTAATAATAAAACCAAAGTCAATGTTGCCAAAATACAGATCGAAAAATGCATTTTAAAATGATATTAACATGAACACGATGAAATGACGCTTTCATTGAACAAAATTAAGGTTAGAATTCAGAAAACAAAAGCCGCAATTATTTTCCTACCAACCTAATAATTTAAAATATCAGATAGTCTCATCGATTTATTTTCAAACGTGAAATATAGATAACACCCCAGTAATTAAATTGTGTGTTTGAATAAAATATCTGTTATCGTGTTTGTAACTTAAAATAGAATTAATTGACAGTGTCGCTTTCCATGTTTTCATTTTAATCATTTAAAAAGTTTGATAGTTCGAAATGAATGCCATTGTTTCGTTTTTATATAAAAGAATATCGAATCAAGATTTCCAGTATTGAATGTTCTGATTGAGTATTTTTTGTTACTTTGTTTAAAAATTCAATTGATCTTTTTTATATATCTTTTTTATTGATTTTCACTGTTAGAATTTATATTCACATCTTGTAAAAACTACAGACGGTGATAAATTGATTATAGATATACAGTACCATAAGATTAATTATTGAACAGAATTTTTACGCTGTTAATTATTTTGTGAAAATTAAACTTTTATTTGAAAATTAGTTCAGTTTTCTTTCTTTGTTTCGCTTTGTATATATATTTATATATATATATATATATATATATATATATATATATATATATATATATATATATATATATATATGAGAGTTTCTTGAAATTCAGAGATTCACACGGTTGACTTGTGACCAAAGGATAGTTAATCTGAGTAAATTCCAACGATGTCACTTTTCGTTAAGAAAATAATTATTTGGGTAACTTTGAGCCAGTGTTACATGATAGTCTCGTGTGATATATATATATATATATATATATATATATATCCGAGTGCAAGTATTAATTTTAAAAACACAGTATATCCTAAGAGAATTTGTTCGTTTATATACGAGTAACGTAATCTATTGCTTACCAGCGCGACTATTTCCTGCCTACGTTCCGTAAAGGTTCATTAGCGGGAAACCCATTTGCAGAAACAAAACCGTAATCCCTATTTAATGATGTCTTAGAGCTTCTTCTCTCCGAGTAAAGAAAAAATATAGATATAGAAACGCACACATGCGCAAGTTGTGCGATAGTAGATTGTACATTTTTTATACGACGCGCTACTCTCAGACGGCAATGTTACATTTGTTTACATAAAGTATCTAGTCGGTGTTGTTTTTTCTTTTTCTTCTTTTTTTTTTGTTTGTGAGCTTTAAATTGTGTATCTGAAAAACTTACTTGCACGATATTTTAAATTGATAAAAAAACTATGAGACTAATATGTATGTATACGTTGTTCATAATGTTGTTTATAGTTTCTTTTTGTACAAGTCGAATTTTTATAGAACAAATTTATTCTTTAATTTATTGAATGTATGTGTTTCAGTTTATATTTAAAAGCACTCTTCAAAAAAGTCAAACATAATTCCGTTCGTTTATTCTCATTTTTATTAATTCAAAGTATTATAAAGTTGTATCAAAATCAAACTATGCAAATATTAGAGTAGACCTCTTTTTTGTCTGGTATATTTTAATCTATTATCTATCTTCATGCCAAGTTTCGAAGTCGTATTTACTTCATCTTTTTTTACACTTGATCTTTAAATAAAAAAATATTTATCGAATTCTTCATGAATAAATATAATTTAAATATATTTAAACACATCTTTAAAATGAAACTCTATTTTCAAACATACAGCCTTCTAAGAAATACTAATTTCTATAAACAACGATAACTATTTTGCCTTGGTGGTCTTCATACTTTTGAATTTTTTAAGTTAATGTTTTTTTTTTTAATTTTTTTTAATAGTGCCCATGTGTTATTTGCATGTAGATTTTCGATGGCCACTTATCAATAGCAAGTTATCTAAAATCTACCTTAAGAATGTATACATACTGAAACTATTAGTGGAAAACGAACCCAATTGGTCCAAAAGAACAAAGGACATTAGAAAGAAAACCCTAGTAGATTACAAATTTTGCAAATTTTTCACTTCTGTGTAAACTAAAAAACATTTTTTACCAACAATTATTCAATAAGTGATTATTGATTATTTAGATTCTGATTTATGACTATTTCAATGATGATGCTTTCATTTTAGGGCGTTAACAAACAGAAAATAATTTTTTATTTCAATGATTTGTGGTAGAGTGAAAAAATAATTTATGAAAGTGATTTTAGTAAGAATTTTAAAAATCGTTATTCTGAAAATAAATATTTTGATTTCTGTTTCGAGCTGTTGATGATTTTTGTTGTTTAAAGTTTAGATAAATCAATATATTAAAGAAGTGTGTCGTAAACATCGTGTATGTTATTTAAAATTGCCTTTTGAGACAATTATGTTGTTTGTATATTTTACATCGATACTAAAGTGTGTAAGATCAAGATGTATTTTTATAAACTTCCAATTAATTGAAACACTCGATTACGAATACCCTTCTTGTTTATACAAACTGTTTGCTAAAATAGACTTTATATTCATTAATTAAATGAAATAGTTATACGTTTCTTAGTACATAACTGGTAGTATAGTGATAATTGCGTCCATTAAAATATTCCCTACATTCTGTACAAGTTACAAAGTTAATAACTGACAAAATTAGCTAATATCGTCGTTTTATATACTCGTCGACTGTTAACGAAACGAAATATATGCGCACGGACTAAATAATTGGTGAGACAAAAAGGCAAATTAAACTCAAACGGGAATAGTAACTGCTAAAAACACAAACCGACAACTCGACGCGTTTCATTAACGACTACCAGGTAAGTAGATGCGTAGGTAGATTCGCTAGCGAATAGGCATATAGGCAAGAGTCGACGATGTCGCGTGACATCATCAAGTTTCATTTGAAATCTTTTGAGACAGAGTTAATTAGGAACAATTGTATCATCTTTTGAAGCGCACGCTGCCGACTTCAATCGAGAAGAGACGCTTTTGTTTTACCGGAGCTTAGAAATTATCAACATTTTCGTAAAACTTCGCTCATTACGATCAATTCGCAACACCACCAGTCCACCCAACCCCGTCAGAAGTGTAGTCTGACGAGTCTGTCAACTCCACCGTTCGCTACAGTCGACTTTTTCATTATGCACGTATGCGATACGCAATCCGTTTATGAGTTCGATTTAAAGCGCAGCGTTTTTCTATTTACACAGCCATGGAAATAAAATTAATTATGACGGGTGGTACATTGTCGAGTATCTTGAAAGGTTTTCAATTTTTTATCGTCCATATATATTTTTTTCGGTGTTTATTTTAAAATAAAATAGTTGTATTTCAGTTGATTGCATCTCGTTTTTCTTTTTATTTTTTCTTCTTTATTTGTGAACTTTTTCTTTACATAATAAAATATATCATTGGAAAAAATTCACTTGTATCAATCTGAATTATTTTAATTTATTTTTTTTTTTATTATTAACACTTTTATTTTAAAATTTCAATATTTCAGTTATTTCAATAGTCCGCTAATTTTTTATCTGCTTAATCTGAATAATGTTATATATTTTAATATTTTCCTTTTCTGGTTTCTTTGATTATGATAATTAATCATAATATTTTGCAATGAACTATTACTCTTGTTTACTACTAGAGTAACCGGTTACGACATTTTTTTATCTTCAGTTGATAATATGGTGTTTGGTTTTCAAATTGTTAATGATGCATATATATATATATATATATATATATATATATATATATATATATATATATATATAATTTACTTAATCCAATTTCAGATCAAAACAAAATCATTAAAAGTCTACCTGAAAACAACGAAAACGTGTAGCATGATGTATTAGGCGTACAAATTGATTTTTTATTATTAATATAGAAAATTACTGTTTTCGGAGACATAGTACATATTTCAATTTTAATAATATCCCTCATTAATTTGTATAACTTTGCTTCATTTGTATGATTGCTGACAAATCCCTTGTCGATGGCGACTTTGAACCGATGAAATTATAATGCATTTTCGGATCTCCTCTACTATTTTAATATTTTTTGCATGTTTTATTACGTCACAACACCTTTCCAGAAAGGGAACAAATCATTAATTCGACAGCATTTTTTGCAACTGTACTGCGAAAAGTATGCAAATCCTGATATGCTGCTTTTCTTACGACATCGTGTTTACTATTGTTTTGTGAGGTTATGCCAACTAATTAATTAAGATATACAGTATTTTTAAACGTTAAGTTTGACACTTCAAAATCTTAAAACGATGAGAATTTTTTTTAATTTAAAACAGAGTAAAAAGATTCATTCAGTGTAAAAGCACAGAATTAATTTTTACACCTATTAATAAAATGTAACTCTGGTCTAAATGAATTCAATAATGACATTAATTTTTTATACTTACTGTAAAAAAAATTACAAGTTTTTTAAAAAAATAATAATTTTATACTTACCGATTTTTATACAGTTTTTTTGAAATAATAAACGAATATTATAAAAGTTAGTATATCTGATAGGGCAAAATGTTATTTCCAATTCCGAACTCGGCTGTTGCTAACCGGTATGAAATTATTTTATAAATATGTTTGAAAAGTATATCAGTTCTCGGAATAAACGCCTCACGATAGACTTCGCTGTTGAATTAACAACTAGATATTGAACATTTGGTCATAATGATCATGAGTTTATCTTAGTCTCACGTTTAAAATTGACTTTTTGCCTCATTTACCACTTTCGAGGAGAAATCAGACACTGAACATTTTTGTTATTTGAAAATGTCCAGAGAATCATGAACTGTGCGAATCATAACCATATATATTTAATGAAATTTTCAGATAAAAAATATATTAAAAAAGGGTGATATTATAGACTTCTCGGTGATATACATATATATATATATGTATATATTTATTCTATTTTTTTTTGTATTTAATGAAATTTTTGGTATTTTTTTATAATATATAAAATATTTAATTACCTCTATTTTTTTAATATAGAAACTGTTCGTTTATTACATGATATAATAATTTTTATAGATATTTAAGTTATCCCATAATTTTATAAAATATACTATGTATGTTAACAGTTCTTATATACATGGTAAAAAATAGCTTGATTAATTTTTAGGCAAAACAGCAGCATGAGAATTATATGTGGTATTAATTAAATATGTTTGTCAGTAGACGCCTTATATATACTGAATTTATTATTTCATTATTGAAAATTAATATTAGTATGTGTTTATAGCTAATAAATAAATGATAGTAGTATTAAAAAAGATTAACTCTTTAAAAAATGCTTTTTATATGTGATATCGTTGAATTAATAGGTTTACATTATTGATCTGTTGCACTGACATTGTGTTTGATAAATGAGACGGGCTATATATATATAATAGTTATTTAAGTTATCGATATCGTACGAAAGTGCTGAATTTCCATTCAAACACACATATAATGTAAACTTCTTTATAAATCGAAACGTTCTCGTTAAAACAAATCATGGAAATGCCAAAGAACAAAAGCGAATAATCAGACGAACTTTTTACTCAATCAAAACTTTGAAAAATCGTGCACCTGTCAGTACGTTTTTCGTCACAGACATCGACAAAACGGTGGTACAGATGACTGCCTCCGTCGGCTGTAACAGTAGAGACTAGGTGGTCGTCGTATGAACAGCGGGAGATGATGAGCAACGTTTCATTCTTCTCATATGAACGCCCGTTCGCTTGCCTGACTGGTTGTTTGATGACGACGGTTCGTTCGTTACTTGCTAGCTACTGGTCTGGCTGTAAAATGCGACGATGCTGCGTCAGCAGGGGATGCTGATTCAACGTCACTAGTACGCGTCGTTGCGACGCCATGACAACCGACATGACGGCGCCTGACGCCGTCCTCACGACGCCACTTCCATCAGTAGCGTATCATCACTGACACATTTTATACAAAACCACGTAGACTCACAGAACCATAAATAAAACGTGTATTTATTAGTTTCGATTCATTGTGAACGCGACTTCTACACTTGTACGCTGTGTTCATTATTAATGGAAATTATACTTGTTCATACGATGTCATAATATTCAAATTACGACCTGAAAATGAATTACAGTAATTGAACAAACGCTTTATATATATATATATATATATATATATATATATATATATATATATACATATTGGAATATTTACAGTCGTTTGCTTTATTATTAAGAATATTTAAGAACTATTCATGTTGTCTAGAAATTGTCGCTTATGTAAAATACAGAATCATATTATCTTTCGAAACATAATGAATATTTTTGATAAAAAAAGTATTTCAGAAATTTTTTTTTATCAAGAAGAATTATCGAAGGGAAATTCTTGGGAAGAATGAAGGGAAACGGTGCGGTAATTATTAAAATATGATTTTTCTAACAATATGGCATACACGCAGTACTATTATGGCTAAAGTCACTATCACAAATAATTTTTTTCAGAATTTTCTGTATCTTAGAACTCTGAGAACAAACAATTCTTGTATTAGGTGTCGTGACCGAAATACCTACAATCGAAAATCAAAAATACTCATTTATCATTTATTTAATATTTTTGATGAGAAATTTTATAGTTTTTGGAGTAAAAAGAGAATTCATTTGTGATATTCTGGTAGAATATAGTCTATATCTAAGCAACATACGAAAAATGAAATAAGTAATTGAGTTTAGGTTTTAACAGTGATGCTTTTTTTCTTCGTATATATTTTTATGTAGAGAGACATCACGAATGATACTTTTGTAATTATTACGTAGGTAAAAACATAATTGCGGTTTATGACCTTCATGCATATACATTTTTCTCTTTTAGCTAGCGGTTTTAAGTGGTACAGAACTGTTGAATGATTAATGCCTAACTTTTGTGCAAACTCTTCAATATTGTGTGTGGTTCTGATTTAACTAATGTCTACAGTTGGTTGTCATGAACTGAAGATGGAAGTCCATGACCTTCATCTTCAAGGTTCTCGTACTCAGTACGAAGTTTTTTGAACCACCATTGTATCTTTCGTTCCTTAATAGCACCCACACCAAAAGCATCGTTTAATTTACTAGCAGTTTTTGTTGATTTATCACTCGTTTTGAACTGAAGCTAAAAATTGCTCTTATTTACTTCTTTTCCATCTTTAATTCAATATCCCAGTTTGATGCAAAGTTAATAATAAAATCAAAGTCGATGTTACCAATATACAGATCGAAAAATAAATTTTAAAATTATATTAACTTGACCTTAAGGAAAATACACTTTCATTGAAAAAAAAATAATGTTAGAATTAAAAAAAAAACGAAATTGTATTCCTACCAGTCAAATATAGAAACAATCGTATTAATGAAATTAGTAAGAATGTTTTGTTTTTCGGAAATAATATCCCATTGAAGTGAGGTGTAAAAGTAATTCATTTTGAAAATGAATTTATTCACAATGTCAGAACTGTATTGTGAATATAATATTATTCATCAATGATTCTTCTATTTTTATTTACTATTTAACTTGTTGTTTATAAAGAGTATTTGTGAAAAGATATAAGAAGAATGACAATAAATGAGAATATTTTTGATATTGTGGCAAAATTAACTTTCATCAATGGGTTGTTCGTTTATTCAATAAATCATATTTTTTTTCTAATGAAAAATGTTAAATAAATGACTATTAAACGTTTTTGATTGCTGATTTTGCACATTTCTATAGAGATGTTATAAAAGGTACAAGGGAGATTTTTCTGCGAGGAAAATGTGTATAAATAGTAGTTAAAAAAAGTGTTCAATAAATATTCACTGACAATTTTTGATTAAAAAAAATTTTTATGGTTTATGGGATGAGAAAAAAATCTTTTGTGAAAATAGGAAAAGCGTTATTGTTGATAGTATTATCAGAATATAAAAATTGATATTAATGCCGAACTAAAATGGTTTAAAACACATTTAAAAATTGACTTAGAACATAAAAAGTGCATATATGAGATAAATATGTTTTCTTATAAAAAAATTTGATCAGCTATATCGTATTTCTCGAATTACTTGAATTTATTTCGTAAAAAAAATATATTTACCTTGTTGACACCCTCGTATAGATCTGATAAAATTACAATCCCTATCTCTACCAATTTCTTTACCCTCATTTTAAAGCACTGTATCAACATCGAATGGTAAAATATAATCGACGAGGATAAAGTTATGATGAGTTTTTTTTTCTGTTCGGCAGAATGTTGTTCGACGATGAACCACGTACGGGTACGTTTTGTCTTGTTCGATGCATTCGAAATTCTTCCTGACTTAGCGCATACATTTACATAAATTTCATATTTGTGCTGATATATTTCTGTATAAATATATGTATGTAAACGAAAGATGTACTCGTAAGTATATTGCGAGGGTCTATTTATACGGCCGTTTATTATTTTCTGACTCGAACTGGATCGTTAGAAACGATTGAATCAGAATGAATTAAATTTATAACCTCGTTCCAGTGTTGACTATGTGCCACCCACACATCGCATGTCACCGTTTCAATAATTTATGTTATGGAAACGGGTTGAATTTCGTTCGTGGGATTTAAACAAATAAAGAGATACAAAAATATAAATAGATATGAATATATATATATATATATATATATATATAAATGAAGCATTTGTTGCATACAGTTTCAATTTTTTAAGGTAAAACACAGATGCAATATTTGAAAACAAATATGATTTATAATGAAGTTACATATATTTCAGTTATTTATGTTGTCTATTTTTGACAGTTATTTAATTTATTATTTTTATGCAAATATTTAGATGTATTTTAAAAATAAAAAAGAACTAGTAGTATTGATTTTAAATTGTATCTAATGGTTGAAAATTAATGGTTAGAAATATTTAGTCGAAAATAAAATAGATCTTAGTTTAATTACATAGAAAATATGTTTACTCTGTAAAATTCATATAGGTTAATATTCTAATTAATTAATAAGAAACAAATATTTTACATGGACAAACCATTAATTTTTCAAATAGAACCCAAAGAATAACACTAATTCATTATTTGTAGTAATCATTTTATTTTCTCAAGCCACTTCTTTTTAATCTCAAAAAGTAATCATTTTTTTAATCAAAAATGTTCAGTAATCGATTATCGATCATTTTTAATTTTTACTTATGTGCATTTCGATGACGATTCTATCATCTTTAGAGGGTCATCGAAATCTGCATAAACAGTAATAAGAAAAGGATCAGTATTCATTCATTGAACATTTTTAAGATTTGTAGAGTAAGAAAATTATTCATTTGTGAAAGTATTTAGTCTCTTTACCAAAATTGTATTCTATTATTGTGCCCCTTCGTATCGTTATATCATTATATTGTTTCAACATAACAAACCGTAATTTAAAAATATGTATAAACGTTTTAAGTATTCATTGATGTTCCATATGATTTGAATAGTTATTGTTTTAGTTTTTTGTTTATTAGATATATGAGTTTTGACAACAGACACAAAAACATATCAATTATATGAAAATTGCGTGTCATTTTCAAGTATGGTCAAAATCAGTTATAAAAAAACAATATAAACTTTATATGTCTAAAAACATGGTTTATATAATGGGCTTGTAGAAATACAAATGACGAAAAAGAAATAGAAATGTGTACTTGTAAAGATAAACCATTTTTCATTTCAGAATGTAATTGTTCTGTTATTATATGAGGTTGGTAGAAAAATAATTGCGGTTTATGATCTTCAAATTTATATACATCTTTATACACTAGCTGTTTTAAGTGGTCCAGAACTGTTGGATGACTAACGCCTAATTTTTGACCAATCTCGAATTGTTTTGTGTGGTTTTGATTCAATTAACGCCTTTAGTTAGTCGTTAAGAACTCACGAAGGACATTCACAACTTTCTCCATCATCAAGGCTTTCGTCCCCAGCATGAAATTTTTGGAACCATCATTGTACGTTCCTTAACGGTACCTACATCGAAAAGTATCGTTTAGTTTATGAACAGTTTTTGCTGCTTTACCACCGGTTTTGAACCCATACCAAAATATTCTCTTATTTGCTTCTTTTTAATCTAATTTAATAGTCGAGTGTGAAGTAAAACTAATAAAACCAAAGTATATGTTACCAAAATACAGACCGAAAATGCACTTTAAAATGATATTAACGCGAAAACAATGAAATGACACATTCATTAAAAAATTATGGTTAGAATTCAGGAATCAAAAACCGCAACTATTTTCCTGCTATTTAGAGTTTTGATATAATATATTTTTCCTGAGTCTCTATTCCTCTGAACTTATGGTACTCAAACGTTTCAATTTGACAAAGAGCAGTCTAATTTTAAACAAAGTTCACATCAATTTGAAATGTTTTTGATTAAAAATTTAACTTTGTCATTCAGTAATCGTGTACACAATTAAAAAGATAAAGGATATTTTTTTTGTAATTTGTTTCATTTCTGTGTGCCTGGATTTAAAGTTATTTTTTTTATTCTCAAGGTTACTATTCTTTATTTTTATTTGTCCATAATGGAGAAATAAACTAAATAGTTGCCTTAAGTACAAAAAAATAATTTTAAATCCAGCTACACAGAAACGAAACAAATTACAAAAAAAAAGAATTTTCTTCGGTTTTTTTATTGTATATTTTTCTACACGTTCATTGAATGTCTGACAAAATTAAATTTTTAATCACAAACATTTCAAGTTGATGTGAATTTTGAATAAAATTAGATTCCTCATTATCGGACTAAAACTTTTGAGTACCATAAGCTTAGAAGAACAGAAATTCGGAACTCACCTATCTGAAATTTACTGTGTAAATTTTTCTTTAAATAATTTTTCGTTTTGTTTTTATTTCAATCAGCTTAGTTTCAAATATTTATTTGGACAAAAACATACTCTTTTTAGATTAAGATCGATTAGATTTTGATATCTTATACTTTTCTGATTTTTTGTCTAATCGTGCTCTCACACGATTTATTACAATCGAAGGTTTTATTTTAAATAATTAGTATATTTACTCTTCATTTATAAAAAGTACAGTTTGAATACTACTTTTAAGATAAAATAACATTCTTAAGAGTGTTAGAATTCAAGACATGACACTCATTTTTTTAATTCGAAAATTATTTTTTTACATCAATCATTTTTTATGATGTTTTTAAGTAAATTAAATAACTTTGTTCATGAAGATATACATATTTGTGTATCTACCGATATAAGTATATATATATATATATATATATATATATTATTTCATTTCATTATAATTTTCTTACTGAAATTTCCAATTGTAAGCGTTATTTTCCTGTAAGTTCGTATCAGTAAGTTAGTCGCGTACGAACGTCCCTTTGTCTGTCTGTACATGATCAAACGAGATGCGTAATGTAAAATCGATTCTTTATGAGTGGCACCCTTCAATCTCTTCTCGCCGCTGTCACCATTTTCCACTTTTATGACGTGGAGTGTGTACACTCGAACTTAATAGTTTCATCAAAAAAGAAGATGTGTCTGCGACGATGACTGAAGGAAGCATGAACGCAATTCCGGCGGTAGCAGAGGGCGCTACTTTGTACAGCCCGCGCGTTTCGCACAGAGTGCTTTAAGTTGTTTTTTCTCGTTTTTATGTCCACGTTCATACTACATAAGCACACATGTAATATATATATATATATATATATATATATATATATATTGTAGATACATATATATTTTTATGTATATGAACAATCGGCTCTTTTGGATATATCGTTTCATTACAGTCAAAAGAAAAAACGCTTATGTTTACGATTTGGAATTTTCGGCAGATATTTTTGTTCGCATCGTTTGAAATTTTATGCATATTCTCGAGTTTAAGGATTCAGGTGATGGCCTCGTTTATGTTTATTAGAAAATATTTCAGGATTACAATTTGGTTTGCTTGAAAATAGAGCGCAAAATGTTAATAAAACAGACGAGAGACTTTTTAGTAATCTATCTTTCTATCTATACATATATATATATATACATACACACTTGTGTTGTTTGATAAGTATGGTAAAAAAACAAGTTAAAGGCCGTTTTTTTTTAAAAAAAACGATTTTATTTCTCAACATAGTCTCCATTGAAGGCTATACACTTGGTCCAGCGAGTTTGCAAAATACGCATTGACTGCTACGATGACACTCTCATTTGATGAGAATTTCTTTCCTTCGAGATAAATTTTCAAGTTTGAGAAGAGGAAGAAGTCGCACGAAGCCAAGTCTTGAAAGAAAGTGGATGACGAATCAACTCGAAGCCTAATTTGTGCAATTTTGCCATTGCGACGGTCGATTTATGGGACGGCACATTATCCTGCTGAAAGACGTTTTTTTGTGCACCAATCTTGAGCGTTTTTGTTTCAGCTCTCCTTTCAAACGGTCAATAATGTTGCATAATAGGCTCCTGTTATCGTTTTTCCCTTTGTTAAGTAGTCGATCAGAATGATTCCTTGGTAATCCCAAAAAACAGTAGCCATCACCTTCTCAGTCGACAAAACGGTCTTCGCCTTCTTCGGCATACTTTCACCAATCGTTGTCCACTGCTTTAATGCTGCTTCGACTCAGTTGTGTAGTGGTGAATCCACGTTTCATCCACGACGACAAACGACGCAAAAAGGTTACTCGTTTTTTTCCATTCTTACGGCAACTGCTACAATACTCATTTCAAATATCTGTAGAACGTGAATAATGCGTTGCTTCTGGCTGAATTTTCTTCTATGCTAATTTGAAAAGTGACACTTGATAGCCGTGACGTTACCAAATGAATGGTTGTCTCACATCATAGAAATTTATTAAACGTATCAAACGACTCACGTATATATATAGAATGAATGATTACGAAAAAATGGACTACATTTCAATTTTTAAAATATTCACTATTATTTTATATAACTTCACCCATCTATCGGGTAACTGACGAATTCCTTATCGAAAAAAGATGACGGGTTTAAGTCGATGAAGTCGTAATGCATTTTCGGACCTCTTCCACTATTTTAACATTTTTTGCATGTCTTATGCATCAAAATACTTTCCTCCAAAGCTGATGAAATTATTTCCGCGACTTCGACTGCATTTTTTTCTACTGGAATTCGAAAAGTATCCAACGCCCAATATACTACTTATCGGACGGCGTTGTGTTCTATACTGTTTTGTGAGACTATGCCAACTGTATGTCCAAAATATATATTGTTTTTAAAAATGGAAGGTTGATACTTGAAAATCATTAAATAACGAAAAAATAATTTAATTTGAAACATTTATGATTGATTCAATGTAAAGGCACCGAATTAATTTTTACATCTAATATAATTATTTTAGACATTATTTTCAGTTATTTTTTTTCTGTTATAAAAATATGTTTAATAACAGTAATATGAAAAAGGGACAAGAAACATTTAAAAGGGTAATAAAATTGAAACGTTATCGTACGCATTAACCTTTTTTATTGGCTTGGGATAGCTAGCATGTTTGAAACTGGATAGGCAATTAATTTAGTGTGTCCCTAGATGAACATTTGTACTGCTGTACTACTTTTAAATATTGATGTTTATTTGGTAATAGCATCGTTTTTATTTTTTATATTTTATAATTTATTAAATTAGACTCATTAAACGTTCCATACAATTTTCTAGATACAATAAGATGTAACATTTTATAAACTTCTTGTAAACATTGTTCTATATTCGTTTTTCATTCCTGTCAAATAATCACGAATATTGATTATTAGTTATTTCATTTCGAAACTTTTTGTGACACATATATGCGGAAGTTTTCCAAATTTGACATAAATTAGAATGAGTTTGATGAATGCAGAGTAAATTATTATATTATAGTGAATAAATCACACGTGAACTGAAATATACATACCGACAGAAAATCATCCTCTGTCAATCTACAGTTGGATAAAGGTCTCTCCGTATAGACCTTTCATTTATTTGTGTCACTGTTTTGTATTATCTTCAGTGAACTTTAAATTTTCATCATTTCGAATCATCACACACATATATACATATACACAAGGGTGAATAAATAAATAAGGTAATTTGAATATACTATCACAAATTATTTCAAAAAGATATACATTAATTGTGTTTCAGTGTAGTTTATCTCTTAATATATTTATTTCAGGTGTTTATTCCATGAAAAAAACATTGTATTCTCTAAAATAATAGTAAATTATATATTAGATTTTGATACATTTATTAACTATTAACTTGTATTTTATTACTTAATTTTTAAATTTCTGATTATATAATTTGTTGTTTAGTATCAATCAACTGGTTTAAAATCCATCAAGTTTACAGTATGTTACAAATTTATTTTTCTGTTTATTATTTGTTATATTCTAGTTATAATCTGTTTTGATTAATTTAGCAAATTTCATGCAAAATCGCTGTTTAAACGAATGTATATACATTTTTTTTGTGAAGTTTCTGCATAAGCATGAAATATTTCTGATCCGATTAAAAGATCAATATTCATCCCTTGTAATAATGAATTTGGTTCTTGAAATTACTATTTGATGATTAGTAATCTTACCTGTCCTTGGTAGGCACATTTGATGGACCGGTAAGCAGCTCAAACGTTCTATTTCGCATAGTTCTGTTTTAGAACCGTTCATATTTCCTGTGTTATTATGTAAATCAGTGTTCCTCAATTGGTATTCCGAAAATTAGTATTAGTAGAATTTATTTTTCATTTTTCATATCTGTAACAACTTGCAGCCAAATGAGTTTTTCACTCATGTCACAAATTATAAAAAAACACTTTTTAATCAAAAATATTAATAATTAATTATTGATTGTGTTGATTGTAATTAATGCGCATCTGTATGGTGATTCCATTATTGTCAGGGTACTGAAGTATAGGATAATATGGTGAGGACAAATTGTTCTGTATCTGAGGTATTTGAGGTTGATGGCATTGCCGTTCATGAGTAAAAATTTTTAAGCATAATTTGAACAGAATATTTCTTTAGACTCCCTGCCACTGTATTTATTGTTCTTAGTAATTATATTTATTATTATTGAGAAAATATGTTTGTTAATCGAGGTCTTTGTAAAATTGATCAAGAATTGTATAAAGCATATTTAAAAAGTTAATTACATCTAATTGTTGAAATAGAAAATAGAAAGAAAAATAGAAAATATTTCTTTATTGTCACAGCTTTACACGCAGGTTAAACTAATTTTCAACTTATTTGCTCTCTGGGGAAAAATACACAAAATAAAATTATGAAACAATTATTGTAATTATTGAGGTAGAATTTTTTAATCAATTCTCATTTTTTTACTTGCTTAGAATTTGGGAAATTCTTGTTTATTTTGTCACTACTTTTTTGTATATCATGAATACTAATAAATCCGCATCTGCTCATATTTAATGTTTCAATATTGATTTCATATTGTACAAATCTTGCGGTTAAGTTTATTGTGACAATGAAGATTTCGGTCTTCAAATTAGGTACAAATAGAATGAGAATCAGTAGAATTAGTTTCAGTGATAATTATAGTATTTTTCAATGGAAATCATCACTACGTTATGTTCAAATATCCAGTAATGATTATATAATTGGTACACATATGTGTGAAAAACGAAAAGTTCCCTTATTTGTTGACTCTCTCTCATGTATATGTGTTTGTTTATGTGCACGTGTGTGAAACTGTATCTGTGTTGATAACTCAATACGAGTGTATTTATTTAATGGAAGAGAGAAAGAAAAAAAAATCACGAAATGGAGGGTAAACTTTAGTTAATATGTCAAAGTAAATAATTCGATAACTTTGTGTGTAAATATTTTGTTGCTGAAATACCTTTGTAAACTGATAAACAGTCGAATGGACACGTACTGTACCTCAATCAAAATCTGTCTGTAATTGAAAAATATATCAAGACCCACGTTCATGCACGCGGCACATTGGAGTGCGTACACCTTTAATTGAAGTTCATTAAATGAAATCGGAACGGCGGACATTTAGCAGTAACCTTTAGGCGTTGTTTGTGAACCCCCGATATCATAATGAAGTGGCCGGGTCAACACTAATCGATTGTAATACCGCAAATGTTATGCTTGGACCGGTGCGGCAACAGGGCCGATCGAATTATTAGCGGAAGCCGGAGGTTCGCACTCCCGCCTGTACTCACTCGCTCGTACTGCGTCAACGAACGACCCGACCGGCCACCCACTTTATTGCTGACAACACTTACTCACGTTCCGCCTAATTACAGCAAAAAGCGATAAGTCATCACTTTGTGTTTTAATTATGAGTTCCGAGCGATTTTCGTCCCGTATCTGTCCGTTTATTCGTTCCAACTCTTACTCCGACGGCATTAAAACTGGCGCGTCTAATGAAGTTAAAAGTAACGTAAAGAAATCTCGATTCAAATTTAATTATAAAACTAAGTGGATTTTTATTATTTTTCGCTACCGAAACAAATTAATATAATACTGTTTTATTAGATCCACTTTTGAAACTCTCGAAACTATTAATCACTTACTTATATGTTATATATTTATGGAGTGTGCTTCATTGTAAAGGAAAATTGATTTATTTTAAAAGATGATTAAATTGATAATCAACGATTCAGAATTACTCTCAACAGGAAAGTTTGTTGGAAAATATTAAACACAATACACAGTCGATGAGATGTTGACAATGTGTTGCAGAATACTTTTCAATTAATCGATAGAATAAGGGATGCGCTGAATATGACTGTACGCAAGAAAATCTTCAGATGTGCTAGGTTGACGTTTCTGTAAAATGTAATTATTTAACACTGTCTGAATAATTTTCTATCAATAGTTATATAATTGGTCTTAGCTTATATTACGAGACGGATTCTAGCTGTATTTCTAATTAAAGATTAGAAAATAAAAACATTTATTCCCCAAGTATGCCTCCCAAGTACAAGAAATGTCAGAATTTATAATCTAAACATATCTCTCGGACACACTGAAATATACACCGATGTTAATTATTTTATAAGTGAAGCTTCTAGAGAAGTCGCTAAAATTTTAAAGAAAACTATTTGTTAGTGAAGCGAGTATATTTAATGTATATTGTAAAAAAATTATCTAAAGAAATCTAAAATAGATAGGTAATTTTCACAAATGATTTATTCACTCATCTAAAAAAATTAAAACTCTTTCTGATCAAAAATGTTCAATGAAAAATATTTGATGATCTTCTGTTGTTGGTTATATATAATTTTAAGAGATGGCAGTATCCTCGTAGCGCTAACGGACACAATTTATTTTCTGTAAAAAAATTGAATATATATTAATATTGTACTTTGTTTACTTTTGTTCATATTATATTTTTATCATATTTCATAATCATTATTTAATCATGAATATATTACCAACTTTTCAGAAATGATTTTTTTATTTACCATACCAACTACTTTTTTCCGTTCAAAATTTTTCAATATCTGATTAAAGTTAATAGCATACTCAATATCTATATATAAAAAAATATAAAAAATGCCACTATAACGTATCAACTAAAAGTAGTAGTGAAGGAAAAAAGGAGAGGGAAATTGAAAAATGTGCGTGCTTGGGAAATGCTCTATCTTACAAGACAACATACCTATTCACAAAAACAATGTTGCAATGGTTGCATTGACAAATGCGGTTTCCAAATTTTGAATTACCCTCCATATAATCCAGATCTAGTCGCTACGATTTTTATTTGTTCCCAAATTTGAAAAAGGAGTTGCATGGAAATAAATTTTGGAAAGTAATTTTTGTTCATTTTGTGTCGAAAGACAAAAAATATATTTATGAGGGTTTAAAGAATCTCATTCAGAGATCTGAGAAGTGTATTAGAGTCAAAAGAAAATATATTGAAAAAGAAAACGAATTACTGGATTTATTTTGCCTCTCTTCTCCTTCATTTCGCGAATTTGTTAACCTTCCTTATAAGTAGAAGTGAAATACAGTTCTTGAAATATGTACAGAATTATTTAAATTATTGAGAACATATTGGTGTGTGGAGTATCTGAAATATCTCTTCGTGCTGGTTGGATGAATATAATTTGTTATTATATAAAATATAATAAGGATTGTGATATAAAAACTATTTATTCTATTATTTATATCTTTTTAAATTTTAAATGAAAAAATCTTTTCAAGTTTTATATATTAAATATTTTTACCTAATACGAAGATCAGTTGAAACATTCTGTTGAACACAAATATGAAAAAAGCTTTATTTGAAAATCGTTTCCTTTTGTAACAGTTTTATTTTATTTACGAAAATTCCAAAAGGAAACTTAAAGCAATACTGTCTTTTGAATTTAACCGAGTTTTATATTATATTTGTTTTCGGTTTCAACCAAAAAACGTTATCAAATAATAATAATAAAAAAAAAACGTATAAGATCGACTCAAAAATATGTTACATAAATCTAGACACAAAAATTCAATTACTTCGATTCGACTCTGTCTCTGTTCGCTTTACTTTTAACTTCATTAGTCTATTCGTAAACTTAGTGTATTTATCAACAACTTTTGTGCGGATTCATTGCACGAAATGTTTTTAATGAAATATTCGTGATACTGAAGTTTACATTTAGTTTTTTCTGTAACTGTTTTGAAATAATTTTCATGTCCAGTCGCACATTGAAATGTTTAACATGCGTGCATGAACAATTCGTACAATGACTAAATATTAAATCGAATTGTTCACTGTGAGTTTTTGTTATTCAAAGCAGTACAGTTTTTTTCATTTTATTTTTGGCGTCTGGCATAAACGAGGTTGAATGTCAAGGGTAACGCAGGTAGATACGGATTTATTTTTAAACAAAACAAATAAATACCATTATGGAAACTTTCAATTATGAATCTACCTTCATGCATTATATATATATATATATATATTCATTTTATTGTCTTTAATTTTTTTCACTTTCTGTAGTATAATAAAATTTTATTGTACTTTCAAGTCGAAGTACACATTTGTGAATATATCTCAACGAAATATCTAATTAAATTACTTCAGTATATATGAACATTTTTATGCATTCAGTTTTAAATAAACATTTTTCGTTATTTATGTCTAGAATGTCTGTTGAATAAATGAAAATATGACATTTTTATCCTCGTGAATTCGTACACTGGCATCGTTCATTTGAAAAATGAATAGGTCGTTTTAGCTGCACTTGTTTCGCTGTTATTTCTGTAATTAAAGAACCCTTTTTCGTTTAATTTAAATTTTGCTTCACACACTGTTAATTTTTATCTTGAAAGTGTACTAATTTTGTATCATCCCTTTATAATTATTTTTATGTTGTCACTTAATTTTGGGTTAAATGAACAAGTACTCAAGTTAATTAATAATATCGATACAAAGTAGAATAGATACTATTTTATATATATATATATATATATATATATATATATATATGTACAGACAAACACTGGTATATAGTTTAATATTTTATTTTTATACCATGTTTTGGAATAAAATATTACTTAACCGCACATATTCTAATTTTTTTGCCAGAAATCCAATATTTATTTTATTGTAATGCAATAATAATTTTTTGAATATTTTTGATCGTTCAAATTTTGGTATAGTTCGTGGGACGAAGAAAGAATTTATTTTTGAAAGATTGATAGAATAATCTATAGAAGTCTCTATTTGTATGATAAATGTTTAAAAATTAAATCTTTCATATCACTTCTATAATAAAACTGTAGATTTTGTAAATAGTATTGAACAATGTTCTTGTCTTCGTTGTTTTTTTATTGGAGTATTTAAATTTCGTTTAAAAGGATTTATTTATTTAATAAAGTTTACTTCGTTACTTGATAGTGCATGTATCAAAGTCAGACTTCTTAAATGCAACTCATACTAAAAGGAATCATAAACGACAGATAATAAATAACTGTTTCAGAAGTAGAACATGAAATTCGTAAATTAATATTTATAATTAGAGTTTCATTAATTGCTGACACTATAAAAATACTGCTTCATGAAGAAATTTTAACTACATTTCATACAATGAAAATAGATTTTTTAAATCTGTAAAATTATTACTTTATTGTTATTATTTTTATTCAAACTGTTACATTTATGTCTTGTTTTGTTCTTCAATATCAAGTTTGTGGAATAAAATTTAAAAAATTAAATCTAATAATGATATTCAGTAATAGAACAGATGAATTAGATCGTATTTTTCGAATGTAAGGTTTTATTTTCAATAAAAACTTGTAGAACATTTTTTGTTAAATATGCATTTTAATAAAATATGAATTTTACTTTAATTATTTTTTTTATTTCTATATACATAAAGAATGTTGATATTAAAGAAATGTGTTTATATATATGTATACATATACATATATATATATATATATATATATATATATATATATATATATATATATATATATATATATGGGAGTACGTGGGAGTGTGTGTGTACAAAAGTAAAAATAAAAATCAAATAGGATCAGGTTTAATAATAAATGGAAATGAGAGTAAAAATGCGTTGACGTGAGATGAAAAGGAATAGGACTTGAAAGAAGTAATTTATCTTACTCTCAAATTCCATCCGAAGCTAAGAAGGTCATTAGGCAATCCAATATAGCGGAGTACAGAGTTATAGTATGTGTGTATGTAATATCTTAGGTGTGTAGCGCGTCGGATGCAGCATCTTTTTTTCGACTCTTGAAATATATTTCAACTTTCGAGGGACAAAGACATGTTCCCGCCGAGTTCCTTTGTGTTTCTTTTTTATACGAATTTTTCCTTCATGTAATGTACATCAGACACGAAGGGGAGAAAGTGAATATTTTTGAATTGTAATTTAACGTTCCATATTTTTTCCAACAATGTTCGTATACTTTTTTTCTACGAATATGTTTATTTATTTAATTTTTAATTTATAAAACAGTTTAACTTGTTCGAATAATATATTTGTTTAGAAACATGAAAATGAGAAGGAAAATAGGTTTGTATTATTTGTTAGATTAATAATGTTGAATAAACTATAAAACAACATAGGTTTGATTTGTAATAGACGTAATTTATTTATTAAAATGAAATTATCCTTGTGGAGTCATGAATTGAAGGCAATTATTTTATCGATAAATTATTTATACATAAAAGGTCTACATAAGTATTGTATTTCGAATTTGTGTTCTATGTACACATTTTCATGCAATTTCAATATAATTTCAAATTGAAATAATATTCATTTTTAATAGTGAGTTTTATGAATAGTTGTAAATATGAATAGTTCGTATACTAAAAATGAATTTATCAGAAATGTAAAAACAATCAAGTAAATTGGTTTGTAAATTTACTGTATAAAAATATCATAAATTTAATTTGTTTGTTTGTTAATATTTATAATGATATTAAAACATTTTTATTTTATTTTTCGTAAACATGAGTTTTCATACAATTTATAGATTATTATTTTCATTTTTTGTAATCAGACTGGATTATTTAAATATGATGTAGTTGTAATTAAAAAAATCTTGTTTGGATTATTGATATATTTATCATGAGTTTGAATATAATTTTGTGATTTACATTTCACTGATATTAAAAAATATTAATTTTATTGAATTGTATGAAGGGAATAAAAATAAAACTGTGTAAAATACAGTGGATGTATAAGCTCTTTTTTAATTACATCGGCTTTATGGCACACTAGTTGTTTTTTCTTATGAAGTACAGTTAATTTTCTTAATAGAAGCTCATAATTCGTGAAAGGTTTGAGAGATTGGAATGAAACAGAAGGAAAACTTTTATAGAATATTTCAATTTAAATAATGTTTTTTTTTTAATTTAATAATAGTTATCATTGTAATTATATTTGTATGTAGTAAGGTTTTTTATTCCATTAGTGAAGAAATTTGATGCTTTTTCTTTCAGTACTCCTTCACAGGAGCATTTACTTGGTGTTTAGAGTCAGAATTGTGTCTTTAAGATCACACTTTCGTGCTGAAGATAAGTGGAGTCAAATTGTTCCAAACCTGGACAGCAAGGATGTTGTTGAAGAACATCAAATTTATTTCTCTTCAATACTTCCCGAGTGTGTTTTGAAGTATCTCGTCTTTTATTGTCTAAGAAACACAATTTGGTTACAGTGAAGAAATCAGTTGATTAAATGGGATTTTGAACAGTTTTTATTAATCGTTACTTTTGAATTAAAGTCGGTGTTGAATCCTTTTGAAGTCTGTGTGATAATTTTTTGATGGTAAAATGAGAGATCATAATTTAGAGCATAGTATCATTACTAAGTTGTTGAGAAACTTACAATTATCTGATTCAGTTCTAACAAGAGATGGATCCTGATGTTTTCAGTGTGATCTGTAAACCAAATGTATTATATATTACAGTATAAAACTCCCTCTTCGTCTTGTATGATAAAAAAAGATGTCTGAATCGAGTGTCAGGTTCTTTTTTGTTATTTACTTTAATTGATGAATTATTATCATAAATTTATCTTAAACCATCAGATAGTCTATACTGAAATTTTAGAAAGATTAGCAAACATTTGAAACGTATGCCTTGATTTAGGACTGGATGAATGTTTTTTTAGTATGATAACATACTTTATCATAATTTGAAGAGTATTTTTAACGCGATAAACATGGAAATTGTGTTTAAAATATTGAATAATTAAAAAAAAATATTTTCGTTTTTTACCTTTCATTTATTCATTTATTTGAATAAATATATAAATTAAATGAAAATAGTAATTTATTCAAAAAGTATGATTTCGTTTTATAATTTATAAAAAAAAATAAAATTTCGTTCCGATTGTTGATTATACATATATGAAGGTAAATAAATATATGTAAATCGTATGTACTGATTTCAAATAATGCTATACTGAAAACAAGTACTAATTAATTCCATTTCGTTCAATACTCGGCTTAACAAATATGAACAAAAAAAAAAACATATACGCATTTCGTCCAGATATTCGAAAATTATATTCATATTAATTAGTATCGATTTTTAATACAACTCTTGCATAATAATATTCCATCAAATTAATTAATTTACTAACTCAGACGATAATGTACGTTCATACTAATTTATTTATCTTTTGTTACAGGTGAGTGGAGTAAATTATTATTCAGAAAATTCATCGTTGCAGTTTGTTGACGTCAAATGCAGGTTTGATTTTCTATATACCCTCGGGACAATTTATAAAGGTTCTCGTATGAATTCATTCTATTGTATTGCATAATAAACGTGTGATATTTATTTATGTTTATACATTTATTATACTTTGTTCTAAATTATTAGAGACAATGAATAACTTTTTGCATAGTTTGATTTTGACAATATTATTGTTTTATTTAGAAAAGATGTTATTTTTCGAGTTGATAATTTTTCTTGTTCAGTATTTATATTTTCAAAGTTATTTAAATTCTAAAATTTTAATTTAAAAAAAAATGAAGTTGAAATTGGAATTGAAATCTAAAAAAAATACATATGTTCGACAACTATTAAACACATGAAAGCAAGTAATCTGCAACATAATAATACGAAATCATTATTACAAGAATTCATCACATCGGCGACGCTTTATACTTGTAGCCAAATAAACAGACAAACAAACAAACGCGTACACATACACATAAAGAAAGAGCGGCATCTCAATTTGAGAGGCTTACACAGTTATTAAATGCGTCATTTTGTTCCTGCGTAATCCATCATTTCGCCAGAATTCCAGAACTCTGAGAAAACGTAGTTGGCAAACAGTGATTCGGCGAAACAAGTCCCCCTTGTTCGAGCAGCCGACAGTTACAGAATAAGTGGGCGGCAGGCGCGTCCGTAAATGGAATAGATGGGCTGCGATACGCGACAACGTCGACGAGAGGGTAGCCTAATACTTACTGGGTGGGTGATGGAATATAAACTATTACCATACGTAAATCCTTACATTATTGGTTGTTGTCACACGGAAATTAATCTCGCTACTGGAAAACTTTCTGAAGATTTATCGATTCGCACGATTTACATATTTTATCGATAAATATGTATATTATTCTTATTTAGACGTAGACTTCTTGGTCTTAGTGAAAGTTCAATAGGAAAATCTCGATAATAGACAGTTATTGTAAAAAGTCTTTCAGTATGATAAATTGTTTGGATGTATAGTTCGGGTTTCTCGCGAAAAAACATTATGTATTTCAATTTAACTTTGCAAATAATGTATTCGTCGAACTGAAAAACAATCTATCTCTTTATAAATAATCATAATATTATATACATTTTAAAATACACTTTTCATCATTAAAGTAAAACAGAATGTATTCTGCTTTAAATTGTAATTCAAGAAATGTAATTAACAAGAAAATATTGTCATTATATAGTTATAATATTGTCATATAATATCAATATTGTCATTATAATATCATAAAAATTATATATCTTTCTATATATATATATATATATATATATATATATATATATATATATATATATATATATATATATATATATATATAAATAAAATCAAAACTACAACAATTTTTCGATAACGTCGAGGTTTAATGGTACCCAAATATATTTATCTCATATATAAAACAGCAACGTTGCAATCTGTCTGCGTTAATGATTATATATATATGAGTTTAAACAAATATGTTTATTGTTTCATTCGGTTACATGTAGGGGCTAGTAATTGACAAGTGGGCGGGCGTAGCGAGCCCAGTGGTTGGAGAGCGCATCGAGCATGGTACGAATCGCCCTAGTTAATAATAGAACTTTTTATTTTGTAATTTAGAAAAAATACATATTTTTTAATATTTATAAATCTTGATATAGGTTGGGCACTATATCTAAATTCGCTTTCAAAAATTACTTTTTCTCTTATTCCATTACTCCCTTAAAAATCTTTTTGTATAATCCGGATATTGAGTTATAAAATATTAAAATGTTCACTTCTTTTTGAGTTACTCTTATATATATATATATATATATATATATGTATATTTTTATGTATAAATGTATATTTGTAAAGGTTGTTTCTATGAATGGACATATTTGTGAATACATTTATTATATTTCAGTTTTAATGCTAAAATCGATAAACTTTTATAAAATAAACATTAATTTACGCGATACTTCCGTCGTCCAAGAGGGAAAAAAAGAGTATAAATAGAAGCGCGCGAGATAAATTAAAACCAAAAGCGGTAACCGGGGATTTGATTTTTTGTCTAATGATAATTTATGTATGTTGTGCGTTGGATTCTCATTCCAAATAAGCGCGCAGTCCACCCACATCGTCGTCCAACGCCGTTTATTTCACTTTCGCCTTTATTTATTTCGAAAGTTGAACGTTGCTTTTTTTTTAACCGGGGATTAACTGATATTATTATACGTACGGCTCTTTTCACCCTTACGAGTCGACCCCTTTACTGTTTTTTTTATTTTATTTTGATGTGTTCCGGTGATTCTTCTTGTCTCGTCTACAATCTCGTTGTGTATGTGTGTGTATATTTAGTTTTTTGCAGGAAATATATGATTTTTTTTCATATTTCATTTTAATGATCGTATTTACTTTAAAAAAATTCTTTAACTAATTAGGAATTTTAAATAATGATAAAATTTACTTATTGGTTTGTAATATTTTTATCCGATACTTATTTTTTTATTTTAAAAATGAAACAAATTTTCAAACATAATATTGTATATATATATATATATATATATATATATATATATATAAATTATGGTATTTTAATAAGTAAGTTAAATTTTAATAATATTTCAAGTGGCTATACTCTGAAAGAAGTCTTTGTTTTAGATTTGGATCTAAATGAATTTATCATAGAATTAAGGCAGCTAGATGGGCTTTAAGTTCAAATTATATATATATATATATATATATATATATATATATATATATATATATATATTTATATATATATATATATATATATATATATATATATATATATATATATATATATACATACATATATACATACATACATACACAAACACTATCGGAAACTCTTACCTAAAATTGACGACGTACAACACTCACACCTCTATCGGATTTAGTTGATTCGACGCAACAGTTAATTCACATAGTTGTCAATATATTTTTTTCATTTTATTAAAAAATAGTTTCAGATGAAACTTTTTATGCATCTTTGGGATTTAAAAAATACAAGAAAAAAATCATTCTTGAAGTTTAGAAATGATAATGACGTGTAAGTTTATCATATTGTCATTTAGTGTCAATAGTTTATCAGTAGTTTATTAATATTAGTAGTTTTATCATACTACCATTTCAGTCAAACATTATTGTATTTTTAAATTGCGTTATTTATTAGCAGGATTGACTGAGATTATATTAAATACATTTTGTACGGTTAAAAATTATGGATAAAATGCGATTTAAATGATAGATTCAAACACAAATGTTCAGAACATTTATGCAAGAATTATGTTGTAGACACAGGTTAATTTTTTGATAAATATGGTAAAAAAGCAAGTTAAATACCGTGTTTTGAAAAAATCGATTTTATTTTCTCAATAAAGTCTCTATTGAGGGTTATACACTTGATTCAGTAAATCTAAAAAATATGCATTGACGGCTGCGATGACATCCTCATTCGACGAAAATTTCTTCCCACTGAACCAAATTTTCAAGTTGGGGAAGGGGAAGAAGTCGCACGGAGCCAATACAGAGAATAGAGTGAATGAGAAATCAATTCGAAGTCTTATTCGTGCAATTTTGTCATTGCGACGGTCGATTTGTGGGACGAAACGATATCCTGGTGAAAGAGCACTTTTTTGTGCACGAATCTTAGCCGTTTTGGATTCAGATTTTTTCAGACGGTCTAATAATACTGCATAATAGACTCCTGTTATCGTTTTTCTCTTCGTTAAGTAGTCGATCAGGATGATTCCTTGGTAAACCCAAAAAGTAGTAACCATCTCCTTTCTAACCGAGAAAACGGTCGTCGCCTTCTCCAGCGCATTTTTACCAGTCGATGATTTCTGCTTTGATTGCTGCTTCGAATCAGGTGTGTAGTGGTGGATCTATGTTTCATCCACGGTGACGAATCGACGCAAAAAGGCTTACTCGTTTTTTTTTCATTTTTGCGCCAACTAGTACAATGATCGCCTCAAACATCTGTAGAACGTGAACAACGCGTCGCTTCAGTCTGAAATTTCGCCTATGCTAGTTTGAAAAGTGACACTTGATAGCCGTGACGTTACCAAATGAGTGGTGGTGCCACATCATAGAAATTTACTAGACTTATCAAACGACCCACGTGTATATATATATATATACGCAGTATTTATTTTTTTACATTTTATTTCGTATAGAAATCACATCAATCAATGTCACGTTTATTTGAATTATTTTTAAATAGTCCTTCTTGCACAATTTAATTATTGTTCGTTTGAAAATCAATATCTGAAACTCAATCTATATAGCATCGAATTTAAAAATACAAAAAGTGCTAAAACGAGTTTGTAACATTCTAGTCACGTGTCGAATTCGCGCGCATTACAGCATAAAGATGGAAGTAATGTTAGCTCGCACTGTTCGCGCGATAGACGTACCGAAGCGTCAGAAACTGTAATTAAAAATATTGATTACTTGAATGTCACTGGTGGTTGGTTAACGGGTGTAAAACCCTTGTGGATGAACAACCCAGTCCTCACACCAAACGACCGCCCGTCGAACCAGTTCCGTCCTGTTGCAGCATACTGTGTTTCTGTACGTACGAATGTTACAACACCTCGAGCCCACGTATGGAACAGATTGGATATTCGCTTTATTGGTACGTTACATTTCTACGGGATGTGACTGACTCCGACGATGATGGAATGATAATATTTCGACGGCGGAACACTTATACTCAAACTTCATATAAGTTTTAGTGAGATAAGTTTTGAAATAGATGCGCAACTTGTTCGGTAAGTCGATGAAATGAAATAAGTGTACATAATAAGTTCTTAAGGCTGTTCATCCAACTTAATCAGAGAGATGATTCATAACGTAATAATAATGTACCGTATGAAATTCTGAACATAAACATGATTTTCTACTTAGAGCGAGATAAAAATGAGAACATCAAAGAACACATAAATAGACCATGTTTATGTTCAGCTCATAAATGGTATCTTTATTATAATATCTTCATAGTTAATGATGAAAAGTGTTTCGTAGGTAGTTTGTACTAAAAAGATTTCGTAGCGGATGAAACTTTAGTCAGACCGTTTCTCTTTTTTCTACACAAGTAGTGAACAGTTTATTTTATTGTTTGAAATATTTTCCTGTTTATTATAACTTTTATCATGATATTCTTTATCTTGTTTGAATTATTAAAACGATTCGTTAAGAAAATATAATATTTCAATAAATAATCACATAATTTATGTAAATAAATATCATTCACAATATTGTCTTGGCACTGTGGCTAATTTTTCGTTCAGAAGTAAATTTCTCACTCGATCGACAAACCACAAACAATTCTTTTCTCAGAAAAAGTATACCACAATTGATTATTGATCAATTTTGATTGTTACTTACTTGTATGTCAATAGGGATTCTGTCATTCACAGTGAGTTAAGTAGATTTTTCCACAATTTGGCGCTATGAGAATGATGAAATTGTCATCGAAATATTTAGAAGCAATGATGAATAATAATCAATTATTAAACATTTATGGTCGGAAAAAAATATGGGCTGTCTAAAAAAATTATTAAAATTATAAAGACATGAAATCATTTTTCAACACAGTCTTTTTAAAAATATATGGATTTTTCATATTTTCGTACACTATTTCTTCATTTAACTGTTGATTTTTTTTTCTTTTGGAGTTGGATTGAAAAATGAGTATAGTTTTCACTTTGCCATAGTTTGAAAATTGTTTTCCATATAAAACTTCTTTAATCAGTGAAACTCTTTCTTGCCATTGCTGCCATTTGAATCATGATTTTTCTGTAATTTGGCGCTAAGAAGATGATGGCATCACCATCGAAAAGGACATTAGCAATAATTAAAAATAATTAATAAGGATTTATTGAACATTTTTGATCAAAAAATATTCTGTGGTTTATACAGTAAATAAAAAAATTATGAATGAGAACTTTGTAGTGGATCATGAAGATTAACTGAATCTCAGTGATGTCTGTGAAGTGTATTTTACATTATTTGTTATCAGTGTCATCAAACAAGTTTTTTTCTTTATAAAAATTTATACAATTATAGATTTTTGTATCGGTTCGGTTCTGAAAATCAGATTCTAGAGTTGTACAGATGCTATTTTGTTATTAATTCTTTATAATTATTTTAAATATTTTTACACTTAAATTATAAATATAAATGAATTTTAATTTATACTTTCTTCTAAATTGATGAAGGGAACCTGAAAATAAAATTATGTATGTACCTTTTTTATAATATATTATTTTTTATAATATAAGAGCAGTTTCTGCTCTTTTACCATCCGTTTTGAACTCTTCTAAAAATTATTCTTATTTGGTTCATTTCCATATTTAATTCAGTAGTCCAATTTGAAGCAAAATTATTAATAAAACGAAAGTAGATGTTACTAAAATACAGACCGGAAAATACACTTTAAAATGATATTACCATGAACTCAATGAAATTACATTTTCATTGAAAGAAATTTAGATTAGAATTCAGAATATAAAAACCGCAATTATTTTCCTACCAACCTAATATTTAGTTATTGATCTATGGCTAATGATTCCATAAGCAAGGGATGTTGTTTCAAGTATTTTTGGAATTTATAATTAAAACAAAGATTCGAGTTATTAATAATAATTCATTAAATTACAGCCAGGTTTATATATTTTGATCCTGTTCAGTTATTTGTATTTCAAATTCTCTGCATTTGTTTCTAATCCTATTTAACTTCGCTATTGTAGATGTTAGTTAAATTACATTATAATTATTTTGAATGTCAGTAAGGATAGAACAGCCATATTCATTCGTTGACTTCATTTATCTTGTCAAAGTATATAAATTAATATTAGGTATAGACTTTTATATACCGTAAAAATACTTAAAATACTTGGTAGTATTATACTTGTATGTTTTTATATTGTGTTAAATTTTTATTGTCTTACTTTATTTCATATCCCATAAGTCTCGTTTAATCATTTGTAATTTTATTGACATTGTTTTTCGTAATTCAGTCAGGAATTGTATTTTATGGCTTTTTTATTGTTACTCATTTTTCAAAGTAACAAATGCGTACATCAGCATAATGGCGTATTTAATTAATTTTATGTTCAATAATTTTCGATAAGTAATTAATATAATTGATTTAGTTGATGTGTATAGTTCGTATCTCTCAACATTTTTCCTCGTGTGCTTCACTAACTACTCCATTCAATACCACAAGTTGTGTACATGTATGTGTGTGTTTGTGAGGAAATGGGTGTGTGTATATATCCTTCACACACGTTCAATATCGTAATCAACATCGAGTAATAATACAGAAACTCGCACTTCATCTACCGAATCACATCGCCCGTAGTCCACGAGTGGATGGATGACTCGATGGATGTATGTACTGCCTGGAATCGATCAGACACAAGTGGGACACGTTGTACGTAGTGCATTGATCGCACTCAATCAATCAACTCCGGGGCGGGACGCTGTGTCGTATAACGAGACCATGATCCTGTCTGCAGTCACGCGGCTGTTTGTATTTATGAGTGAAATAGGGTGACTCGTTTCGAGAGTGTCGTCAGTCAACCACAACGGGAGGTAGTGTTCTGTATCAGCCGAAGAAGAGCCACCTGATATATGGCAATGTGTCGTTGTACCACGGTGAAGGGTTGTGACGGTGTCGTTTCCATCTCGCATAGCGTCAGCAACTTTTTCGGCATCTGTGATGTCGTTTCGGATGCCTGAAGATCGTAAATTTTCACCGAGAGTTCATCTAACATTGCCTCCTTTCTGTATAATTCGATGACTGACTTCGAATTTCTTTTCTTTTTAGTGTTATATTTTTTTGAAATATTGACGATGCTGCTTGTTCCTTACATTTTTTCGAGTAATAAATTATCATTTCGTATCTAGTATTTTGATGGAAAATTCTACTTCTTCCAGAAAATAAAACACTGTTATTTTTAGTTAGAAATTCAGTACTTTTTTCGTTGATTAATCTTCAGAGAATGAACAAAAATATTTAAATATAATAAAACATTAACAACTAAAAAATGTATACAATCAAGAAATAATTTCTCGACTAAATAAAATTTATCTCATTTTTTTCAATAAGTAGACCGTCCATAGATATCTACTTCGTATGACTAACTTTGAAACAAGTTTAACTCAAATAATAAGGGAAAAAAACGTTTAAGTACATGCGTATAAAACCGACCTCTTTCGAAGAAGTTAATTTCAGTTCACCAAGAGATTTTTAAGCTATTTAGACGTTTAAACTTTGAAAACAATATTACGGACGATTAGTTTTTTTTCCTTCTATCCCTTATATGTTAGTAAAAACTTACAATTTCTTTATAACTTCCGTAATTTAATTTAAGTGGCGGTTCGAAGTAACTTACTTTTCTTAAGGTTTTCTACTTGCCTTTTGAAAATACACACGGTGTGGCAAAAAATTATATATATATATGTATAAATATATATATATATATGTATATATAGTATATTGTTTTAATATATATTTTGAAAATTATGAAGGTTATAAAAAAATATCATTTTTCTTTAATTGTGTTTCGTCGTTACTTTTATTTCATTTTTTGATTTTTCAAGATTTATATTTATATTGTTAATTGTGGAATTTTATTACTTGAATTGAAATGAAATACTTTTTTTTAAAAAAATAAAATTATTATTAAGATATTTGTGTAAAATAGCGAATTTATAAAAATGTACATACATTAACTGAAAAGTATTTTTTCATTAAGATATTTAGACGTTTAAACTTTGAAAACAATATTAGAGACGATCCGTTTCTTTCTCCGTCTATTCCTTATGTGTCAACATACGAGCAACATAAATATATATTACACAAGTAATGATATTTTTTTTTTTGGAAAATTAATCTTATATTCATCATTTTTTCATGATTTATTCATGATTTTTTTTGATTATAATTGTTCTTAAATATTCTATCTACGATAGGTTTTATGATTTTTTTGAAAGGTAAAATGTTTCAAATAATTGAGATCAAACCCGAATTTGTGTTTTTTTTAAAAAAAAATAAGGGGCTCTGCCTCTTAATTGATACACTTTCCGATCCTCGGGGGGCACCGCCCTCACTCGCTTTACTTGTATCGCTATATTCGCTTAATATCTTCCTCTCTCTCTCTCTCTCTCTCTATATATATATATATATATATATTTATATATGTATGTATGTGTGTTAGTATGTGTATATAATCATTCTTGCAAATATATTGCATCGTTGAATGCTAGTGAGTGCATTCCTCTCGCACATAATTAGTTGCTGTATCAGATTGAATGAAGTTTATTATTTGAATCGACCTTGGAAAAATCCAAGTTCTTATTTTTTTACCTGACGGACTTATAGTTGATCTATCCATTCAATATATAACCATGAACATTTTTATTCGCCGATAAATATTAGTGGATGACACATTTTCTGTCGTAAAAAATTAAATTATATTTTACACAGATCATTTTTACTCTCACTACTTAGTTTTCATTCCAATTAGTATATAAATAGATGACTTCATGGTTTTTCCTCTTTTGATTCATCCTCAAATCTCAAACTTTTCAAGAGTCACGAGCTACTTTGAAAAACTTTTAAGTCATGATTTAATAAACTGTCATAAAATTAATATATATTTGAAAGCGATTCTATTTATAAGTTTAAAAACTATATTTTTAAATTTTATTCAATTCCTTATGACACTTTTTTTTATAATATACACGAGAATAAATTTTATAAAAAATTATAATTCGAATGTCAAAAAAATGACATGAAAGGAACAAGACATTCAACTCTTTTTTCTGTAGTCTATTCATCTTCAATACCCTTATAGCAGAAACAATAAACTCGTAAAACACACTCTTATCCGTGAACTTTCTATTCATTCACAAGTATCCAGAAACATTGTCAATAAATTACATCTGAAACGAACTTGTTAAATGTTAGTCTCGTAAATTGTTGGAGGAGAGACGTGCGCACAATATAATAATTAATTATTCATTGGATATTTTCACGTCGAATGTAACACATTCTACTATTATTCTACATTATCTTAATGGTTTCTTGAATTCAAATATTTTGAATTGACTTTTAAGATGAGTTATGTTATTATATACGTGAAAATAATGTTCTCAGCTCATGTTATTCATTCATGTTTATTTTATGAATAATTTAACATATATTAATGAAGATGTACCTATGTAATTGTTTAATTAGTTCTTATTCTATTAATATAATAGAATTTTGAATTAGAAAGTGTAAATAATTCATATATTGTAAATTAATGTGATTTTATAATATATTATGATGTGTATATTTTGTAATATACCAGGTTTAGTAATTTTATTCTCGGATTTACGCTGCAGTAAAGAAGGCACGTGAAATTAGACCAAAAGTAAAACAGTATATAATAGTTGATTGTTTTATCAATAGAGGGTGGTAAAATGAATATCAAACAGCTGTTAGTTTCTATACAGGAAGCTAACGTGCACTTTGTGTTCTGTCCGTCGTCATAGAGTAACGAGTTACTATTAAATTTTACTGTAAATGAAGAAAAATAGAACAGAAACTTATGAATGATAACAGCTTAAGTCATACTAGTATGTTTGAATGGCTTAAACGATGGATGTTTAAGGTGACGCTAGAACCGGGCGTCATTTTTTCTTTTAAAATGTAGATTCGATCGCAAAAGTTCATAAAATGGTGGTAAAAAATCGTGGAAAGACCTTTCGAATGATGGAAGATGAGTTCGACATTAATAGAGAGAGGATTCGAATAATTTTATGTGAACATTTGAGAAAGAAGAATATCTGTGCAAAGTTTATCTTTTTTACTTCAAATATGAATAATGGTTATTCTTTTCGTGTCTGTTTTATCTTTTCATATAAAATTGTGTGGTTTTATATGATTTTTTTCTTTTTATATATTTTTTTCATTTATATTAGGTTGGTAGGAAAATAATTACGGGTTTTTAACCTTAATTTTTTTCAATGATAGTAATTTCATTGTGCTCATCGTAATATCATTTTAAAGTGCATTTTTTGGTCTGTATTTTGGTAACATTGACTATTATTAATTTTACTTCAAATAAGGCTACTGAATTAAAGATGGAAAAAAGCAAATAAGAATAATTTTTTGTATGAGTTCAAAACGGGCGGTAGAGCAATAGAGACTGCTAGTCAACTCAACGATGCTTTTAGTGTGGGTACTGTTAAGGAACCTACTGTGCAATTGTGATTTCAAAAAGTTTGTGCTGGGGATGACAGCATTGAAGATAAAGAAGATCACGGACATCCTGCTTCATTTCATAACGACCAGCTGAAGGCGTTAGTTGAATCAGAATCACGCACAATAATTCGAGAGCTTTCAAAATAGTTAGGCGTTAGTTATCGAACAGTTCTGGATCACATAAAACAGCTAGGAAAATCAAAAAGCTTGACAAACAAATTTTCTATCAACATTTTGCCACTTTTTATAATATTATTCAGTTATTTTATTTTATGAATGATATTCATTCGGTTTTGTTACATTTATTATTTCAAAAGTAATTTTATTGTATGCATTCCTGTCAGTATATATATATATATATATATATATATATATATATATATATATATATATATATATATATATATGATGTGAATATAAAAATGTATCCCATAGGAAATAAACAATACACATTTTCCCATGTCGACTTGAATCTTAACTGACATTTTCATAAATGACAGCGCCACGTCAAAATAGACATTGTCGTGTTGTTAGAAAAGAAAATCAAAAAAAGGGGGGAATGAAAAAAGTCAACGGAAATCCCTAACGTATTCACGATGAGAAAATGAATGAATCGAATGTGGAGCGCTGCTTCGTAACCCGTACGACGTATTCATCGTACATACAGACGCATAGAAAGCATGTCAAGTTTCAGCTTTCGTTTTTCACAAAGCTTTCTTTTTTATGTGGCGACCTCGTCGCGTTGCAATTTGAGTGTTTTGGAAATAACAATCCGGGATCAGGGGAATTGGAATGCGGGCACGACGTCTACACTAACGTACATAACATATACGGCACACATTCCAATTCTGTTCACCTTCTTACCATACCTTCAGGCTGATTTTCGTATACGCCACATATACATCCCGCCGTCTTCTTTATTCCATTCAGTTTGTACAGTGGATTTTAATCAATTTCGAACGGAAGAAAAGCGGAACGTTTGCTACTGTTGCGTTTTCAGTAATTAAATGTTTTGTTGTATATATTTATTTCCGATTACGTTCTATTGTGTGTTTATGTACACAGATATTACTTCGGTTTGCGTAGAATTATTTAATTGAAATTGATATTATTTGCACTGAACAATTTTCAGCTTTTACAATTCAAGTGCGTTCAATTAGAATCGGTTTATTGATTCGTTTGAAGTAAATGTCTACACGTACGGTTTTATATTTTTCAGCTTCTCTTTCATTCTTAAGTAATTTCAATATACGTATCTTAATAAAATTAACTCGTTTAAATTTATAATTAATATTATAAAAGGGAATATAATTATTAACTATGAATAAAACTGTAATGAAATTTATTCTATTACTCTTCATTTCAGAACGTGTATCTGCTCGTACAACGTTGTTGTATTTGAATGCTGGAAACGTGAGAGTCATATCTCATTTCTCACACAGAAACTTAGCATAAATGAAATTAGTTTCTTTGTAAGAGTACGAACTATTTTAACTTGAATGAGAAACGATTTTCAGATCAGTGAACCAGAATAGTGGATGAGTTTTGACCTTTTATTAATCTGTTAGATAAATTAATCTTTTGGAAAGTTTTAAAATTATAAGGAAATAAGTGTGGGAAAATATAAAAGAATATAATTAGTAAAAAAAATCTTATAAACACTTAATAGATTTAAAAATTTTACATTTAAAAATAATGCAATTTAGAAGTACAGATGCAAGTACATACTTGGAATTCAGCAAGTCATGTACCAATTTAACTCTATGTTTACTGAATTAATTAAAACGACAGTGTAATTTTTATTATGAAAACTAATAATATTTGAAAACATAATAAATAAAATAGATTTTTTACTATAAATTCGAAAATAGTATTATTAATGGAAATGTTCTTATTTCAAACATAGCATTCCCGTGAAGTGAATGATGAATCATTGTTTATTTAATGACAGGTTTTGTTCACGGGACATGACAGTTATGACAGTACGGAGAGAGTTGAAAAGAATTAATGAAAAAAATTAGTATGCATTTTTTTACAGAACACTTTTATTTTAAAGATATATACTTTATTTTCTTAATACAAATATTGGTAGGAAAGTAGGGTGCAATGGTGGTTCTAAAAATTTCGTACTCAGGACGGGAGCTTTGAAGGTGAAGAAGGTCCCGGGTGTATTTTTTCAGTTCAAAACGACGAACTGAAGGCGTTTGTTGAGTCAGAACCACGAACAACAATTCGAAAGCTTGCACAAAAGTTAGGCGTTAGTCATCCAACATAACCAAACTTGGTTATTTCTTTAAGTTCCAGTTCATAATATTATTTTAAATTAAAATTTTGTTTTTTTATGGTTACTAGTTTCTTTTTATTTATTTGAAATTGATTATTTTTTTATTAAATTTAATATATTGATTACTTTTATTATTATTTCCTTTCATATAATTCCCGAATTGAATAAATATTTTAAACTGTAAGTGAACGAACTTAGTTTCAAGTTATTTGAATTCCCTATTGTGATAGTTTCTAACTTTAATTCGCCTGTGAATGAAGTTGATAGAATTACGTAAGTTTTGCATAATATATTGAGTGATAGATGTCTAAAGGTCGTATCTTTCTAGTACGTGATGTCAAGACATTCGACCTTACGATTTCAAGTAATCATTTTAAAAGTTAACGTATGTAAAACTTTAAATTGTATAGTGTCTGAAAGAAAAAGATTCTTTTAAAAGACTGTTACGAGTCCATGTTTCGTTTCTAGTCCGTTATTTATTTTTCTTTGAAAGTAAACTCAACTGATTTCCCACAAAGGTCTGTTAAACTATACGAAATTGAATTTTCCATAAGAAACAACAGAAATTCCAAGCACAACCAACACGCACAGTCGCGCGCCGTCAAACTTCACGAAGATGTAAAAAGTATCCACGAACAAGTTTTTCTTGTAAAGTTCGTCCGCGTTTCGTATGTTACGGATTGCGGATTCACTGACTGTACTCGACCAAATCGTAACTGTACGCGACCGTGCACCTGTAACGGAGACTTACGGCTACCGAACTGGAAGCAATCAATCATCATCACTGTGACGTGCAGACAACCAAACTTCAACTCGAACACTCTTCGCGAATCATTTACTACTCTGAACGCGCTCCGATGCATTGCTTGCGTGCCCTCATGTTCCTCGTTTTTGCCACGAATTTTCATACATACATACACTTACATTTATGCAGACACATCACATATACATATATACATATATATATATATATATATATATATATATATATATATATATATATATATATATACATACAGTGAGTCTCAAAAAAATGTATACACACTTTGAATGATTATAAATTTAGTATTTACTAAGAGATAAAGTTAAAACTCACAATTAAAGAAGATTGACTAGTTATTGATAACAATTCCAGTCTGGGAACTGCTGATAACCTGGAATAATAGAATCGCAAACAGAACGAATGATTTGGTTTGGTATTTGGGCGCATTTTCTTTTGAATGGCTGCTCTCAATTCATTAACTGTTGCTGTTTTTATGTCATACGTGTTATTTTCGATGAGTTTCTATAAAAAAAGTCCATTTGCGTGAGGTATGGAGAGCCTGGGGGTATTTAATACTATCTCTATGTCCAATCTATCTGTTCGGGAAATTTTCATCAAGATAGGTCCTCACATCATAATGGTAGGAGAGGAGGTGCACCATCTTGTTAGAAATCAAAGTCCTCTTCATCTCTAAAAACCTCATGAATGCATGGAATGACTAATTCCTGCAACAAGTTCAAGTAAACGGTACCAGTCACAGTGCTATCAAAAAAGAATGGCCCAATTAAAACCCTTACTGACAATCCACATCACACTGTAACTTCTGGTAAACTAAAATGATGTTCATCCGTAACATGAGGATTCTCAGAGGCCTAGTAAATGTAATTGTGGCAATTACAATCACACTCCATCAAATTTGAAGACTGGCCAAACAACATATCCATTTTTGGAAAATATATGGTACGGAAATATTACTCTTACAGCAGTCATGGATAGTCTACCTATATGACTTGTAACCCTATCTTGCTGGAAATACGTAATTTGTGGAAATAGAATTAATTTTTGCATCAGAAAGATTGTAATCATTTGTGGTCTACACGTTGCAGCAACCTTAATATGATCAATGTTTTCTGATGTTCTTACTGTTCTTCTGGACCTTTGATGATTCAAATTTAATCTGGAATCAGTTTCTTCAAACTTCATAACTTACAAGTTGGTGGAAGGAGAGATTGGTCTCTGCCCACAACGTGGAATGCTATAATGATTGAGAAATAGCTGTTGTACAATTGTAGCATTCTCACTATTTTTGTAAAATGATTTCGCAACAAAAGCTCGATGTGTACTGGATCACTGCTCCATGTTTACTAAATGGCCATGAATAACTAACAATATATCACTTAATTGTACTTTCTCAGTACAACGGTAAGTAAATAAGTCTGGTTTTAAAATTTTCCGCTCCACTGGTGTATATCTTGTACATGAGAAAATGTATACAAGTTTAACATTGAAGTAATTGAAAAATAAACACAATGTTCATTTTTTCTTTAAAAGTTCTTAAATTTATTTGATATAACTAATTAAAAATGTATCTATTGTTAAGTATTATAGAATAAATAAAAATAATTTACATCATTATCTTGTTGAATAAATATTTTTAAAATAATTTATTGAAATAGTGTTTTTATGACTAATGATGAGATGATACACATAATCTTTCTATCTCAAGGAAAGCTTTTAAAATTTCATATATTATTCAGTTAGTTGGATAATTTGAAATATATATATATATATATATATATATATATATATATATATATATATATATATATATATATTGTGTATCGTGTATGTGAGTAAGTAAGTATGTAACGATATTTATTGTGCACTTTAATATACGTTACGGTCGTTCAATTGTATTCTAGTGTTGCGTTTTATATACGTGTCTGATGTATATGTATACGTTTCACTGAAAAGAGGAAAAAGTTCCGACATCAAACGTATTTGAGTAGCAACTCCGAAAACAATAAAAGTAATTCTGTTAATTTTTTCCTGTGGTTCTTTTGTCTTAGCCTTAAAAACGTTCAGACAACATCATTGTAGCGATCGTAACTCAAGTATATTGGACCTTTTTTTTACTGTAATTGTCTCGTCTAATGCGTCTTGTTATTTATGTGGGATGATGTATTTGTAGAGTATTTTTTTGTACTTAGTGTGTGTTTATGTGAAAATCGTATCGATTGAATATTAAAACAGGCTGTAAACTTTTAACATGTTACTTAATATTATAGATGTTCTATTATATTTTTGACTATTTCAAATTAGATATTATCTTTGATAATGGAAAAACATAGACTTTAACTCTTTTTAGAGTGTAGTATCCTTTGAAAACCTCAACCTCGTGTTATTTTCACGTTCATAGATAGTAAAGACATGAGATTTGTGTGATACAATAAATATATTGATTGCATTTATTATCTAATACTTATCATGCTTACGTCGATTAAAGTTTTTTATTTTAAAATGTGTATGTTCTAGTGAAAAAGATAAAAATAACATATTCAAACATGGTAAGGTTACAGTTATCGAATAAAGGTTGACAGTTATTTAAATAAATTTTAACGTATGGTGGTTTAGTACAAAATTGAAATTTAAAATTTTTTTTAAATGACTAAGAATTAATACTGTTGTAATTAAATCCATTCCACAACTAATACTAAATAGCGTGTACACTAATTGTGTTTAAATACTTAAGAAATTTAAAATTTGTAATAATTTGATTCAAGAATATTATAGAAAAAATGGTTGTTTTTTGAAACAGCTAGGCTGGAAAATTATTGCGACAGAGAGAAGCTACAGAAAATTTTTTATTTATTATAATTTAAATTAATTATATTTATTATAAGTACCATCCTCGGTGCCACACACTATTACAAATCATTGTCAAGTAATTAGAAAAGTATTTTAAGCGTTATTTATTAAAATTGTTATCGTTTGTATTACTTCATTATTTTATTTTATGGTTTTGTCTAGAAAGTCTATCAATGTATCTATCAATCTATGTATCTATCTATCTACATATATATATATATATATATATATATATATATATATATATATATATATATAGAGAGAGAGAGAGAGAGAGAGAGAGGAAGGGTGTGAAAGAAACTCATAAAAGATTACTCTTTTGCCATCTCATAAAATAGATAACAATACTTCCACAAATTCCTTTCTGACATCTCACAAAGTTTTTAATTTTTCTTATAAAAAGACTCATTAAATAATTACTGATCAATTTTGATTTTTGCTCATACATATTTCAATCGTGATCAGATGTTTCTGTTTGTTTAAAATGTTTGGCATCATCATCGAAATGTACAAAAAAGACAATTAAAAAATTATTAATTGAATTATTAATTTACTGAACATTTTTGGTTACAAATATTTTAATGGTTTTTGTGATGAGAAAACCTCATTTTCAGAACTGAGTTTATAAATTGGTTAGTTATTGAGGTTTTAGGGCTCTTCGACAGCTAAGGTCATTAGCGCCCGAATTATTCTGTTAGCAGTCTCTTTCAAGGAAGCAAAAATAATGTTTTTTGAGTGTTTTTCAGAGATTTTGTTATGTTATCTCCGATTTCTTTTTCTATTTAAATGATTGCACGAGTATTTTATCTGTTAGTATCTATCTCCTCTGACCAGTCGATTCAAAAATGTAATCGACTAAAAATCTCTCAAGAAAATAATTTCATGATGATTCTTAAATTCTTGTCTGTCAGTAAATATACGACGCAAACAAAGACTCAATAAATTTATATAAACAATAAATTAAAGGAAAATGTTTATTGTCAATTTAAAATTACAACATGAAATCGTTTCCTCTTAAAACAAATAATTCACGAATTATCGACTTATAATAACGTTTTTTGAATGACAAAGTTCGTATGGGAAATAATTTGAATATTTTTTAATTTTGTTAATATGTTATGAAAGTAATAATTATATATATATATATACAATTTATTTTTAAATTTTATTAATAATATTACTAAGATATTGTCCTTTTCCATTTTATTACTCAATTTAATAATGTTTTATCTTATACGCTATTATTTTTTTTAAAAAATGATTCTCTTCTTCGTACGGTAATTAAATTATAAAATATGTTTATAATTAAATCTAAAAACTTGTATTCAGTTCAAAAAAGCAGATTTCATTTTTGTTAATGTTATCAGGAACACTCTCAAAGCTAAATAATTTATTCTCAGAGCAGAGCATTCTCGTATATAGTTTTTACTTTTCGTACATTACAATTCCATTAATATTGTAATTTGCAACTGGAAGGCATTAGTTTTCATCCGTGTCTCATACCACATGAAAGTGAGCACACACATGGTATTGAATTACTCGTTTTATCCATACAGTTTCAATTTTATTTACGTTTCCCGAGAATCAGTGTCAACAGAGTGTTTTATACGTTTATTGTACAATTTTCCAGCGGCAATTGCATACAATAAACTCCTATATCAGAAGAAACGTTCCTGCCGGAAAAAAGCACACATACGTTGATTCGGGCTGGCGGGCGTCTACGCTATATGTTCGTACACGAGCAACGTGCGTTTTGTTTACAGAAACTTTCGAAAACAAATACTGTTTGTTCAAAGCGTAAATATAATTTACATCTGTGATATGAGCTTTTTGTTTGTATGGTATGTTTTTTAATTGTCTTTGCCCGTTGGCTGCGAACAACAATATGCAAATTTTTAATTGAAAGCTTTTCATTTCCGCCACGGGTTTTGATAATGTCAATATATATTTATTTATTTATATATATATATACATACATACAATAAAATAACTACAATATCAATACAACTTGTACATACATTACAGCAAAGCAAAACAAAATATTATTTCAAGTTCCGTTCTTTATAGTTTCGTGTTCAAAACTCGATCAAATTTATATTAATTAAAATACTATTTTTCTATAGTACATATGGGGTTTAAATTTGTTTTACTATGTTTAAAAAAAATGTATTGTTGATAAGATAATTTAAATTGACAGTCATAAGTTAATATAATAAAATTGATAACAATATTACAAGCGATGGAGAGATTTACATAAGAGAACTCGGCATCGTATTTTAAAAACCTCATTAAATTTATTGCACTTATTTGTTGGTATTCATATTTAACAGAGAGAAGACTATATAAATATTAATTTTCCTCCGAAGGTGAACAAATCATTCCCGTGGCTTCGGCAGCATTATTTTTAACTGGGATTTGAAAAGTATGCACAATTTAATATTCTGTGCATACGTTGTAGACGCCATCATGTTAACTAGTTTTTTGTGAGGTTATTACAACTGCTGTCCCAAGGTATATAGTGTTTTTAAATGTAAAGGTTGGTACTTAAAAATCCAAAAATCCCGAGAAAATATTTTAATTTAAAACTAGTGATTAAACTAGTAATTAAGTCGAGTTACTAGTGTTTCAATTCAAAGGCATAGAGTTAATTTTTACACCTAATACAATGTAGACATACTCGACTGAAAATTATTTCGTAATGCTACTTTCATCCACAAAAAATCGTTAATATTTGCTGTAATATTGTATAATAAATATCCAAAGATTCCGGGAGTTTTACTAAAGAACGGGACAACATTTGTGGAAAAAATCAATATAATAAATTAGTATCATTTGACACTGGGCAAACGAATTATATTTCGACATCCTGTTGAAATGTATCCTGAAATAAACAGTCTCTCGAGTATAAACTACTAATGGTTTAATGTTACTCGTATACAGTTTATATGTCCCGAGGGAATGAATGTGGAATGGGCATGAGCACGCGTACTAGTATATAGGTATGTATAGACGATTCACTTAGTCCGCTGGAGGCAGCGGAGTTAGTGGGCGTTTGGTTATCCGTACCGCACCCCGACACAGAATCCGGAGTGATTTTGAGCTCTGACAACTTTGTCATTGGATATATTAGAAGCGTGGAGTGATTCAACTGTTACATAAAAGCATTAAGCTGTTGTTTTTGTTGACAGCGTATGCCTTTTTTGACAAGTCCACCGTAAATTCTATATTGACTGAAAGGTAAATTGCCAACGAAATGACTATTCTATCTGTATAACGTTTTGAATTCATTCGAGCATATACGGCGTTTCTTAGATTTATTATTTGTTTTTAAACCAAGACAGAGTCTAACGAATAGAAGTAAAAGCTTATAATTGTGTCTACTAAGTTTGTGGTTGTGTTTGACACTAAGATGAAGTCTTTGAAATGAAAAAAATATTATTTCTCTTCAGTGATTTTATAATTAAGCAATTCTATATATATATATATATATATATATATATATATATATATATATATATATATATATATATATATATATATATATATATATACAGTCGACTCTGTTTTTATTTGTATCTTTTTAATGAGATTTTGAAGTTATTCGGTGCATATTTCATTCAAATTCGTGGTAACCTTGTTGTGTACACATATATGATGCACGTTGTTCATTTTAAATTTTTACAACAATTAAAACATTTTAAATTTAAATCATTATTTTTTTTAATTCGTGTTCTTTAATTTAAAATTTTCTTTTTTTATCTGTTGAAATTATATTGTATCTGCTATCGTTGAAATAAGACCACGGACTTTAAATGCTTGGTGAAAAGCATATTGGCCTGGATGTGTTGCAAACATCAATATTATCAGCTGAAATTATTACTTTGGCACATGGATTTGGTGGAGAAGGTTTTAATACCTTTATCCAGGATAATATCGACGAATTGCTTATGGATAGTGCCTTAAGTGATTATGATATTATTGGTATAACTTTAGATATCGTCGAAGATCCAGAAAACGATACTGAAGTGGAAGAAAAACGTATTCTTCTTACTGCAAATATAATTAGAGAAGGTCTTCAACTTTGCAAATTAGAAAATCATTTTATTGTTCATGACACAAATTCTGAATAAGCCTCCAAATTCCAACATGAGCTGAAGAATTGTATGTCTGGATATCGCGAACTGCATAAAAAAATAGTAAAATCATCGTTGTAAAGTTTAATCATTGATTACATTGTCAGAGGAAAAAAATTAACCCAGAACGAGCGTGAAGTTGACGATAATTCTGTTCGTGAAGAACCATTGTCTTTACCATGCAGATCCGATGCGCTAACTATCTCTTCTAGTGATGAAAGTGATTTTGTACCAGTACTCAAATGTCAGATAGTGGTGATAATTCTGATCAAAAAATATAAAAAGAATTGTTACTTCTCAATAAAGCTATATGAATGAAGTTTTAAACAAACTTATTTTAAGTTTTATATCAATTTCTTTCAGATGTTAGAAGGAATTTTTTAGGAATTATTATTTTCCTAATTTTTCATAAACTTTTTTTATACGATTTTGGGTGTATTTAACTCATTGCTTTGTTTTTTTACAATTGTTAGAAAATAATGGAACGTATCTCTAATTTTTCAACGTATATCTTTTTTTGTGCTATTTCTTATATGCGGTTTTCTTTGGAACGTATCTACCGTATAAAAAGAGACTTGACTGTATATATATAATATACACAAGGTTAATGTATCTGTCTAGTCTATTGTTCGCTCTTCTATTCGAATTAGACTTCTTAAATTTATATGCGTCTTGGAGAAAACACTTAACAAATGTTTAAAAAATAGAATACTATAAATTACATTCACAAAAAATATAAAAGACAAGGTAACTTTTTATTTGGTTTTTATAATCGTATATTTTTTTAAAAATAATCGCGTCTCGAACACTGAGTGTTTCGTGTGATAAAAAAATCTTTCATATAATGACAAAAAAAATGTGTATAGAGAAACATTAAAAATTTGAGGAATTTAATCTCAGGACCTCCGATTTAATTAATTTAAATTAGTTATATTTTAATTATAATAGTTTCTAGGTTTTCTTGCTTACAGATTAGAAATATCAATAACTATTCTCACAAATGAATTCTTTTTTCACCTCACAAACCTTTCAATAAATCATTACTGATCATTTTTGGTTTTTGCTTATATGCATTAAATTGCAATGTCATCACTCTCAGAGGAACAAGGTACTACTTTTCTATATTTCCCAGTGTTTATACCAACGTTTTCTTTCAATCGAATTAAGACCTTTTTATAAAAAATCTGATTGTCTGTTTGACTATTACTGACATATTGATATCAATACCTTGAAAATGTAAAAAAAACGATTCATTCATTCATTAAACATATTAAATTTATATTTGACCGATATTTCCTTACACTTTTAGTGTATTGCGATAATAGTGACTTCTCTAGAGACAAAGGGAGTTTCGTTTCGCATCGCATATCGGTGATTTATCAAACCGGTAATAATGAAGTATATGAGATTAAGATTGATAAATAGCCGGTTTTTAGATCTTTGCACATTTGTTAAAGATTAAGTTTGTAAACATCAGTTGATAATATTAGAACATGTTTTGCAAACACCAGAAATTTTGAAAATAAATCTATATATTTATTGAATTATAATATTCTTTGTTGAGATATACTTACTTTTTTAATCTCATATACATGTCACATTTCACACTACTTTACAGATTAGTAACATAATTTAAACACATATTTTCGGTATAATTCACTTATTATACTTTACTATATCTGTATATTTATTTATTTCTTACATTTTATTCTTAAACTATATTTTAATTTCTAGCGTTTTGAAGCAAGCTTTAAAAATTTGACTAAATTGACCATAGGCACTGAATACATAAATACACTGGTGCTAGTCTGATTGATATTGGGAAGTAAGTTTTCTCTTAATAGTCCAGCCCTTTACAGTCTTTTAGTAAATGAATATTGTTTATGTGACTATGACAAAATTTGCATATTTTGATAAACCTATATATATATGTATATGTTACAGTTTTATTTTAAATAAAAGATGATTCATCGGATATTTTAATCTGACGTCATATAAATAACATAAATTTTATGAAATTATTAAAGATGTACATTTTTCACAAAAAAACTGTATTTTTTTCTTTAAATTTATGTTTTATTTTAATTTTTAATTATTATTAATAATATGTTGTACTATCAAGCTTTGTTCAAAGATGTATATACTTTTCATAAATTATGTACACACGACGCAGATTGGAGTTAATAAGATAAATAAAATACAGTATTGTTAAAGTATTAATTTCTTCATTAATTTGAAATTCAAAGATTGTTATTAATTTTTATGATAATTAAATAAAATGAAAGAAATATTCACTTAACTGCAATACATTTTCACATTTATTATTTATAAAGATTGTGATGTTTTCAAAAAAATCTGTTTGAAATCCTATAAATAAATGATTACATTAATGGCTTAGATATCAGCAATTTGTTCTTTTTAGTAAGTCAGTGCGTTTTTATTTTTTATACGCGTCTACGTCAAAACGACAACGAATATTAAACATTTTTTACATGAAACTGAAGTAGTTTTTGTTAGTATTTATACATGAGCATAATATCCTTACTACATCTTATCACGAAATGTAGTACGACATATAATCTTGCTTATACCTTTGATTCAAATCCACCTCGAAGTTTTACTACAAAGTTGACATAGTGAAGTAGTGTTTTTCTAACCCGTCATGAACTTACGAACTGAACAAATCTCCAGTGAAATTACTTTTAGTTCTCTTTTAAAACACTGTCGCACAGAACTTTCGAGTATTACATTCAGATTTGTTAGGAGCGATACAGTGTGCAGCGACGGTGATGTATTTTTAGTTAGAAAAAAATGTGTATATATCGTACTAGTTGGAGATTAACGATAAGAGACGATAACAGAGAAGAATGTGTTATTTGTGGTCGTTGTGTGTAAATAGATTATACGGTGTGGGTATTATTTTAGTACGAAAATCCCTTAATACTGTAATGCGTAACGCAGGGGTCGTTACAGTTAATGGGATCGTAACAAGTGCCGGATTTACTGTGTTCTCATCGGTAGGACCGTTCGTAACATTCAAGTTTTTGGTATTAGTGAATAGTACGATTAATTTATTTAAGTAGATGTAGAAAATTTATAAAAAAAATATTACAAAAGAAAATAGTGCTTTGCTATTGAAAAAACAAAAGTTATCCAGTGAATGTTAATTCATCCTGCTTTATTTTCCCTATAACGTGGTCTGAAACAATGAATGATTAAAGAAAGAAGAAAATTAAGAAATTTTTAGAAATAAAAGTTAATACAAACAGTAATGAAATAAACCAGGTATTAAAATATAAACTTTTCTCTTCTATTAATCACATATAAAAAAAAACATTAATATATTTAAAAATAATTTAAGAAACATGGATTTTTGTAACTTCTTTTATATAATGAAATATCAAAATAAAGAAGAGCTAATCACGAAATACGGTAGATAAGTTAGGATAAATATTTTTAGTAGGATAAAAAATCCTAAATACGAGAATGAAATAAGATTATCGAATAAATGAGGACTCATTTAATAATTAGAACTTTCCCCACCAAAAAAATCTTATCATAATATATATATATATATATATATATATATATATATATATATATATATATATATATATAAAGCAACTAAAAAATGAATGAGTAACCGAAACCGGGCATAGAAGAATTTAATAGTGATTTAAAAGTATAGTTATGTTATCACTGATAATCAACTATTTTTTTAATGAGTGTTTTGGAATGGATCAGAAATATTAATAAAAGAATATAGAGAAAACTTGACATTAAAATAAATATAATGCATCCGGATATTTTAAATATATAACCCGATCTAAACGTAGGGTTTGATTAAAAATGATGTAATTTTATATAAAATCGAACTCTTTTACAATAAATAATTCTAATAATTAAATTTAAAAAATGTTTTGATAAATAAGAGTTCTCTTTTATAATTTTAAGAAAATGTACATAATTTATGGAAAATGTAAAATTAAATTTATGAAAGTAGGTATTGAAATATTGTTTTAATAAAAATATATAGTAGAGTTTTTGATAATTTATCAACGGACTTTAATATATTACAATTTTCAGTTCAGACAGCGGCACATAATTAATAGGGAAAATGAGTATTTATCATACGCTTTGACTGTGAAAATTGTTAATTGTGACATTTTCAGTATAAGTTCAAGCCAAATCTGATGAACGCTATATTTATTAATTTATAAAATGAATGAAGTGTCGTTTTATTGAATAAAATCGTTTAAAATAAATATATTGATATTTTTTAAATTGAATATATATATATATATATATATATATATATGTTACTTTTATAAGATCACTTTTTGATAAATTAAAAAAAAACTTTTTGTGATGTATAGCTATTTCTAGAAATTGTAATAGATTAAATCACAAATTTCATATTTTCCTTGAACTCATAACCAGATCATCCTGTTAATGTATTTGCATGTTGTTTCAACTTGAATTTTCCAATAATGTTATGTTAACGTTAATTAGATTTTTTTTAGATAATTTTTAAATGTTCCCCATTTTTCATGTCCACATAGTCAATTAAATGCAGAGCTTTGATTTACACTTCATTGTAGGTATACCTGTCTTTTGGTATTTTTGAATTTATATTTTATGCATGTGGATAATCTGAAATTCACCTCGATCTTTATTAAGTATGCGAAATCAGCTTTAATACTTATCATTATTTCTTATTTTTCTTCTCAGTAAAGACAATTTAATTTTGTATTTAAAGAAAATGAGCTTTGCTTAGTGTGGTTCTTATTCATTACGTATAAGTTATTTTGAGTAAACAGTAAAGAAAATGCTGATATCAAAAAATGTAGTCATTTTGTAAATATTCCAAGCACTTTTCAACTAAAAGGGAATCTTTTCTGTACAGAGACAGAAATATAGTATTTGCTATTTTCTGTAGAATGTTTAGTTTTAATTCTGCTTGTTATTTTTTTAACACTGAAACTTTTTTGCTACGCTATCTATTTACATACAGAAACCCATTTTGCTCTGCGGCAATTTAGTAAGTAATTTTACTAGAGAGATTAAAGAGAATTGTTCAAGCGTTCTTTTTAAAAATTCTGTCTCATCGTCTGTTCGGTACATAACGAGAAACGTTGCAGCGACGGAATAAACATCGTAAGTTTCAACCATTCTGATGTCTGTTTGAAAAGAAACCGTGCAACAAAAAACTATATAAACTTTTAAAACTTGGCCATTCAGAATATTCGAGCACCTACCGACAAAAAAAAGGTATATAACAAAGTAATAGCAATTTTTCATTCGCTGGAAAAAAGCGACGCGTAACAACAACGCGTCCATATATATACGTCGAACATGATCGCATTTTCTTTCTTGTCTTTCAACCGGGCGTAAATCACAGTAAAGCGATTCTCAAACACGTCGCAGCGTTCCGTCGAAGACCAATCATAGAGACCGCGTTAGCGGAAAATAGATTTCTTTTGTATGAATACGAAATGCGTCGAGCTAGAGACAAATATGTGTTGGTGCAAGTCGATAGAACGGCGCTGAAATAGGCGACGGTGGCGGCGCCGGGTAGCGGCGGTGGTTTCGACGTTGGGACGTCGAACGTCGTTGCGTACGTGCCGTTGCGACGCATCCACTATCTGCACGTATCCACCGCTGTTCCGGTTCACCTATACACGTCTCTAATGTCGATGAAGAATGAAGACGAACTGACAGTCTTTACCGCCGAAAGCAACGCGGAATCGGCTCAAAAGGTAAACTGATTTCAGTTTTACAATGGAATGTGCGTTGAATATCAAACTAAGATAGTAGAACGGCTGTGGCGGGCGATGTACGAGCACAGAACGAAATTGAGATCTGCCTCCGGTTCGTTCTTTTATATCTGAACATATGTTACGCATGTTAAATCAAAACGGGACACGTATATAGACTCCGAATATGGAATATCTATTCAATTTTGTTTACTTCGAACATTGGATGTAAGAACGTTCTACCCAGTATTGTTAATATCGTTTAAAAGAGGTTCATAGTTCAGAACAAGTACGTATACATTGCACGATGTGCGGTTTTATGACGCAAAATGTTGAAAAATTAATGCACACGTCTGCTCGTAAACTAACTGAACAGAAACGTTCTTGAAATTATTTTTATCTTTTTTGTTTGTTGAAACGCGATCGTTACGTGACATACTTTAATGTACTTTATTTTTGTATACATCGTGCAAATAAAAGAATAGTATTATTTTATAACAGTTCTTTTCTATATACATAAAACATGTTTTATAGTCTGCACTCAATATACACACTTCTAGATATAATGAGGTCTGATATTTTAGATTTACTTTTCTGAACATAGCTCATACTTTATTATTTATGAGGAAATGTCACTGCTCATACGTTTCATGTTTAAATATTCTTATTTAATTTTTGCTACAATTATATTTTTAATGTGAATATAATTAAATTTAATCAACTAATTTGCTAATTGGCAGTTAGATACTTTAAGTTATGTTAATCACTTAAACAATTGCATTTGAAAATATTTTTATTTTAAATTAATATTATTTAAATATGACAAACTTTGAATTTAGTTTTCATCGCAATTTTTAAATAAAGTATATTCTTTATTTAACTAAATAGTGGATGAAATGTTCATTAATCCAAATGTACTAAAAATATCTTTATATTTCGAATTCTTTGTCAAAAAGTTGTAAAAGAAGAATAACTATAAACGTAATAAATTATTTTTTTATAAAAAAACATTTCTAATACAACGATTATATTTTAAAATAATACTAAACTCTTTTACAAACACATTTATTATTTTTAAAATGAGTGCCTTTTTTATAAATCACTAAGTTGTTGTTTACAAATGAATTTTTTACTCATTTCACAAATCATGAAACATTTTCTGATCAAAAATATTCAGTAATTGATTATAGAACCTTTTTATTGCATTTTGATGGCAATGTTATCACCATCAAAGCACTAAAGGAACGAAAGATCTTTCTATATTTTAGTGCAGTGTTTCTCAACCTTCTTTCGACCTTGTTTCCTTCCTGTGATCCCCCCTATCCAAATAGTAGAAAGGTAGCTGTTTAAATGTTTTGTTTGTAAATACAACATATTTTATTATAATTTATACAAAATACAATAATTAAATAAAAATGTATACTTTAAGTATTTATCGATAAATGTGACCCTTGTGCTTGACCAGAAACAAGTTTTTTTTATATCTGGTTCTAGTGTTGTGAAGAATAACCGAAGATCATCTCTGATGAGCTCTCCTTAAATTCTATTGATGGTCACTACTCTATTCACTTCACTTCCGTTTCTTTTCTTCATTTCTCTGTTTTTTTATTTCCTACTTCTTTCTGTTGCTCCCTAATCTTATACCATGGCCCCTTTTTACGCGATTTTTACTTGTGGCCCTCTTGGAATATTTTGAGGTCATATGACTCCAGGTTGAGAAACCCTGCTTTAATAAATAATAGCATCGCCATCCAAGTGTGCATAAGCAGAAATTATCAATAATCAACAATGGGGAACATTTTTGATAAGAAAAAAATTCTATTTTGTGGAGGTGAGTGAGAAGTACATGAGTAAGTTTGAAATTATTTGGAATTACTATTACATTGTGATTTAATTATGAATTGAGATTCTCCTGAGTTAATTAAAATAATAATTCTTATAAAAAATATTCACAAATTGAAGATGTTGAATAAGAAATATCAGTTATTTAGAAATAACTTTTTTTTTTTGAAAAACAAAGAATAAAATTCGATTCATATATTTTATAATGCTCTTATTTTAAAAGGTAATTTCAGTAAGTACCAGTAATATTTTTTTCTATGGTAATTATTTAAATATTTTGATTAGTTATAAAATTAATTTAAAATTAAGTACCTTTTTAAAGAACATTTCTATCAGTAAATAATTTATGAAAAGTATAACATTTAATTATTTTTCTAAGAATCGTATTGTACGAATTGAAAACGATATAATTACCACTTTTATAGCCACTTATTCAAACGAACGCGGTAAAATGAACAAATATTATAAATGAAAGACGTCAGTATTTTCAGAACGACATAAAACAAAATCTATTCTATAAAAATGAAGATCTGAGAAAAAAATTGAACGTATGTATATGTATATGCACGCACGCGCATTCGCAGCAGTGAATATCTTTTTAAGCAGCGAGACGGCGATAAGGCGCTTTGAATCATAATCACTGTAGCATGACATTGCTTGCTTTATTTCTTTCATTCGTTCATTCTTTCTTTATGTCTTTTCGCGCGCGTATCGCGGTCGCCGGCGCTACATAGTATCGCGTCGTACACCAACGGCTCCTTTCTTAGGCAGAGGAGGTGTTTTTTGATACGCGCGAATTGACACACCTTCCGAGTAATAAGATGCGATGATGTAATAATGCGGATGCGACAATGAAACTTGAATAGCGTTTACGTCGATGAAATACTTAATATTAAACGATGTGGATGGTTCTTCGTTCTAAATAAATTTTGAAACTTTACCTTCTCCCTCATTTTCTCTCACAAATTTCTAATAAAGAAGTTGTGTTTAATAGGATTTCAAACTAGTGTGTTAGGGGACTAAACCTGACCTTTTTCTACTGACGTTTGCTTCAATAACACAGTTATATTTAATTTTTGGGAAAGAATTCTCTCTGTATACAAAATAAACAATGCATTTATTTCAGTAAGACAGACACTGTGAACTGAATTATAGTCTTGGTAACTTGTGGAATAATTTAAGTGAATAAAACTTATCTCGGTCTTAATTAAACGATCTGAAACTTAAAGTTGTATGCAATGTAAATTTTGAATTTAATAAAAGAGTTTTCCTCTCCGGTCCTAATTTATAATTCATTATTAAAATATATTTGTACTTTTTGTCTAAAAAGACATTAGAAATATTGAAATCGGATTTTACTTAAAACAGTTTTAAAAAAGTGTTCAGGAAAGAATATTATGTTTGTTTTTTTCATATGAAACATGTGGAACATTTTAATTTTTTAATCTTCGGATTCAAATATCTGAAATGGAATAAATAAAACATGAGTGTGAAGATATATGTAGAAAAACTGATACAAACAACATTCAGCTAAATTTTTTTCATACAAAGTCAGTTCAAACAATTATATAGATTCTCGTGGTGGTCTTTGTTCTCTTGGATCAAATAAGTGACTGTTTTCAATTACTAGTTTCGGCATTTTACCATCCTTAGGTAAATGCTAAAAAATGATTATAAATCTGATTTCTGTTCAGATTATATATGTTTTAAATGGGATGTGATTTATAATTTTAGGGTAGAAAATATTGTTTTACTATTTTCATTTTTTCTCCTAGTTTTAATGATACATCTATTTTTATGTATTATGTTGGTAAGAAAATAATTTCGGTTTTTATGTTTTGTATTCTAACCGTATTTTTTTTCGATGAAAATGTCATTTCATCATGTTCATGTTAATATTGTTTTAAAGTGCATTTTTTCAGAATAATAAAATCGACTTCGGTTTTATTATTAATTTTACATCAAATTGGGATATTGAATGAAAGATGGAAAATAAGCAAATAACAGCATTTTTACATGAGTTCAAAACGGATGGTAAAGCAGCAGAAACTACTCGTAAACTAGACGATGTGTTTTATGTGGGTACTGGTAAGGAACATACAGTGCAATAACAGTTCCAAAAATTTCGTGCTTGGGACGAGAGCTTTGAAGATGAAGAAGGTCGCGGGCGTCCTTCTTCAGTTCCTAACTGTAGACAGAAGCTGTTATTATTCAGAACCACGCACAACAATTCGAGAGCTTGCACAAAAGTAATGCACTAATCATCCTACAGTTCTGGACCACTTTAATCACTTAAATTAAAAAATGTGTATGAATTTGAAGATCATAAAACGCAATTCTTTTTCTACCAATCTAATATTTTAAGGCCTTGAAATAAATAAAAGTAAAACGCTTGATCTGAAACGTATATAAATTGAATACAAATCTAATTTAAAATCATTTTTGAATATCTACATGGTGATGGTATACATTATGAAACTAGTAGTAGAAAACAGATACTTCTTTGATCTAAACAGACGAAGATCTTGAGGACAACGTATCGATGGGATCTACGATATAAGTACATACAATTATAATTTTAATTATGTCAAATTTGATAAAATAAAATGTTGTATTTTTGTTAGAAAAATATTAGGTATAAAAATTAATTCGGCGCCTTTACAGTGAAAGAACTCTGTTTTAAATTAAAATATTTTCTCGTCGTTTTAGGATTTTAAAGTGCCAACCTTAATGTTTAAAAACACTATATATTGTGGCTAAACAATTAGCATTACCTTATAAAATAATACTAAACATGATGACGTCTGAAAAGCAGCATATTATTCAATGTATACTTTCCGTATTTCAATTTAAAAAAATGCTGCCGAAAGCGTGTAAATGATTAATTCGGTTTTGAAGGACAGTGTTGTGATGCATAAAATGTGCAGAAAATGCTCAAACAGTTGAAGAGGTCGAAAAATGCATTGCGACTTCATCAATTCAAAACCGCTATTTTTTTTCGACAAATGATTCGTTAGTTACCCGTCAGATATACAGGAAAAGTTGTATAGAATAATGGGGGACATTTTGAGGATTGAAATGTATTCCATTTTTCTGTAAACTTTCTTTTTGTATAAAAAAAGCACCGAAATAATTTAAAAACCAAACAGTTTAAATACAGTTGATTTTTGTTAAACTGCTGTATTTTCATTAACAGACTTTTCTTATATTTCTATTTATAAATCGTCGATTATTAATTTCCAGCATGGAAATAATGAATTTCGAACAGCAAGCAGTGTTTGAATAAATTTTCATTACAGCAGATTACACAAGCTCTGTCACAAACAGAACGCTAATATCTTTCTGCCACTCATAGATATTAGTGAATATCGTTACAAATTTGATAAGGCTTTGTGCGAACCAACTACTACCGGACCCCAAACCAACACACCATATATGTATATAGATTTACGTTTCAAGGATGACGTGCGAATGAGCAGAGTATGTGTCGTAATGACCTCGATAATGAAATGTGAATTGAATTAAACGAACCTGTGTCGCTCTAATAGGTGATTGGAAGTAATTTAGTGCAATGGTGATTCGAAAATGTCATACTGTTCGAAAGAAATGGTTTCGTTTTTGTATTTTTTCTTAATAGAAGTGATATAAAAAATATTCCAGGGTAAACTTTTATTAAATATCTACAAATATTTGTCGACTTTTCAAAAAAAAAACAGCAGTCAATATAGATTTTTACAGCTCAAAATTCACTTGTAAAATGTATTTTTAGACATTTTTTTACAAAAAATTCATGTAAAAATTAATATTAAGTCTGAAGTATCATGATTCGTAGTTTAATAAGGTAAAAAAATATTGAACTATGAATACAAGAAGAATATAAAAACATATAAATAATGAATACGATTTTAATTAGTTAATGAAATCCTTGTCGATTACATTAATAGTTTGGTGTATGTATGTATCACAGAATCATATTTAATACCAGTAATTAAATTATTAACGAGAGTTTATCATTGGACATCTGTCATAAAATCATTAATCCGTACATTGAGTGATTGATCTAGACAATTATTTTAACATTTATTGTTGATAAATTTTATTTTCAGTTAATCGTTTCAGTTAAATCAGTTAATTCGTTGTTCGTAATTTTTATCTCTTTGTCTAATATATATATATTTTTTTAATAACTCGCTCATGAACTAATTTAACTTAATGTATATATTAGTAAAAATTTATAAATGAATAATTAACCTAAATTACTGTCTAGTTTTATTTATAATTTGTGTCAAAAATATATATTTTAAAAAGTAATTTAGTTATTTAATTGTAACATCTTTTAAGGACATCTTTTTCCATTCTCAGTACTTTTCTCCTTTTTTAAAATAGATTGATAAAAGTAATTATAGACCATACAACATAGTTAAAATGTATTTCCAGTCTTTAAGGATATAAATGTTCAGGATTAATCTGATTAAAATAATATGGACTTTGATCTGCTAGTCTTCATCATGTTTTCTCACTTGGGTTTCTGATTTCTATTAGTTTAATCATGTGTCTCATCTTTAGATTGGTTTGGATAAAAATGGTACATCCTATGTAATTGTAATGGCATCATGTGTGTTAGAATAAATATATGTACAAATAAGTAAACATTGCCTTTGAATTTCATGTTAAAAACGCTACGAACTTTTGTTCCCACCCATTATATATATATATACACTTACAATATATATTTACATATACAATATATATATATATATATATATATATATATATTATGTATGTATGTATGATCATGTATGTATGTATATGTAAAGGATCTCATGTGAACGTCGAATAATGCATATATCTCGCAATACATAAATAGGTCATACATTTCTGCTTTCCGTGATACCAGTGAATATATAAGTATAAAATTTGATTAGATTGCTGAAACGGGCAGCTGACCATCCAACCAACCGGCAGCACACCCGCATATAGTTGTTTCGAAGACAACGATCGTGCGATGAGAGAGAATGTAATGATGACCCCGATATTGAAATGTTAATTGAATTAAACGGGGCTTGCGTCGTGTTGTATGTTTTGCCGCGTAGTGGAGCGCGCGCGCGTTTTCTGGGAAACCCATGACATGAACAAATTACATAGCTCTAATGCCTTATATATGAAATACGAATTTTAACACGGTCCGCTTCGGTTCGGCAACCAGGCGGGACGTGGGTGCGTTGACTAAACTGCGTTATAATGTATTCATAATCCCGGATTTTCAATGCGCGTATATATAACCGTACCATTGTGCTAAAAGTCTTTATCATTTTTGTATATTTATTTAAGTACCATTGTGTATTTAATTTATATTTATTTAAGTACTATTCGTTATATTTGATTCGACCTTACACATATTTTTTACATCTCGTACGAACCTTTTGACTGTTCACAAACAGGTGAATGTTTATTCAAGTATGCGTTTTTTCCCTTTATAATTCATTTTCCTTTTCCGACGGATTATAAAAATGTATATTCTTTTAAATAAAACAAATATACCCTTAACAAAGTCTGTTTGAACCACTTTGACTTTCATGTGCGATTTCTTCTTAAATAACGAGAAACAATCATATTATGAAAAATAAGTGTTTGTACAGTTAAATATACTAAAAATAGTTGGGTTGGTTTTATTTTTTTTAACTGTATATCTTGTTTAACGAATTAAATATTAAACGACTTCAATTTCAAAGCTAGAAAAATCAAAGAAGAGAAAAATGTATATGGATTTGAAGATCATAAACCGAAATTATTTTTCTACCAACCAAATATACTATTTTTTAATTCGTAGTTTATTTATATTTTCTTTAAAATGATTAATTCCGCTATAAGTCACTATTTAAAACAATACTTTGATAAATATTATGACTTATTGTATGTTTTTATATCTGTGATTCCACTGATGCGTTATTTTCGCAGTATTTGTCCTTATAGATCAGCCGTGTGATCTGTTTTCCAGTCTTAGTTTCGTTACGAGGATCTACAAATAAATGTTGAGATAAAAATAAATTGTCAGTAGTTTTGAGGTTAAACTTTAAATCCGTATCTATGAAAAAGTAAGGAAAAACTCTTAACTTATCGCAGGTATTTTTTTTCACTTCACAGATATTTTCTTCTGGTCAATACTCGTATGTTCAGTAAATTATTATTGATACTTTTCGATTGTTACTTATATTCTTTTTAATAAAAATCCCATTATCTTCAAAGCACCAAGGTACAGAAAAGTCATATTTCTCTGTATTTTAACAAATTTCTTTGTATCTAAGAATGATGTCATTGTCATCGAAATGAATGTAAACAGCAACTAAAAATAATCTATAATGAGGTGAGAGAGAAAGATGTGTAACACCTCAGTGTAATATTAAGTAAAAAAAAATGAAAATGAGATTCTAATAAATGATATTTAATATTAAGTTATTTTTTGTGTTAATTTTTAATATTCATGTTATGATTGGAATAAAGTTAGGCAAAGTTCGAACCGTTGGATATAAATTTTGACTGTATTATAATAATTGCGTCACTATTTTCAATATTTGTAGTTCATTCAATGTTTGTGTGTGTGTTTGTAAATGTGACGAATAAATTAATATTTTTATCGTGAAAACAGCTCATTTTCAATACTTTTTGTAAATAAAATTAATTTGATTCGATGTAAAATATCTGATAATGTAAAAAGAAAATCAGAGTTAAGTAATCCTGAAGTATTACCAACACCATACAAAAAAGCAATCATGTTTCCGTATTCAATGAGAAACACAATCACTAAATGTAACGAAACTTGTATACATCAAAGTGTTGTTGATCGAGATCGCATCAAAGGATATGAGAAACGTTCAAGGTAAACGAAGAATTTCCTGTTAAAAAAAAGTTTCGTTCTCAGAGATAGTTCGAAAAAGATTACATTCGCTGCTGCAGCATTTAATGTTGCAGCGCGAATGTAATTTTCTAAAGTAAAAATTGTATACTTCACTGAAGTTGAAATAAGAAATAGATGATGCTGTATAGAAGTTAATGACGTCGAAAGTCATTTTGTGGAAATGTACATTACCGTATATTTATATAAATGGGCCCCGTTTATAATTCTTTCATATTATTTAAATACTGTAAGGAAATGATTTTGTTCAATTGTGTTAACATTTATATATATATATATATATATATATATATATATATATATATAATTGTATATAATTGATTAATTCATGAATGTGATTAGTTGTATTTTTTTAAAATATGCATTTTAATTAATTTACTTTTAAGCATATTTTTTATATGTTTATCCTTTAAACTTTTTGTAACAGTTTTAATTTATAAAGAATGTTTATTTTGAATTTAGAAACATGTAAAGTTATTCGACAAATAGTTGCATTATTGAAAATACCATAAAGTAATCGACAATTAATTATGATCATCAATAAAACATTGTACAACTTTAGGTTAAACACCACTATAAATTGTATTAATAAACTCGACAACGTATCAAATAGCTTGCTGTGAAGTATTTACATGGATTGAAACAATATATTATCCTTTGAAATTGAATGATTAACAACAATAGCTTGTATATACGTATCCGCAGAACAGATATCACCCATTCCGTATTATTACACCCTCGACGCGTTCCATTCTCGACTGAACATATAAGTTTACAGGAAATTTCAATCTAGCCACGTTGAATAGGTCCTTATTTCATATCGTGCCACTGTTCGCTTTGACTCCTCGCGCCGACGACATATGGAGAGGTGATTGTAATACTATATTTTAACCGGAAACACCACACCCGGACGATCGAACGTTCATCATATTGTTACCAGATAGAGACTGTTTCCGAATAAACGTTCCAGTGACCTGATGTTGTCGTTTACATTTTCAGCCCAGATGCTATTCTTAGACTAGTATTTATTTATTTACGGTGCTTTTTATGAAATTGGATACGTGATGTGTGTGTTGATTTATGAACGATAGATTTTTTATTCCTAAACAATGGAAGAAAATATGATATATACATACATTTATATATATATATATATATTTCTATAAAGTTATCATCAACCTCATATACAAGTTAATTAATAAAAACCTTATTTATTAAAATTATAATTTATAAACATCAAATAAATTTATTTTTATATAAAAATGAACTGTAAATATCTTTCTGTCATTATTCTGGTTCTGAATAGAAATTTACAAAAAATAAATATTTTTAACTCTGACTGCATAATCATATTACCAATTAATAATTTTATTATTAATTGATATTTAGGTATTATTTTAATCTAATTTCATATACAATATTTTTAGTTTTACTGTTCGAAACAAAATTGGAGGTTGAGCTCTTAGAATTAAGAATTTTTGTTGGATTCCATGTGATTTTAAAAAGTCTATGAAGTCTGACTTATACTTTGATCATAAATATAATCATTGAAACTAGATCTTTGAAAGTAATACAATTTATTGAAAGATACATTCTTCAAAATTCAATTCTCCAAAAATACAATTTTAAAAAAATGTAATCCTTTCAAATAACGTGACTTGATTTAAAAATGACAACTTTTTTATTTTCTTATTTATTAAATGACTTGCCTTTATCAGTTGAGGTCAGACTTAACCAATCTTAATTAGATTGATCCAGATATGACCAAACAAGGCTTGATTTAACCATCACTAGCTCATATCAGACATGGTCAGATCTGACTATGACCAAACTCTACCTAACTAGATCTATTAAATTTATATCTGAATATACCGTACTTGACCTACCGTCACCTGATATAACCAGATCTCATTTAACCAAACCTGATCAATCCTACCATGACCTGATCAGACCTAACGTGACATCTGACCAGACTTGATCATACCAAACCAGATCTAACCTAATTTGACTTGACTGTTAATGACTTGAATATAATTAGACACATTTTTTATCTCAAATATTATGTTGTAATCAAATTATTGACTTTAATTTGAATCTAAATAAATGTTAAATTAAAAATAAATTTGAGAAATATAAACATATTTGGAAGAAAGCACATGTACTGCAATCTTATTACAAAAACGTACAGATCTCCGATGATAAATTTTATAATGTACATTTGTTACCAGTGAATAAATACAAAAAAATCTCAACAGACGAATTTTCCCATAAACAAATGTCGTTGCACATTGAGAATTTCGTGTTTGAATCTACAAACAAGCACCGTCGAGCACACAACGTAAGGAAACGTGCCGTGACGTTATAATAATGGCAGTTTCGTGTTTTCACGCGCCGAATGCGGTCTTTGTTCGAGACCCAGTCGCAGTTAACAATTAATAATGAAGAGAATATATATATATATATATATATATATATATACACACGTGTGTGTGTGTGTAATGTGTTAACGTATACGTTACATTGCGGTATTTAAATATCAGTTGTGGTGTCGCTTGTTGTTGCATTCAAATACCATTTTTGATGCATAGTACCCACAAAAAACAGGTCAATTGTTTTGTATTCTTTTTGTGTTTAGTATTTATTAGGTTGGTCAAAAAATAATTGCGGTTTATTAAAATGATATGGTTATATAAAAATAATTGCGAATTTGAGTATAAAGATGCATATATCAGTTAAAAATTATATTTATTAATCAAAGTAAAAACCATTGGTCTATAAACATTTCTCCCAACGGGAAACAAGTTTGTTTACTCCTACAAGGTAGAATTCTGGAGTCCTGGAATTAAGTAATTCATCGAAAACGCTTTGAGTTGATGCTTGATGTTTGAAAACCTTCTCCCGAAGGAAGTTATTCAAATTTTTAAAAAATGATAATCTGTTGGAGACAGGTACGGAGAATAAGATGGGTGAGGTAAGGTTTCATTTCCCAGTTCATTTATTTTTTTTAAAGCCATTTGTTAGACGCGTGGTCGGGCGTTGTTATTAAGAAGGATTGGTTCTCTTCGATTGACTAAATGCTCGCCGTAAACGAAGCAACTTCTTATACATTTTTTCAGTTTCTTCACAATATTTTTCTGCAGTTATTGTTTCACCAGGATTTACGAAGTTGTGAATGATGCCAATTGCTGACGTCCAACCAGTGACAATAATCTTTTTTTCATGAAGCTTCGGTTTGGGAAACTGTTTTGGTACTTCTTTTCGGTCTAGCCACTGTGATGAACGTTTCCGATTGTTGTATAGAATCCATTTTCTATCATATGTGAGAATGCGATCAAGAAGGGGATTTTAGGTTTGCATTAGAATATTATTTTCCACGTAAAAAAAATTCATGAAAATAGGCTGTTTTTAGGCCTCAAAAAATGTATGTACCATAAGAAATAATTTAATCCTAACGACTACAGAAGGTTGAGGAGTAAGTTTACAATATATTTTTTATAACTGTGTCGAAATTCATTGCACTCATAATTTTCTTTTCAACCCATATAGCACAAATTCATTTTCCAATCACAAACATTTAATAATTAATTAATGGTCATTTTAGTTTGATTCTTTTTTTGATAACTATCATCATTCTGCAAGTTAATTATAATAATATAAATAACTACAAAAATTTTATCTATATTTTTTTCTATTTCAACGCTCTGAAAAAGATAACTCGCTAAAAAGTTGATTTGTGCTGTGAGTGAGACATTAATTTATGAAAATCTGGTGTTCGTTCCTAATGAATATTCTTCACAGTCTTTAGTTTAATCGTATCTTTATTTGATTTTATAATTTTAATGTCATTCGGTTAACTTCGAAAAAGTATATTATAGTACGTGACTTTCAGTTAATGGATTTTTATTATATATGTACATAATTGTAAATGTAACAAAATAATTATTAAATAATCTGGAAACAACCGTATATAACATTTTAAAAAATTATAAAAATAATCTAAAATCTATGTCGTTTCAAATGTATGTTTTAGTTTTACAATAAGGTATTATTTTCCATGTGAACAAAAACCATGAGAATAGATTTTTTTGAGGCTTCATATATGTCCTTAGTACTTCTTTTTCAATAAATATACTGTTATTACTAATTACATTACGAGCGACTGCGTGAATAACGCCAGCGGCAGACAGTAAGGTCTGCGCTACTCACACCGGCGACAGTCGAGAGTCATTGTGTGAAATGTGGTGCTGTCAAAGTGTTAAGATTTAATGATATAAAGTGCATGAAAAGTGTGTTTGAAACATTTATAAAACGAAAAAGTTCAAATAAAAAGTTTAAGCTAGCGTATGATTTCAGTAGTACTAAAATTTCTGTATAAAGTTTAAAAAGTTGTTGTAAATAGGTAAAGTGTGTTTCATTCATTAAGAGAACTTTATATTGTCAACCTTTATACAGGGAACAACTCTCTAATAGAGATTTTATTATTTTCGTGTATACTTTTGTGATATGTTTTTATTACACTGTAAATATTTTCCCGCGGCAGTTTCCACGGTAACTTCTCGTATAATATTTTTTTTTGTGGCGCTACTCAATTTAAATCCAGTTTTCTGAGTATGCTCGCGCAAGAAATACACGTTTTAATAAAAATACCGTGAGGAAATTTCAGGTATATTTTTCTCATAAAAAAAAAACAAGAAGTAGAAAAGTACTTAATTTCTTGTTTATTATATTTTACCTTATATCGCAAACTTATCGTTACTTTATTAAATTTACCAAGTTCGTGTCGTTCACTGGCACTCTCACGTATTCGATGTTTTTCCGCTGCAATATACGAACGTCTCAAGTTATGATACCTCCTTGAATTGCTTTCGTTCAACCGTGAATTTCATTTTTTTATTACGGCTGATCGTAATATAGAAGTACCGTGTAATTTCTTAGAATACGATTAGTTACTCTGGCTTGCCGTATGGCAATTTTCAAATATCGGAACGTTGAAGAACACATTTAAAAAACATTTCAAACTGTTTAACAGTTAAGTAAAACTAGAAGTATTAGCAATGGTTTAAGTGGTACTTTTGTATCCGGTTAGTTTATTCGCCTTAACCTATTAATTCTCAGAATATGAATATTAAAAAAAAAATAAAAAGAAACAAAAACTAGGTCATATCTTTCTGTACATACAGACATTTGTAACAAGCAATTAAATATAACGAACCAGTACACTATTGTGTAATTATCTTCGAGTCAATTGAATATCTCTGCTATGCATCCATACATACAGATTCGTTTATAATCTCAGTATTTCGGAAACGTGAGTTTTGATTTCTGGAAACATAAATCACAACTCGGTCGAGGTGTTTGATTCGTAAATGATTTATGACACGATTGATTTATTGCGATTATTTTAAATAAACAATAAAAGATTTATTCGGAATGGTAATATTTTTAATTGTGTACAGAAATGAATCGTATGTGAATATTAAAAATGTTTAGTTAATAAATTCTTTTAGATTTTTGTAAAATGGATGTATGGACAATTAATTATAAATGAGATTTGATGAATTTAATAAAATAACATTTCATCAGTAAATCAAAAAATTATCACTAGAACACTTTGAACGAAAATGTACATAATCTATTTTATTTTATTTTAATTAAATTGAAAATTTTTATATCAAGCAATATTCAAAAAAAAATTCGTTATAAATAAAGGTAAATGATCTCGTGTTTCTATTTTTTTAAGCAATTCATACATCAATAAAATATAATTAACTTAATTAAACATATTTTTATGAATTCTTTTGCATTCTTTTATATTGTTTTATTTGATTAAATATTTAAAACAATATTGCTTGGCCAGAATAGCTAAATTCAATTTTACAAATAAACTTTCCTCACAAATCACAAACAATTCGGGTTAAAAATTGTTAATAATTAATTATTGATCATGTTTGATTTTTACGTACTTGCATTTCGATGCAGATGCCCCCATCAAGTTACAGGAAAAAAATATTTTGTGTAATATCGTAATTCTTTGAAGAATCAAAAAGTGCATTAGTAAGAACCAAAAAATTATTAATAGTCAATTATTTTTCTGGTTTCCAGGGCAAGTGGACAGTTTAGTTATGAATGATTAAAAAAAATTGTTATTTTAAGGTAAATAGTAATTTCTATAACTAAATATGATTCAAATAATTCATGTCTTTCTGTTTTAGTTATTCATTTATGGAAATGTGTAATTAAATAAACATTCTATTCTAAAATTAAATCATAAGATATTATAAAAATGAAACAGTGTTGCCGTTCCCGTGATTTTTATTCGTCTTCTGATCGGTTAATATTAGTGATCTATGTTCTGATTGGTCGATATCAGTCAGGTTGTCTGTATTATGATTGGTTACTACGAATCGCGTGATTAAATGATCTTCACCCTAGATAATTGAAACTTTTTTCCAATAAAAAATTATGATTATAAAAATACATTTTATGCGTATTTTTTGTTAATTTCCAATATTTGTTCGGAGCAAGAGGCTAATTCTTCTCCTCTTAGGGGCGATCAAGAGGAGGCGAAGATCCCTAGTTTTTTTATTATTTCATATGTAAAAATGTGGAAGATTTGTATTGTTTAATTGTTTCTATAATATTTTGAATTCATTTTCAAGTGTAAAAAAATCAGTGTCTTTGTATTGTAATAATTTTTGCCTAGAAATAATATAGAAAAATATTTTTTTTTAAAAAAAAAACGTTCTATGGGTCTTGTACAAAAAAGTTTAAATTTTGTGTTGTTTTGTTGATTTGAGTCATTGTTTTTCTGTTTTCTAGTATTAGTTTTGACATGTGTGTTATCTTCAGGTAAATTTTAGATAAATCGAATTAGTTACTTAAACTGTTATCATACACTTACGGAGATTAATACTAGAAAAAAACAAATTCAATCGATCTAAAAGTCAGAAAGCTACCAGGACAACACATCATGAGCGACCTCAGATATAAAGAAATACAATTATAATCTTAAATATTTGTTAAAATTTTCGTATGAAAAAAATACTCTTTTAGAAAAAAATACTTATTTTAATCTTATTTTATAATTACAAATTTATTAATTTTTAGTCCTGCAAAAAGGATAATCCTAAATGAGTATCTACGATGTTAATTTTCTCATAAAGCTATCATAATTCTTTATCTTAACTCTTAGTCTCTGACATATTTTCTGATACTCGTCTTAAATAAAAATGATCAAAAGTAAAAATTTATTCTATTGTGTAACCAACGGAGCCTTGCATACGAAATGTGGACCGTTAATAATTGCTTTTATGTCTTCAGTATTAATTTTTAAAATTCTCATGTAATATTATATGATTATTTTACTTTTTCGTTTGTATTTATTCTTCTATTTCAGTTAATTTGATTATAATTTAAAAATATTTTGAATACTTTTATTAAATTTATTAATAGACATTTACTTAAAAGCTTATTTGATATATCACATAAATATTATAATCTCTAATTGGTATTTATTATTAGTAATGAAACAACTTAATTAAATTTTGTATTTGGGTAATATTGATGTTATATTCAATATATATATATATATATATGTATACATAACTGAAATTAATCTACAGTCCCTAATCGAACCTGAAAAGACCATTTTCATGTAGCAAACGTATGACACAAACATAAATCTCTCAAACGCCAACACAAACTATCTGAATCATGTAATCATTACGATAATGTAGACTAATAGTTACCATGTTCGGTGGGAAATAAGTAATGAATAATAAATTATTATATTGTATAGCTTTTCTAACAAGTCGGGACGAAACCGACGTTTAACAAGTTTATTTCATTTATAATTTATTGCCAATATGTTTGCCATTAATTCCGTGTTCATTTCGTTCTACGCTTTAACTTTCGCCAACTATTAAAAGATGTATAAGGGTTTTCGGTGGAAAATACTTGGTCGGCCGATATTCCGACCATAAAATGCTGTACGTGATATATATATATATATATATATATATGTTCATTTGAGCGATACTAATGTAAAAGATGCATTTCAGATAATGTCAAAATGTAGCATGTACTTTGAAATTGCAACAATTTAATACAGGAAATGTATTGAAGTCGAACGAAAGCTGTCAGAAACATACTTTCAACTTGAACGAAATTTATTCTCCATGTATGCACTTGCATATATCTCAACTCACATATTTATGATTGTTATTATAAAAAATAGATTTATAAATTAATAAAAAATTAATTAGGTTTTATTATGTTGTAATAAATCTGTGTATTTGATGTTTATTTTGTATTTTATCTTCGACTTGAGTTGAGGATCTTACAAATATGAATAATCATTATAAATATGATTTTTGCAATTTACATTTTTTAATCAGTCAAATATTAGGTGTACAAATTAATTTGGTGCCATTTTTACGGAAAAATATAATATATTTTAATTTTCAAAACATCCTCTATTATTTTGTATAACTTTGTTCCATCTGTTGGTAACTGAAGAATTCCTTGTCGAAAAAAAGATGACGGCTTGGAGTCGATGAAATCTTCATGCATTATTTGACCTCTTCCATTGTTTTAGTATTTTTTGAATGTTTTATGTGTCACAGCACCTTTCCCCAAAGATAAACAAATCATTACCATGGCTTCGGCAGCATTATTTTCAACTGTAATTCGAAAAGTATTCTATGCCTAATAAGCTTATTTTCGGTCTTCGTTGTGTTCAATACTGTTTTGTGAGGTTATACCAAAAATATGTTTATTACACCATACATTTTATTAGTAATATTCTAGAAAATTAATGATTTTAATTCATAATTGTAATCTGATGGAAATACTTGCTCATCAAATACTTCCAAGTAAGTGCCTGTTTTGGAGTTAGCAAAAGTATTTATTGGAAAAACCGATTCTAAAGATGGAATCAATAGAGTAGTGTCTGATTATTTTACATTCAAATAAGAGTTCTTATACCTGGATAAAATAAAAGAATGTATGTGATTAAAATGGCTACAAAATAATTTTTGTCACTGTGCTTCACAAATTTCACAAATGAAAAGTTTTTTTGTGCTTTGGTCCTCTGAAAATGAGTATATCGATATAAAAATTCGCAGAATCAACAATTAAAATGATCAATAAACAGTTATGAACAATTTTGATTAGACGTTTTTTTTACTATTGGTGAATGAAAAATTATCTTTCTAAAAATTACCATACATGTTTGACAGCAAAACATTTACATTATTGATTAAAAAAATGTTTTATTTATTTAATTTTGAAATCTTTCAAAAATTCTCATGAATTCATAAACCGTCTTGATAATTTGATTAAATTCAGAGCTATACATCTGTTATCGTCCTTTAGAAAATCATCAATATGTAATAAACGAAGATTTAAATTTTCGTTAAGATCTATATGATTTCTAAATCATATTTGTGTGTATAAACGAAAATTAATTCTTCGAATTACAGTTATACTTGGGCTCATGTTTTAAGATCGCTAGTATGATTTAAATAAATTTAATTGAATGAAATATATTTAATTACTCCGTCATTTATTTTTTCTTTTAATATTATTTTTATGAATGTACAGAACCGTTAAAAAGGAAAAAAACTGTTAAACTCTTGTGTATTCTTCTTAGTACACGAAACTTATATAAGTGTCTCTTTTCATCATTCTGTATACGCTTGTATATATTATATTTCTGTTAAATTGCCCTTGAGTATTCCCAACAGAATAAAGTTTAACATTGAACTCCGCATTATCGTATGCAGTGTACATATAGAAAAAACACGCATTCGCAGACACAAACGTCGAATAATATACATATATACATTTGTTTATATATATATATATATATATATATATATATATATATATATATATATATATATGAAGCTTTGGCTTGCATGCAGAAACTTCTATTCGACCTACGCATCCCCACAAAAAAGCTCTCTTCGTGAAGAGCTTAAATAATACGCGAAATTTTCACCGGTTAGACACGGTTCGCCTGTCACGTAGAGAGAAGAAGACTGAACCCACGGGAGGACTTATACGACACATTGTATCCCTCTGGTCCCGTTTAGCCATTACGTCCCTGTTGGGACTTCACAGTGGCGGCTCTGAAATATTTATTTTAAGAAGGGATTATATTTTATGCGAGTTAATCCGGTCTTTTGATTCAGTTATTCAAATGAATTTCTATTATTTTTTTTGTCATTATCGAATGACAAATATACACAATGTGATCAGTATGTTTTCATATTAAATTATATAAAATGTTATGAATTAATTTTATTAGTTCTGAAACATTTTTAATAATTTAGTATATATTGTCATGGGTTTTATAAACAATATTTGATTTTTCAATTTATGTTTGAATACAGATTTTAAAATAAAAACATTCTGTTCCTTCTCTCTATCTCTCTCTTTATATATATATATATATATATATATATATATATATATATATATAAAGAGAGAGATTATTATATTAGCTCAATTTTTTAATAATCATAAATAATTAACTCCTGTTTTCAATACAGTTCTGACTGTGATTAAATTCATTTTCAGAAATGACTTTATTTTTCATCCGATAAAATTGTTTTCTGATAAAAAATGTTCAAGGAATAATTATTGATCATCTTTGATTGTTGCTTATGCGTATTTGGATTTGACATTTTTCAGTATCTCACAAATGTAAGGAAGGTGTTTATATATATATATATATATATATATATATATATATATATATATATATATATATATATATATATATATATGTCTATGTGTAGTATTTACATCAAAATACGAAAAACAAAAAAGGTAAATAAACATTACTTGGAAGAGTTTTCATTAAAAAAAAATTGTTCTTTGTAAAAGTGAATTTAGCCACTTGTCAGACATGAAATACAGTGCATGAAGAGTAGAACAAATTATAAAACATGATTTTAACAATAGAAAATATAAACCAATCAACCATTTTCGTTCATTTCGGAAATTAATATCGAATACTGATAAGTATTTGTATAATTTATTTATATTTAAATGTTTTCCCGTTGCAATAAAAATTAATTATACTTTCCACAGATATAATATTCTTTTTAAAAAGTATTGCTTTCAATTATATACCTAATATAATGAACTTTCATTCTTCAATCAGTGATAACTGACTCGAATTTCATAGTATAAGATTTCGTTCATCACGAATTGAAAAGTAATAACATTCTTGGCTGAGTATTCAAGTGTTTTCTTTATTGTCGAGTATACTCGACTATCTTCAAGGATTGCAATGGAGACGTTGAAACTAATTGAACATTTCCATATCTAACGAATGTAGCAGTAGCGCAGCAGAATACGTTTATGCGCAAGATACAAAACTGTTCAAGAAGTCATTCACGATTCTTAGTAAAAAAAATAATTTTGATTTGATTGATTTCTAAATATTATAATCTATCAATAATATGTATATATATATATATATATATATATATATATATATATATATATATGAATTAAAAAAAACTTGTTGATATTCACTCAGATATTTTCCAAGTCATTAAATATGACTTTATTTGAAAACTTTTTATCTTTCTCAATTATATACATATAGATTTAAATATTTTACTTTGATTCTACAAAATTATTATATAAGTAAACATGAAAACGTTTCAAGTGTTTAAGTATGATATTTTAAATTTTGACACAGAATAGTTTCTTATATTGTGACTTACTTAATTAATTCAGCATATGTCAATTATTTTACAACGGTGTCAAATGTGAAAATTTCTATTATTATTGTACAAATAATGAATTAAATTTGGGTTGCTTTCATTATCTAGTGGATTGATTGATTTCATACAATACATATACACATTTATATATATATATATATATATATATATATATATATATATATATATGTGAGGGTAGCGGCAAATATTCTCGGCCAAGATATGAGAGTATATAATAAGTAAAAGAAATATTTTACTATTTTATATACAATCCCCTTTAACTTCAATAAATTTTTACAGCGCTTAATTAGTAATTTTATATCTGTATAAAAATAATCTTCATTACCATCATTAAAACGCTGTCCACGTAAATATTTTTTTAAATTACCAAAAAGTTAATCACTTAAGGCTTTCTTTGGACTGTAGGGTGGATGATCAAGTTCTTGGAAGCCACATTCCCAAATAGCGGCTTGAATAACAGTTGCAGTGTGAACTGGCGCATTGTCGTGAAACAAGAGCACTCCTTTTGTTATTTTTCACGCCGTTTTTCAGGTCAAAACTATTTGGCCCTATACTCATCTATACTCGTATATATATATATATATATATATATATATATATATATATATATATATATATGTATGTATATATAAGTGGAATAATATTTTAAATATAAACCTAAATTATAGTAAAATCAATGTTTATACGTTTCATCTATCTTTATTATTTGAAAGGGATGTTTATTTTATTTCATCCGTAAAGATCTGTTATATATATATATATATATATATATATATATATATATATATATATATATATATGTTGGTGTCCGTGTGTGTATATATATGTTACATAATGTGTTTGTAATTCAGAGAAAGGATTGTTTTGATTTGATTACATCCAGTGTAATATTACGTACTTCTTTGTTTATTTCATATCTATCCACTGATGACACAACAAAAAACGGGCGTGAAAAATATCTCTTCAAAGCTCTTCCGGGTCATGAACTCTGTATGTTGGTTTATACTCCGAATTACTGTTACCTCTTCGGATATTCATAATAATTATCTGGCGTGTTATCTCGACCGCGCGCTTATCGTCTCCCAATCGGCGTGTCCTTGTTTTAGTATTCTTGAAACATTCGGAGACCTGGTAGTCCCGGTCAGCTTATCTATCACAATGTGAAAGAGGAACTGTTTTTGTCTACTTGTCTGAGAGAGATCGTGGTGTGTATGTGCCATTTAGATGAACAATTGTGGAATTTGTTTGAACGTGTATGACGAATTAACGTGAAGTCGAGACTGTAGTTAATTTTTTTATATTTTAAAGAATTAATTGAAGACTTTCTATATCATACATTTGTCTACGTATATATATATATATATATATATTACTTAATTATTTTAATATTTTTACACATTTTGTATTTTTTGTTCTTTTTCTGTACACTGATTAATTATTCTGTACGAACCTTAGAAACCTTATTTTAGTTCATTTCCTGTAATACTAGTTTTCAAATTCGATATCTTTAGGTAAATATTTAATTGCACTTCAAAACTACTTTTTAATTCTACTCTTAACACAATCATTCATTGTATGATTAGGGTTGTGATTAAATATATAAATCTATTTTAATCACACTAAGGATTGATAAACTTGAAAAAAGCACATGATGTGAGCATTAACTTAAATAAGGAAGGAATAATAAGTGTCATGTTTTAAAAAAAGGTATTTTATTTTCAAAGAAGTTATAATTTTTCTTCTGCCATAGGTTTTTATGTATAAAAAACTGATGATCATTTATTTTGATAAGAATGAAATATTAATCGGTGTATAATTCTTGCATTTTATCGAAATTTACATTTTCAGAATAATTGTTCTGTTAAAAATTTTCATTAAATAATTCTTTTTTTTTGTCGTTTTTTCGTATGTCGGTTTAAGACTTCTCTGTACTTATCGGTTTGAACATGATGAAATCTACATCAAAATACACATATTCTATAATCAGAAATTATTGATACACATTAATTGCACATTTTGTGATTTTTGGAGTGAGAAAATAATTAATTTCTGTACGTGCATATTAATTTTCTATACTTCAATCCATCTTTTATATGAATTAATAAATAGAAAACGAATGTAAATGTTTATAAATACATACAAAAATACACACACACACACATGCATATATATATATATATATGTATATATATACATGCTTGAATACATGAAACTTGTATTTTTCTTATAAAATTAGTATTTTTGTAACTGTCAGTTGGTAGAAAGGAAATTTTTATCTGACACTGTATCATAGATCTCAGAAAATATTCGATTCGGTTTTCATTCTCAGAAATAAAAAATGTGAAGTTTATAATTGAAGACGCCCGTAAAAAGAAGACAATTTTTATCTTCAAAAATGTATGTGTGCTTTTTATTAATATTCTTTTTAAACTGACAGACAGAGACAACATCCAAGTATATCGGGTTTGTAATAATTATTCATAAGTAAATAGTAATGCAGGTATACGTGTGTGCCTTACACAGACATTATAATAATTTATTACGTAACCATCCGCGAAATTCCATCTCGCAGAGCATAAAAGATTAAAACAACATAATTCCGTATAAAATATCTCGTATCCGGTGTACATTCGTCGCCCGGCGTGCGTTTGCTTACATAGTATAATGACGGTAGGAACACGGCGCTGCAAAGATAACAGAAATAAAGTAGGCAGAATTATGCATGGCTACAGGACAAAGACATATAAATGAGGAAGGATCGCGGGGGTTATATGCCGCGTCCGTCCCCGTTGATACTTCACGACGGGCGTGACGCTGCCGGAGAGTGCGACGAAAAGTGTGGGGCGGATGGGTGGTCGGTCGGATCGCGGGACGCACGGTACAGAGAAAGAGTATACGGGATACGATAACTGGATCGGGTCGGAGGAATCAGACGCGGAGTTAAAATAGGATATATGCGAAATAGGATTGCAGATAATAGATA